>OV839567.1:58743082-59343082 GCA_929447395.1 Epistrophe grossulariae
AATAATAATAATAATAATAATAATAATAATAATAATAATAATAATAATAATAATAATAATAATAATAATAATAATAATAATAATATAATAATAATAATAATAATAATAATAATAATAATAATAATAATAATAATAATAATAATAATAATAATAATAATATAATAATAATAATAATAATATAATATAATAATAATAATAATAATAATAATATAATAATAATAATAATAATAATAATAATAATAATAATAATAATAATAATAATAATAATAATAATAATAATAATAATAATAATAATAATAATAATAATAATAATAATAATAATAATAATAATAATATAATAATAATAATATAATAATAATAATAATAATAATAATAATAATAATAATAATAATAATAATAATAATAATAATAATAATTAATAATAATAATAATAATAATAATAATAATAATAATAATAATAATAATAATATAATAATAATAATAATAATAATAATAATAATAATAATAATAATAATAATAATAATAATAATAATAATAAATATAATAATAATAATAATAATAATAATAATAATAATAATAATAATAATAATAATAATATAATAATAATAATAATAATAATATAATAATAAATAATAATAATAATAATAATAATAATAATTAATAATAATAATAATAATAATAATAATAATAATAATAATAATAATAATAATAATAATAATAATATAATAATAATAATAATATAATAATAATAATAATAATAATAATAATAATAATAATAATAATAATAATAATAATAATAATAATAATAATAATAATAATAATAATAATAATAATAATAATAATAATAATAATAATAATAATAATAATAATAATAATAATAATAATAATAATAATAATAATAATAATAATAATAATAATAATAATAATAATAATAATAATAATAATAATAATAATAATAATAATAATAATAATAATAATAATAATAATAATAATAATAATAATAATAATAATAATAATAATAATAATAATAATAATAATAATTATAATAATAATAATTAATAATAATATAATAATAATAATAATAATAATAATAATATAATAATAATAATAATAATAATAATAATAATAATAATAATAATAATAATAATAATAATAATAATAATAATAATAATAATAATAATAATAATAATAATAATAATAATAATAATAATAATAATAATAATAATAATATAATAATAATAATAATAATAATAATAATAATAATAATAATAATAATAATAATAATAATAATAATAATAATAATTAATAATAATAATAATAATAATAATAATAATAATAATAATAATTAATAATAATAATAATAATAATAATAATAATAATAATAATAATAATAATAATAATAATAATAATATAATAATAATAATAATAATAATAATAATAATAATAATAATAATAATAATAATAATAATAATAATAATAATAATAATAATAATAATAATAAATAATAATAATAATAATAATAATAATAATAATAATAATAATAATAATAATAATAATAATAATATAATAATAATAATAATAATAATAATATAATAATAATAATAATAATAATAATAATAATAATAATAATAATAATATTAATAATATTAATAATATTAATAATATTAATAATATTAATAATATTAATAATAATAATAATAAGAGAAAATAAAAAAATTCTGGAGACTCCTGTTAATCAACAAACCGAAAATATTAACGCAAATCAAGCTGAAGTAATAGTTTCCCAAGGGCAGGCACATATAACAACTGTGCTTGATGAACACTTATGCCAGTGGAATAAGAAACTGGAAAATCCGAAAATTACTGAAAATCATCATCAGCCCTCTTCAGATTGAGCAGTTGACAGAAAACGCGTTAACGGAGATCAAAGCTAAGAAAACTCACTAACTTGCAGCCTATTCTTAAAAAATAGATTACTTAAACCAACAAAAATCAATTTTCTCAAAAACTAGAAGACACTCAAGCATCCGGTTTTTAGTGTTTAACTAAAAATTTATAAAAACATTAAATATTAGAAACAAAAATAGTACTTAATAAGATAAAGTTTTGAAAAAAAAAAAACAATTTTTTTTAAATTTTAAGTTTGAAAATTAATTTAAAAAAAAAACTATAGACCAAAATACTCAAATTGAAAATAAGATAAAAGAATAGAATTTTTGCTTTACAAAAAACTAAAGCATGGCATTGAAAGTGTTGCCGTTGTTATTAAAAAAATATTTTATAGTTTAGTTAATTGCCCCTCCTGCCTGAATTGGGGGAGATATATCCCCCCTCCCATTGGATTTTTTTCTTATCTTGACTTAACCTATACAACTTTTTATACACAATCAAATTCAATAAAAATATTCCATCTGAAAATTCTCGCCTTTTTGATGGACTTCAAATATTCTTAGCGACGTTAAAAATGGTATGAAATTAATTAACTATATAGCATTTTGCTTATTTAAATATTTTTTTTTTTAAGTATTTAATAATTATTGGAAATGTAAATGATAGCAGTTCAAAAATAAGGGTGATCATTGATCAAGTTTAAATTTTGACTCCTTTTTCGTAACTTCTAAGTTATTTGCTCGATAATAAATGTTGTATAATAATTTGTAGATAATATAAATTGCAACTAAAAAGTAATCTTTTTTTTATAAAAAGTAGCACAAACGGAGAAAAATGAAAAAAAAAATCAAAAAAATTTATTTTGAAGATAACGGAATCCCACAAAACCGAATTTCCCACAAACTCAGATTTAAATTCAAAATCAACCCCCCTACAATACTGCATTCAAACTTGTACCACTTTAAAACTTTTCTCAGATAATATGAAAATTACTCCCCATTGCCTGTACTATAGATGAATATTTTATCTTTTATTTGACCCAAAGGTTCAATTAATCGAATATTGTGAAATTAATGCAAAACTATCAAACAAAAAAGCCCAACACAAAACCGAACAATTCGAGATCAAACAAAATTGATAAAATTTGGAATATATATATTTTTAATAAATATAAAATATCTGAGAAAATCACGTTTTTGTTGTTCATTATCTCCCTCCATGTTTGCGAATCCGGCAGGAAAAATTTATTAAGTGATTTCTTTGGGATTTTCTCGAAAACTTTGGCATTTAAAGCAAAAATATAAGGTCCATTAAAAAAACAAAATTATTTTTTTAATTTAAACTGCGAAATATCACGAAATATCATCGATTTACTTATGAAATAGAATTTTAATACAAAATTATTTATTAAAACCTCAATATCTCTAATTACATAGCTCCAAACGCACTTAGTGAGTTTTACTTGTCAATCGACGATATAATATGAAAAATATTTAGCTACTAAACTTGACATCAGTGAAAAACCTAATTCAGTTCTTAAAATTTCACAAAGATATTGGCATTAAGTTTTGTACTCAAAATTATATTCTATTAATTATTGCTTTCAGCTCACGATTCAGATTCTCGTTATATGTCAGCTGACGAGCAAACACGCGAACTGACACGAAGCATTCGACGAGAAGTAGGTAAACTATCAGAACAATGGAATAATCTTATTGATAGATCTGATAACTGGAAGCGTCGCCTAGATGAATATATGACGGTAAGTTTAAAAAAAAAATATTGAGTTAAAGTTTGAAACCATTACACCATTTAACTGGTTTAATGGAACATAATGAAGTGAAAAAATTATTCTGTTTTTTATTTTACAACTAAAGTTTATCTTAATAAAATATGTACCTATGTATATTAAATATTTTAAATGTAAAAGTACGTTTGTCTGTTTCAACAGTCAACTCGACGTAAACTAACAGGGTGTCAAAGCATATTTCAAGCTCGCTCAAATACCTTATATAAACCTAGATATTCTGTTAACATGTACTGTACGCATTCAAGTCAAAATAGCAACAGTAAAAAAAAACAATAAAGTACGCCATTCATAACAAACCATTTATCGCATTTTACAATCAAGTCCAAAATCCGCTATATTGCCCCTATCTCACGAAATGACGTAACTGTTTTTTTTTACATGTTGCAAAAATGCTTTTTAAGGGTCTTGGTCAAACAATTTTTTTTTTCTTATTTTTTTTTGTTCAGCATAGAATTTCTTTTTTTGTATTTAATGATGCTTCGGAAAAATGGGATTTAAGTCTTTGTGATTAACTAACAATCCACACACATATCTCAAGACATGGAAACTTAAAGTTGCTGCATCTTACCCTGCTATTTATATGATTTGAAACAATTTTGTACTCAATATTATATCGATTCCTTTAAAACTTACTGAACTTCACATTTAATCACCCTTTTAATCCAACCCGATCTTTCGATTCTGCATTTAAACGAGTTACAAATCTATGAACTTGCCGCAAAAAGAAAAGGCATGTTTTAATTGCTAGCAATCAGGCATCCATTGTTTTATTTATAAATAAGGCTAAAGTAAAAAAATATTTTTTTAAATTCTTTGTGTCAAGCCCTTTTAAAAAAATTAATTTTAGTCGCGTTTTATTATCAATTATCACCAATTACCCATATGGTTCACCCCGATATAATAAAACGATACGGATTCTAATGAAAACAGTGTTGTATGCTCATCTCTTTTTGTCTTATTTTTTTTATTTTGTATGTAGATTATTAGATACTGTATTTCTTCCTTACACTACTGTTTGTACTCCCTATACCGAGTACAGTCTACCCGCCAGAGTATAAGAGCTTCTTTCTGGTTCCATAAAGCAAACCCCGATAGAAACCTAGACCTAAATTTGTTTTTTTATACGTGTTAAAAGATAACCCCGACCCAGACCCGTAGATAACAAAACACGGATATTATTAAGTAGTATTTTTGTTTTTTTAGTATTCAATGCTCTAAGCAATTTTTAGACAAACGTTTAAGCGCTAAATTGTCTTAGTTTTTGAAAAAATTTAATATAACAAAAATGTACTTTACTACTTTTTTAGTGGAAATAGGAATTTTAGAGCAATTAAAACCAAGGATTGAAGCCAAATTAATAGAAATTTATTTCTGACAGTTTTCAAAAACTAGAAAACATTTAAGCACCTGGTTTCTAGCGTTTGACTAAATTATGTTTCCTTTAAAAAAATTAGTAAAGTATATTTTGTTATTTTCAATGTTCTCGCTAAAAGATATATTTTTAGCATCTGGTTTTGAGCGAGTATTCACTCAAATAATTTGATTTAAAAACAAAATTAAAGAATGGATTTCAGGATTTAAAAAAGATATAACCTAACACTGTAAGTGTTGCCGTTATTTTTCTATATTTTTTTTTCTATTTCAAGTAAATTTTTTAAGAAAATTCCAAGATGATGGCATAAGCTCCAGCCCGATTTCCCCGAAAAACTACCCAAATACTCTTAGTAACGAATTGTGAAAGAAAAGTGTAGATACAATAAAATGTTTATCTAGTCAAATGCTTATTTATATAAAATAGAATTCATCTAACAAAACATAAAAACTCACTTTGCCAACATAAGCCCAATATGCGCGAATTCCCTCTACAGAGGAGAGAGATAACACCAAAGACATGATCTTTGAGCTCCTCGACAAGACATAATATGTGCGCTGTCCTAGATATGAAAACTTTTTCATCAAATTTTTATGATAAAATTAAACAAATTTTTCGTGTCTACATCATTGAATAAGGCTTTTCAGTAGTTTGGCGCGCAAAACCGATTTTGTTGAATGTGTGGCGAAGATTTGCATTAACACTGACGAGGACAATGTCAGCACTTATTTATAATTTATTTCGAGTAAGTTTATGCGGACCTCAAGTTGACAAAAATAATTCCTTAGGGTGCGTTAATGTTAGAGCTCCAACAGAAACACAACCTTGGTTGACAAAATTCGACAACCAGGGCCCTATTTCATAAACATTGACAGGTTGTCACCTTTGATTCTGTTTCTACAAATCTGCCCCATTTGTCTGACAAATTGTCAGTTTATAAAATATTGACAGGTTCATTGTCAGTTAAATACAACGAAAAATTTGTCATGACAATTTGGTCATTGCCAAATAATGACAAAATTTGTCATTGTCAAATTTAAAGAAACTTGTCGTTAAAATTTGTTGGTTGAAAGATTATGACAAATTTGTCGAGGCAATGCTGACTGACCAGTAGCGTAAATTCTTATCAAGGATCCTGTTTCGTAAAAATTGTCAAGTGTGACAATTTTGTAGAATTGACGGAAAATTTGCGACACTTGTGAAGCTTTCGAATCATAAAAACCTTGTAAGGCAATGAATTGTCAAAAAATTTCGAGAATTGTCATGAATCCTCTGACAAATTTGTACTAACAGTTTGTCAAATTTGTCATTAACCTTACAATAACAAAATTGCCATACCAAATTTGTAGTAGTATTTAACTGACAATGAATCTGTCAATATTTTATAAACTGCATTTGTAGAATTGTCACCTGTCAATTTTTTGTATCGCTGTAAAATTTTTCTTTAAGGAAATTTTCAAGGCAATCAAATTGGTGAATTTTTAAAAGGGTTTAGAAGAAAAACAAATTAAATTAAAACTTTAAAAATATTCATAAATTAGTTGGATTTTGTAAAAAAAAAAATTCATGGCTAGTTAATGTTAACAGGGTATTTCAAAATAAAATTAACAAAGTCTGTGGATACATAAAGTTGACGAATCAAATTTTAAATTTTCTAAAAATGTTGGTGCACCAGAGCATCTTTTAAGCTGTTTCAACGATTTATTTTATGTAAAAAATAAACGGAGAAAAAAAAATAATAAAACAAAATAGAATATATTTCTTTCTTCTTATTTTATTGATAAGACAAAAACGAAATTAATCTCTTACTTTAAGCAAGTTACAAAAAAACTCAAGATCAGGGATTATAATTTTTTTCTCGTTTACGTTCATTCGTGTTTATCTACTTTAAGAACAAAAACACAATGATAGACAATAATTTAATAATTTAAGTCAAGGAGTGGACTAAAAGAAATCAAAAAGGGGCAAGAAAAATGGGCGGACTATAATATAAACTGAACGTTAAATAAAACAACCAATAATTTGTTTAAAAAATTTTAATTAAATTTTAATTATTTTATAATTTAACTGTAAGAAGAGGTGTGGTAGTGGGTGGTTAACGATCAAGATAATATCAAAATTCTACTTGATGTAAGAAGAAAACAGCAGGTTCTCAGCTCTTTTAGGGAACGAATAACTGAAATATACCAAAAGTAAATTTGTTTTTAAGGACAAACTGTTGCAAATAGTTCTAGCTACAGTTTTGCATGAATGGTTTCACAAATAATTAAGGACGAAAATTCGGTAATTGTTCCGCAGGATCTCGCAGGAATTTTGTAGCTCTATTTAAAATCTGTCTGAATTCTTCAAAGAACAATATAAATTTATGTAAAAAAAACATTGAAAATTCTTCAAAAATAATTTTTGTATGTAAAATTTCTAACATAATTTGATACTCTAATTTTAAGTATGTATTTAATAACGCAAACGTTGATGAAAAATTTAAGATTTTTGAAAACCCTACCCTAGAACACACTATAATTTTTTAATTGGTTTTATATAGCTTATTGGAACAGAAGAGGCGGAATAAGCCCTTTTTAAACTCGATTTTCAAAATCAAAAAAGAAGAGGGGGCCAATAGATCAAAAAATTGGAAGGAACTCCCCAAGCTGAGGCAAGCCAAACTCCTACTTGGGAACTTTAACCAAGAACATTTTAATGACTGCATCAGCTTAAGCAGGAACAACCTCAGAATCATAACGGGCCTCCTCACCGGCCATTGCAAACTAAAAAGGCACCTAAACATTTTAGGCCTAGTAAATAGTGCCAAATGTAGATTCTGCAATATTCTAGAGGAAACACCAAACCATATATAAGGCAGTTGCGATGCACTCGTGCACCAAAGAAAGAAACACTTGGGAAGCTACCAGGTGGAGGAATGTAATCAATCCTCCCTGAGAATACCCCAAATACTTAAATTCCTTAGAGAAATAGGTTTGGAGGAAGAGCTATAATATGAGAATCCTCATCCAGCTCTATATGGGGGCACAATGGATCTATAGCTCGCAGTGCTATATACTCCACAATATTCATTCATTCATTCAAACTCGATTTTACTTTTTTTTTAAACCAAAATCTTTAAAATACTTCGTTGTAAAGGTGCGAGTAAAGCGATCATATTATTGTCTGGAACTAGGAGTACCTATATTTTCTAATTGAACCACCAAATTACACTTATTTTAAACCAAAATATACTCTGCACAAAATGTACCTCATGTAACATCAATGTTTTGAATACAAGACGTGCGCACAAATTATCGCCGTGTGTCATTAGCCTTATCCTCAACTACTCGATAACTCAACCCTAGACGGAATGAATCAGTTTTGACGAATATAGGAATAGAATTCCCACCGTTAAACATTCTCAGCTTATGTATTTAAAAATAATTTTGATGGAAGGAGTAAAAGAACAAAAACGCTTTCCTCAAACAACCACATCTTCTATAGCATCGAGCCCGTTGCGTAGTTCATTACTTCATAATCCTATCCTTAAAGCAGAGATACATAAAAATAACCAACCAACCTATGCTACGATACGATATGATACGATACTCGAACCAGAGTTGCTTTGCTTCGAAGTTGCTTCTGTTGACATAATACGAATACCTATAGTCGTTCTTCAGATTTGACCGGTTGCGTGTAGTGACTTTAGTGAGTAAAAATCTGTGGCGGTGCGGTTCGCATACGCAAAACCCCACATTAAAGGGGAGCAGCAATTCGTTGGGTAGTTCGGTTGTTTGGTGTTGTTTTAAATTTCTTTTCACTTTGATTTTTTGCAAGGCGCGAAAATTAAAATATCTTTTATCCGACACCTTGCGTTTGTATATTCAAGACATAAAAAGGAGATAACACTTAAAAAATAAAAAAAAAAACAAAGAAACTTTTTTTTTTCTTGTCGGCGCAATTCATTCAACGACGACGACAGTGTCTGTCGTATAGTTGTTGTTTTTTTTATTTTTTTAACTTTCCATGGGATATTTTTAGAATACCAAACGCTGACTCTGAGTCTCCCTTTTGTTTATGTGGAACTCAGATTTTTTGAGTGCATTTCAAATTCAGTTCAATTTCAGTTTTAGTTTAAATCGTGTTTTCAGTGTGTGTTGTTGTATGTTTTGTGGTTAAGCGGTGGTTCATAATGTTTTGATTATTATCTTTCTATCTTTGCATCTTAACGTACTTTCTGCGGAACTCTGTGATGGTGCTAAAACAAAATAAAAATAAACTTCATACTTGCATAGTGACAGTGCGGGTGCTGCGATGCATTGTGAATATATTTTCGTCGCGTTGTAATACATTATAAATTGAATGAGGTTCTTACTTGTAAATAATAACTATACAGAGTACCTATAGTATATTTTCACTTCTGTGAAAAAAAGAAGAAAAGGGCCCGTCCGGTTGATCTTGGCAATGTGAACATAAATAATATAAAAATCTTTATATATTTGTGGTATTTGCTAAATGGCTTGTTTATTCATAAAAATGATTAAAATGACCTTAAACATAAACAGTGTAAATGAAAATGTTAAGGGTTATTCTTTAGCATTTAATTTTTTTTAGTTGATCAAGATTCTCATTCTTTATAATAAAATTAATTAACACGGCGCCTTTTATTTGATCATTCAATTTTGTGTATGTCGAAACACTTTGTGTAAAAAGGTTCTTCGTTCTTGTGCTGACTTTCTGATAAATGCATTCTTTCATACAACAGGAACACACATCAAACTTAGGCTTTTTATGCCTATGACATCATAACTTAAGACAAATTTCATTCTCTTTTGTGCGATATCTGAATTATCGATATTTTAAGTAGGAAAGAATATTCTGAAAGCTGTTCTAAGTAGGTATAACATAGTCCCTTGGTGTTTGCGGAGCTCTTATTTATAGCGAGTTTCATTCACGAAAAGATTTGCACTTTTTGTCAAAAGATGTGCCCTTTTCTTATTTTAAGAGTTTAATTGCAAGAAAAAGAGGAATTCTGGGTCAATTCTCAATACGAAAGACGAGCTCTCTCATCTGAATACACAACTTTTTCTGTCAAATTAAAAATATTTTGTTGTTTGTTGTAAACTAAGCTAGTGCTGAATTAAAAAAAAAATTATGGAGGAAGTTCATATTTTGGATTTAATAAATTTGTTGGAGTTTTTTGTCAAAAAGCAAATGACAGGCATGTCAAACTACTGAAAAGGTTTCATTCATTGATTTTGAGAGCAATTCTTTAAAATTTTAATGAAACTCCCTATTAGAGATTTTGTTTTTCAACATCAATTCTGTCGAGACATAGGTAAAGAACATTTGACTACCTTTGTTGACCACAAGACGTGTATCTATATATTCATTTCCAAATCCTCCGACTGAGCACGATATTTTTTGAAGTGTCGACAGAAAATTTTTGATCATCAGGTGATTGGACTGATGGACACTGTGTAACAAAAATTGTTTTATGTTTTTTTTTTGTTAGTTTCTGCTTTCTTTCTTTCATTCGTCCTAGAAGCTTTACCTTAACAGCGACATGTGTTCTTCACTCTTTTTTAGATTGTTTTAGTAAACATATAGGAAGTCAAATAATGACGCTCTGAAGTTACTGTCAATGTGCCAGCAAAGAATTAGCTACTTCATTGATGTTGCGATGATCAATTTTATTAAAACCAAAAGACTTTGAATTGGTTCTGTGGAACATTGATTTACTAAAAATACCACAATAACTCCGTGTTCTTAGTTATACACCATTCATGATGAAATGTTAACCTTACTGAGTAAACGTGACGTAATTAACTTGGCATCCGTTCATCATAACGGGAGATATAACTTGTTATACCTACCTACAATCCCTCCTAAAGATAATTCATTAATGAACACACCTATACTATAAATACACACCAATAGAATCAACACACAAAATAATTTTTAACATACGGTACCTCCCATATATCCGTTGTTTTATTACCGACATGGTCATTAAGCCCACATTTCCAGTGTAAATTTCCATTTAAAAGTGACGGTTACAAGATGAGGTGATTATCAAACTGTGGTCAATTGGTTATTATGGTTTGAAAAATACGTAAACAATTTAGCAGAGAAATTTGTGTCACCACGAGAAGATTCTTAGGGCCAGTTTGTTCACAGATGATCAAGGATTATTGTATCTAGTATATATCGTCGTATGTGCATGGGAATCAACATTTTGTTCAAGGAATTCACAATTTAGGTAGTTAATCATAGAAATCGTTAATCAGCGGATTTTGGTTGATTATCGCCATTCAATTAAAAGCTATAAAAGTCATGGCTCAGATTTAACCCACTGTGAACAAACTTACTCCGTTAAATTGAAATTGACCGCTCACTAACACCTAATCTATATTTCTCTTGTGTTAAACAAAAATAGATCTATGGTTTAAAAATTACCTTTAGTTTCACCCAATACATTGGAGAAAAAACATAAGAAGCATTCACACTTGATAGATTAATAAAATTAACGACTTGATCACACGAACTTAAGTGCCTTGCACATGAGACATCACCAGCGAATTGGAAATAGTCGCGAATTTTAACATTTCATTCAAATGAATGTTGGAGGTTAGTTTCGAACAAATTTTCGATTCGCCAGTTTGTGAAATGCGTCCTGATATTGAGATTACGAATTCACGTTTGATAATTTGTTGGTGGCGTAGAAAAATTTTACAATTTAAACTACGCAATGTTTTCTATTTAATTTTGTGTTGAATAACTTCGTCGAAAAATTAAAACAAAAAAAGGTTTATATTTCTTCTAGAATTGTTTTGTTTCAAGAACATAAACATAAGTGATGAAACGATGCGGTTCTGTGGGGAATTGTAATCATTTTCAATGTCTGTCTTACGACTTCTTGTATCTAACAAATTTAACTCCATTACAACATGTCAAATTCTTGTTGAAAAAGAAAAAATTACCTTTCTGTTTTAAATTCCAAAATTCTTAATTTATCCTTCCACTTGAAATTGATCTGACAAACGCAAGTACCTTCAGCAAACAAACCAAAAATACTCGTATGTAAATGGTATAGTAAAAAAAAAAAAAGTTGAGACCGCTAAATTTTCACACAGAGTTAGAACTTTTCGTATATAAAAGAGATTCTTAGAAGTTAGAAAGATATTGGCGCAAAATTTTAAACATTTTAAACGCGGCTCTAAATCTACTTTAAAATGGAAGTCGGTTTTAAGTAATAACTTTAGAATGAAAGTCGACTCTTTGTAAATTTTAAACGACATAAAGTATACTTTAACGTTAAAGAGGTCTTCTAACATTAAAACCAGCAAAACGCTTCTCTATCTTTTTAAAGTATGCTTTATCTGTGGGAAATTATAACTTTGTTATTTGTTTTCTTGAAGAAGAAATAGAGGAACGGGCATATCGAGGAAAAAGTGAGGCTTTTTTTTTCAAAATAGTGTGAGTTACATCAAACACAAATGCACCCACCAAAGGAAATTTGATCAGTTTTTTTTTTTTTTGAGGAATGTTTTGAGATTAACAATCTTTAAAATAGTAAAAACGATTAGTAAATTAAAGAAACAAGTGGTATAAAAGTAAATAAAGTGATTACATGCAATACTCCATTGAAAAAAAAAAAAATAGAAAACTACACGCATTGCTGAGTTAAATGCTGCTCATATTCCGCATAATGTAGGTAAAATTACTTTGCACTACGGGCGCTCAATGAATTTGAGCGCCTTGCCATACCCAACAAAAACTAATGCGACCCTGGACGAGAATTTAAATTTTCATAGATCGGGTTCAGCTAATTCCCGTGATTGAAGTGTATTTTTATTTTCAAGCAATTTACTTTTACGAAATATCAATTAAAAAGTATTCTCAAATAATGTATTAACCTAAAAAACATCACTTCACATCTATAATATGTGGAACATGAGACACAATCAGCCCGTGAAAAGAAAAAATTGAATCTCCATATTATAGGTGTTTTTACACGATTTAACGCAGCACCGCATGTTGTTTTGTTTTTTTTTTTTTAATAAACTATTGCAAGTATTCACTATGTTTACTTTTATTTCACTTTTTTATTTATTATTTTCACTATTTTTACGTTTTAAAATCTCGAAACACTTTCCTATAGCTTGGCAAAATGACAGATTGGGTTCTTTTTGTTTTTTTTTTTTTAATTTTTCGTTCTGTTTGATTTTTTCTGCTGTAAAAATTAGACGTATTTCACAAAAGTTTGTTGACGTTTTGTTAAAAAGGTTCTTTAATCAGAAGAGTTGTTTAAAGTGTTAAAAAATAAGAAAATTTTAAACAAGAATTTTTAAATAAAGGACTGCTTTAACTAGAGTCGGGTTTATTGCAAACGAGAATTGTTTAAAATTTTGCGCCATTTTGCTCACACAAAAAAATAATCTGATTGCCTTCGAAATCTTAAAATGAGCTTTAAACACAAAAAAATAATTTTTTCTTTCTACAACTCATATCCCGTTGAAGAAAAATATATTTTTAGGATATAAATAAGTATACATTTTAATAAAGCTTAAATCAAAGTGTGAAACAATTACCTCATATATATATAAAACAATTGTAACCAGAAACTCTATTATATCTCCTCTCTTCACCTAGATTTGTCTCCTATATCTTTGCGTCTTTAGGTTTACAAGCTTACCCACTGGAACATTGGGAAAGGCATTTTTTTTGTTCATTAGTAGGTCGAGATTCAAAAAAATCCCTTCAGACATGAAGGCTTCACACTTTGGGGATAAAAGGTACACAAAACCAGTATAACACACATGCACATAAAATATGTCTGTATATGTGCACATATATGTACATACATATGTATGATCTCAAAAAGCAACTCATTGTTTTCTTAATGCAAGGCATTTTAGGATGAATGAATTTTATGCAAGCAGAAGGTAAACAAACCTTTACATATGTTCCTATATACCTACCACAAAAACCATCAAAAAGGCGTTCCAGCATATCACCCTCATCCGGGAATATAAACGATTAAAATGTGTAGTGTGTATATATACAACTTTAACTACTTCTCTTACCATACCTACGACTGCACTGTAAAGTTGCTGAATGTATACGCTTCAATAGTTTTTCATTTTGATTCTAGACAATTGTTAAAAATTATACGGCTGAATTGTTTTATAAATAAGTCAAGTATTCTATAGTTTTCGCTCAATGGAATGAGGCCTAATTAATGCAGCCGAAAATTCCAACTTTTAAAATTACCTACAAAAGAAGTTTTAATTTAATTAAACTGAAAGAAGATCTTCAAAATATAATATTTAAGTGTAAATTCATAAACATCAAACATTTGCTTTGTTGCGATGCTGATGCGCAACACAGCTGATGCTGATGCAATAGGTACATCGATTCGGTTTTGCTTGAAGTTTGCGCATTATTTGATGCAAGTTTGCAATGGCGAACACTTTACACTAAAACTGATGCTGCTTTGATGGCTTTATGAATGTTTGACCCAAGTGATTGTGAATCATCTCTGCAACAATGGGTTTGTGATTTACACATTTACAGATTCGACGATGTTATTTAATAATATTTAAAAACAAAAAGAGGGTTCTTCATTACCAAAATTTGTGTGAAACGATTCTGTACTAAAAAGTAGAATGATGTTCTTAAAGAGTTGAATTGAGTTAAAAACTTGAGAATTTTAAGAAACCCTTTACATATAAAGTAATTGAAATTTTGAAGGGGGTTGATAGTTCTTGAAAATAAGGGTGGTAGAGCAAAAGTTGCTATTAGGGCATTACAAGGCATGCCACTTGCTTCTTTCAATTGTGCATAATGTGGTATTCTTTTTATCGAAGCTGAGATATGTTCGTCGGGTCCAGGCTTTAATCAAGGAAGCAACAAACTTTAGTGTACTCAAGGCTATTTTTATTCATCAATCACTGGTTCAAAATTCATATATTCTTATAGCATCACTAAATCACAGTCTGACTTAGCAGAATGTCACTAAATTACAGTCTGAAATAGCATACGTCACTTAATCACAGTCTGTGATAGCGGACGTTATATACTACAGTCTGAGATAGCAGACCACACCCCTTAATTGCATGATTTTTCCTTTTTAAAAGAACATATTTTTATGGGATGGCAAAACAGTCAACAAATTTGTTTTTAAAATCCTGTGCAAATATTATCGGTGTTTTAGAAAAAAAAAAAACTAACTGTATCATTTTTGATATAATATGCATTTAGACCTGATGTATTTGTATTGTATTTGAAGTTTTTGAAAAATTGTTTATTGAAAGAAATTAAATATGGAATTTATTGAAACAATCAGAGGTTTTTTTCGAACATAAGTAAACTACATTTTTCGCATATTATGCTACTGAGAAGCTTACAGCCCGGCATCATACACCGCATACGATGGTCCTGCCTCGTTTGGTTGTGATCTGTACCATCATGAATTATATCGCTTGAAGGCATAGTCTGCAGAACCTTCCTTCGCTTGGGAGCTGGTTCCTCTGCAAAACTGCTGTTGTGACTGCTGCTTGGTAGACCTCTTGCAGGTTGAACGTGGGTTCTATATTTGCAAAGAGTTTCAGCAAGTACAGTTCTGAAATCAGCTAAATTCGTTATATGTTTTGCTGCTATCCCCTTTTTAGTGCAAACTTGCTTATATAAATCCATGAATTTATTACCGTCAGGTGCAGAAGGCGATAGAATAGTCTCATATACCACTTCCTACTTTTCATGTGGATCCTGTACCTGCTCAAATACGAGTCCATAAGATCCGCCCCGCCCATATGGGCGTTGTATTCTCTCACAACTTTGGGGCACGATATAAGCTTCTTCCTCTTTTCAGCCTTGTCGTATCTTTCAATTGAAGAAACAGGTTCTGCACCCAGATAAGTTGACATCAAAGTCACCTGGTTGTTGTCTTTCCAACTTACTGATGACATTTCAATGCCATCATAACTGGTCATGTATTCCTGTCTCCACAGACCTGGCCATTACTTCTTGCTTTGTCGATAGTTTGAAGTTTTTACCTAGACGGTTTCTTGGCACTGTTCCCTGGCATAAAATTCCTTCTTTTGCAAAGAGGTATAAAAGTTGTCAAAGTAGACTATATGGTTTAATCTTCTTTGGATTCCCCAGGGGAATCCCCTCCCGCCTAAACGGGGGAAATAGACCCCCCCCCCCTAATCAAAAAAGGCAAAAATTTCAAACCTACAACTAAGCAAAATTGAGTCGAAAACTATAGCACAAATGCATGTAGTGTATGTAGTGTATGTACAAAGTATGTATGTCTTTTTTATGCATAAATGCAAATTCTTATAAAAATAATAATGAAACAAAATACTTACCTTAGCTAATTTTATTTTTTTTACTCAATCTGCCTCCAAATTTCCTCGATAATAAAAAAATGAAAACTTCCAATTTTACTAAATAAAAAATCTGCCGACTGTCAGTGAACAATATCATACAATTTACAAATATCGGTTCCATCTTAAAGATTTTTTTTTATTTTTAGTTAAGATAATACTGTTCTTTCAATTTGTATGCTCCGTTTGTTGGTAAACAAAATAAAATCTGTTTTGGAGTGAGTAAAAGTAGTTGGATACAACATGCATTTAAAGGAACAACAGTCTGAGATAGAAGATGCCACTAAATTACAGTCTGAGATAGCAGACTTCACTAAATTACAGTCTAAGATAGCAAACGTTACTAAATTTCAGCATAAGATAACACCTAAATTTCAAAAGTGAGATTTATCAAGGAATCTTGATTTGTACTATTATTACAATGGAAAGTCTCGCTTTTTTGCAGTAAAATTAAAATATATCTTATGGAATTATTTATAGTAACTAAATTCAAGAAAAATTCAGCAGTGATTAAAATGCAACACTTTGTGCTCATCGCTTTCGGACAAGCTACTTTGGAATTTTTTTTTTGTGTGGAGGTGAATTTAAATCTCGTCAGTATTCACGTCATGTGTCTCAGTATTCCTATGGAACTGGCACGCCCGCTTTTTTTTTGTCTTCTCTTTTATCGGGATTGATTAAAATTCGAGTTCTATTGTTTACATCACTTACAAACGTCGTCACCATGATCTATATTCCATTTATTTTTAACTCACATCATGAAAGCGAAATTGGTCTTCTTCCACAATATTCGATTGAAATGGAAATTGTAGATTTGAATTTCGAAAGTCAATGGTCTGCATTTCTATCTGGCTCTATTATTCCTGATTTGTATTCAATCCGTTTTTTGTCTATTTTATTAATTACTTGTGAATTGGTGCAGTTGTTTTTTTTTTGTATAAAATGTTAGTGAAGTTTTTTTTATCTTTTTGTTATTATTGTTCTAACTATTTATTTTTTATTATCTGAGGGCTATAAACATTTTGAATATATTATTTCAATTTTATTTCAGTTTCAAAATAATATAATGTAGTATCACTTATGTTAAGTCTTTCATTGAAAGTCTTTTAATATGTCATTTTTCTTTGGGAAGTGTCATTCGATTTAAGGAATACACCATCGCTTTCTTAATTTTGATCAATGCCTCAAAAATTTGAAAAAGTTTTAGGGCTTTAGAAGAATGTAGTTGGTGTTATGAATTTTTGGATTCGTTTGGTGTCGAGCCTTATGAACAGCGTCTTTTCAGCACACATAAAGTACAATTTATGATTTAACAGTTTGTAACAACTGTATTTTTTTTTTGTTTCCCAATGTCTATAGCAAACAAAATACCATATTCTCTCTTTCAGGACTCCCCTTTATTTTGTTCTCTTTTTGAAAAAAATTGATTTATTTCGATTCCTGTTAGCAGGAGGACAATGTAATTAATCAAAAAATATTCTGCTTGAAATACTGAATATTTTCTATCCGAAGTCGAACTATCTGTTATAATTCCCAAAAAATAGAGCAATTTCAGAGTTTTCGACGTTTCGAAACAACGAATTTAGGAACTTTGAAATTTTTCGGGTGAAATTGAAAATTCTATTTCGAAACTGATCGAAATGCAGAAAATAGATGCTTAATTTAGCTTTAAGTACCTACTAAAATAGTAGTTACTTATTATAATCATTTTTTTGTATACATTCTATTGTATTGTATTTCAATTCAAAAAAGGCTTAATTCTTAGTCTCTTTGTATATATATATTCTTTAAGTTCGTGCAATGATTTTAAAAACTATACTTGCTATTATTTTCAATTAATCAATAATGATATATGTAACTTTTATTTGAATTATTATTCTCGATAAGTACAATATCTCCTCCCCTTGACCTACCCTCATCTGTAGGTAGAACCTATCAATAATAATAATAAAATTATAGCGTCTATTTATTCATGAATCAGCTTATTTGATAGATCCTAAAGATATATCCACATAAGAAAAATATCATATAAAATGCAATTATGTCGGTGGTGAGTAGAAGAACATTATACAAGCACCATCGAAGACAAATTAAATAAACAATGTCTTGATGTAATTAAAACTTTGACAATTCACAACTCGATATATGCGATCGTTTTGACGACATAAATCGCAAAATAAATAAAATAAAACGGATTTGGATGATTTGAAAAATGTTTTATTTTTGGAACAGATATAAAAAAAGTTACTCATACCAGGCGCTTAAAATAAACCTTTGTATTTCAATAAAATAAAAAAATAGATTTTATTTTGATACCATTGCAAATATTCACTACTGGATTGCACGAACATGCTCTTGTCATCTTTATCAATTTAACGAAAAAATAAAAAAAAAAGTTAAAAGTACTAAAAAAATGAACATTTTGCGCTCGATTTTCTTTTTATTTAAAAAAATAGTTTTTTTAATTTTGAAATCCAGTATTGTTTAAATTATTTAGAAGCACCCGATTACAAAATTATAACAAAATCTGTACGTGAATAACTAAAAATTAAGCAATTTTCGCAAAACATGTCAAAATCTCTTGACAAAAACTTGAATCTCAGTTTTTCTATATTCATTACAATTACGACGTGAAATCAATATCGATGAAAAAACTAAATTATTGTATGGTTTTAGATGAGCTTAAACAAAAATTCGAATTTCTTCTATATAGGGAATCACATAAAAATGCTCTGTACCAAATTTGAAGTAAAACGGGCCACCCGTTAAGGCTCTAGCTCAAATTACAGTGGACGAAACCCACTTTTTCGAACTTATCTATTATTTTCGTGTTAATTTTTATACAACCTCGACATTTTTGTTTTATGCGAAACCAATAATTGCCTTAAAGCTTATAGAATAAGTAAAAAATAATCAAATTTAGACCCTATTCTTTATTAATTGTTACTGGCGGTTTTTCTGTCAGGTAAAATTGATGAAAAAAGAAGCCACCACACGTATTAAGGAACATTGACAATATTGGTAAAGTGCCATAAATCAAACATTTGTCAATGAACATTGAAGAAAACCAAAATAATTTTGTATTTCGTCAATGTATCAATAGGTGTGTTCTTTTACTTTTAAAATTATTTTTTTCATATGAACTCTGACGGACGTTTGTGTAGAAATTCACACAAATTGATTGAGTTTCAAAGTAAGAAACGCACCTTATATTACGAACATTGAAGTGCCTACTAACGATCACTGTTACCTGAATCGAGACTCGTTCAAGCAATATTGTCGAGTAACATTGATGGTATGTAGGCTGTAGGGTCCTTAAAGCAAAATGATATAAGGATATCGTTTTGAAATATACCTGTCCCATATTTTTCTTCACAAATAGAGACAGTTATTGTGAAAACGACCGTTTCCCTATAACCTAATTAAGCCTCTGTGTGTGGGGATTCAAAAGTCAAAAACTTTTATTTACTCGACTTTTTTTCTTGTTGTTGTTTTCTTGTCAAACCCTTAAGTTTTCTTTAAATGCAAATTAAAAAATAACTACACAAAAATCACAGAGACGAGGGTTATGCTGAATATACTTTATTCAAGCATACTCTAATCATACATGTTAGGTCTGTTTCTTTACTTCCCAAAACTGCAAATTTTTACCATACTTGCTTAATACTAGTTCAATTTTATTTTTATTTGGACTTCGACAGAACTTTGGACTAAAATGGAAAGAGTGGCAGTTTTGCGAAGTAAAGAAACAGACCTAATATTATAAAAAATCAAACACTACTATTTGATCTCGAATAATACTATTTTAAGTGACCTAACTACCAAGTACGTATGTATGTATGTGTTATATAACCTGTAATTGTACATAGGCTGCAGCACCTATTTTTCTGTCAATTAATTTTTATCAATAGTTTCGTTCGTTAAACTTTACCCAGGGTTGACCCAGGTTTTCTTAACAACCACAAGAATTGTCAAAAAAACCTGGGTTGTTCGGTTTTCAAAAAACGCCAAAGGGCTTTAAATTGTGTTGTTGACATTAAACGCAAGAAACAAGAAGCTATGTGCTCAATAATTAAGGCCGTGCCCGAATTGCGTTAAAACGTTGGTTAAAACTTGACGTTTTGTTAAATTTTGACACTAGCGTGAATAAAATGGGTTAAAAATTACGCAGCTCCAGAGCAGGTTAAAATTTGACACTAGTGGTTAAATTTTGACGTTTCTCAAGAAAGAGAGAAAATTGAATTTGAAATTATTTTTAAAAGTGCAACAATGGACAATATAGCTAATATATTCTGCAGAAATAATCAATGTTATGAATTTTGAATTTTCATGTGCATGTACACATACCTCGCGTAGTCGTTGCTGTGTTATTGCAGTCCTCGTAATAATACGCTGATATTTTAAAAAATATAAAAGAATTAATATAAAATACTTCCTCAAATTGTTATTCATCTTGCAAAATTAATGCCAATTGGTTGTCTTGTTTTATTTTTTTTTTTAGTTTGTTGACAGCTGTGAACTAGTGTTCGCAGACTGCATAATCAAGCAATACACAATAGGATTTTTTCCGTAGTGTTTAGGGATATAATCGATGCAAAACCTTTAAAAGTAAATCAAATTAAGAAATTTGTACTTTATTCGCGTCGAATTTTTATTTTGATACATTTCAAGCTGGATTTTGTATAAAATATTTATTTTCTGGAATAATAAAACACATTTGTGGTTAGGGAAATTTCTTTAATCTTGCGGGAATTTTAACTGAAAATCCCATTTAACCCATCCTATTTTAATTCAGTTCGGACAGCAAAAATAAAAAAATTATCCCATTTTAACCAAACGTCAAAATTTAACCAGTGGTAGAAAATTTTAACGCCATTCGGACACGGCCTAACACAAAAAATGTAAATTAAATTAGTTATAAAAATGAATTGAAACAACATCAAGCGTTTTCCTTTTCAATTTCTATTTGTTATCTTTCAATTTTTCTTTTAATTTCTATTTCAAAAATAAGCTATTACCTGCAACAAGCAAACCCACAACACAATATTTGCCTCACAACTCATGTCACTTTGGCAGTTTATTCGTTACTTCAACTTGCCACAACAGAAAACCTAGTTCTACTTCAGGGCGACTAGGTCTCAAAAAACACATAATAATTACATTATCAGGGTTTGTTCAGGTTTTTCAAAAAAAAAACGCTTTAGGGCGACCCCAGGGCGACTTCAGGGCTCAACGAACAAACTTTATGCTTCAGCCGATACAAAACGGGAAATTTTCTTTTGCTTGTTCAAACATTATTGTCTATACATTTTTAAATAAACAACTAACATACATTACATGTATATACTAAGCTACCGTATAAACTTTGTGAACCACAGCGAGCGAAAAGAAAACCTTCACTGTCTAACCTTGAAACACACAGACTTTTTTCGGTTAATTTTTCTGAAGCAGATGGCTTTTTGATTACACATATATACATATATAATGTACCTATATTCTTTTTTTGTAAATAAAAACTAAAAAAAAATAGGTAAACCTTTCATCGTCTCTTAGCTTTGTCTTCTTTGAATATAAAAATGCATCAAGAATTGAGCAAAGAATGCATTGCGCAAGCATTAAATGAATGAAAGGTAAAATTCATAAACAGCGAACAGGGTTATAAGAAGCATTATTTTCTTATTTTATGAACCGAGACTTTTATAAAATTCGAAGAAACAGTCAGTTTTTAGAAAGTACCTATACACGAACAGATCTGATTTTAATACTACAGCTACTGAAAACCATAAATCGGTTTTGCTGATCTACATTTTTCGTCGTCAAAGTCATATTGATATTTGTTTTAATTATTAATAACAAATGTTTTTAACGGGATTCATATTCAACGACATACATATTTGCATCAACGGTATATAAATTCTGTATCCGATGTCAGTCGTTGAATATGAACGTTAAGTTTATCCGCAATCGATAGCATTGTGTTTGAATGTGAATACCGCCATTGGCAGTTTATATAAATTGCACTACTGGGTCGCACGAATTTGCTCGTATATGTCGATCACAATATGGTTTTAGAGTCTGAATATTGTAATGTAATCCTATTCATGTGATTCAAATAAAAATTAATTAGTCATGGGAGCCTATATTTTATTCCACCTGGAAAAACGTAATTTAGTTGAAGGTATTTTTATATTTTTTTTTGGGTACCCGGAAAATTACCTCTTAAGTTTTGTCGACTTGAAACGACCTCAGGAACTCATGGTTTTCTTCTGAGGCGGTGATTTCGGGAAACCCTGAATATAGTACAGTAAGAAATTCCCAAAAAATCCATCGGCATTACCCTATTATGTGAGTATACACAAAAATTAACAATATTGAACGGGTATTGGAGATATTCAATTCATGAATTGAATTTAAAGTTTAAACTGAAAAACTGTTTAAAAAAATCAACACAATGATAAATAAATTGATAAAAGAACTTTTGAAATAGTTTTGATATCAATGCGATGTACGCTTTGTGATTTCTGTAATAAATCTTAATTTATGAGGACCATTTTAAAAAAATTGTTGAGTTGGGTTGTTATAAAATAAATTTTTATATATAAAATTTTGTAACAGTAATTGTATGGAAAGTACCGTTAAAATGTTACACAAAACCACTTGGGTCCAAGTTAAATAACAATTATTGACTTTTCAAATGAAAATTTTTAAACTTTTTTAAAACCCAAAAGATACGTTTTTGGAAACTTGAGTAATACTATTTTAACTTCTCAAAAAATTCTCTTCTGATTTTTTTTTAAGTAAAATAAAATTTAGTGTTATCGGGAATCTTCCCCGGAATAAATTTCTCCCTAGCAACAAATCCAATAAAATGACACCAAACATCCCAAGCAAATTTATTCCCGATACTTATAAATTCTGTGGTAAACTTTCGAGGATTATTCACGTTCCCAATTTTTGTAGGAGGGAAACATTTAGAGCGAAATTGCATTCGTGATAACTGATAACCTAAATATTTCTTTTGCTTCTACTTGATTGAATCAATTATTGATTAGAGATTCAAAATTAATTGTTAAAAATGTAAAATCGAGGAAAAGTTTGTAAATATTATTTGGCTGGAAAAACAGTCTTCTAAATTTTTTGTTTTTGTAATAGGGGAATTTAGTTTAGTTTAGAAACCAGTTTTTACAAGCAAGAGCCTGTGTTTGCATTGTTTTTCCCTACAGGAATCTTTCAAAAACCTTGACTAAACTTGACAAAATGTTGTCATATTTCCTGATGGGTGGGTAGTATATGTATCTAATTTATCCAATAGACAAATTCTTTCCAACGATAAACGGTTTGTCTTAATAAAAACATAAAACATATTGCAATGTAAAATTTTGGCTTACGTTACGTTACGAAAACACTTTACTTAGAGAAGTTCTTTAACTAAATCAAAATTGAAATGGATTTACAAAAAGGCTCGTTACTCAACGACTTAGTTAACAAGATCTTATTCTATTAGTTAAACGAACAATAGGCGTGTTTTTTTGGAAACTATAAATAGTACAGTGACAAATTCGCATCGACAGAACCACTCTGGTTTTTATATTTCACAGGTAGTATTGAAAAATTTTTTTAAAATCCCTCCACAGTACGATTCTACTATAGCTTTTATCGGTCGTAATCCTACTGGATCGTACTATAGATACAACGGATATCTTTTCCAATAAAACATGCCTAATGCAAAGTTTTCAAAACATTTATTTTTATTTCTGTAAAATAAATTTACTTGGGTAGTTTTATTACTAGACTAAGAATGTCGCAAAATATATACATACTTTAAATACGAAAATGAAGAACTTACCAAAGAATACCGTAATTTTACTGTATAAAAATAATGTGTGCGGGAAACAATAACGAAGAACAAAAAGTATTTTTAAGTGACATAAATTAAGTTTTTAAATCAACAAAAATTTCACGTCTTGGAAAAAGTATACACACACAAAAATATACAAAATGAGACTTTTTTCGCCTCTGGATAAATCTGAAGGAAGTCCATCGTACCTCTTATCTTCGAAGAAGCTCTCCAACTGCAATGAAAATACAGCTGACGATTCCATTAGTATGACGAATTCATCGCTTAGTTCCGAAACACTTTTCTCTGGAATTGAGCTATACGATGCATCATCTGAGAGGGATGCCATTGATGAAAAAAAAAACGGAAGTGCTTCAATTGCTTCAATTTCATTAAGTGATCGGGGGCATTCGCAAAGTGAACCTAGAAATACAAGATTTTCGTCTTCATTATTACGCAGTCAACAAGAGACATCAGATAACAGCAGCAGCAGAAATTTCAAAACTTTCACAAGCGACTGTGAATCTCAAGACAATGAATCTCTGTCCGATGAACTATTATATGCAGAATGTAGTAATATTACTTTAGTCGATGATACTTATTCAAATTGTGATCCAAAAAATGAGGCCGAGCGAATGTTTTATCAAGTGGTTGAAATGCTGCGGTGTGAAAAAGAGGTTTGTTTTTTTCTCTTACGCTTTTAAATATATTGTTGTGTATAAAACAGTATTATTATGTTAAAGCATTGCAGATAGAATAGCCCACGTGTATGATTTATAGGTAATTATATGTTTTCACTCATGCAATTGGTTTTGAAAACATATGAAATAGAATTGTAGATACCATACATAATATACTTCTGTTTCCATAGCTTCATAGATATTTGGTTTATTTGCTTGTAGTTCAAATTACAAACATTTGATTTTCTTTACAATTACTAAACAAAATTCAAACATATGGCAAACAAAAGTTGTTTAATATTCTTCATATATTTTTCTTAATGATTTAAAGGGGCATAGAGTTTGAACGATAAGTATGTACACATGAACATAGCTATGCATATCGACTCACTACTTTTTGAAATTTAATATGCTCATATTTCGTAGAAAACTTGTAGAGCTTCTTTTCCTGCAAACATTATCTTTTGTGAACCTTGCACCTTGACGTTTGCAAATTTAAGGAAAACCATTATAAGCAGAAATAATTCTTACTATTGTATAAGATTCTCATCGTTTTCTATTGGTTCATGTTTATACATCATGATGGGGCGAGCTAAGGGATTAATAAAACAAAGAATGTTTTTTTTTCGAAATGAAGAAACACTGCTTACAGATTACGGAAAACTTTTGTTTGTTTCATAGGTGTTTCGATAAACGGTCTATCAAGAATTGAAAAAAATCTAGTTGCAAATTACATATATCCTTTGTCTTTTAGGGAATAGAATTTGTATTTGTATTTGGATGATATGCATCCTATGCGACCATACACATAGTTCAAAGTGTCCTAGACTGTCATGTCCAGAGGTCTGGGATCGAATCCCAATCTTTGCTATCTAAAAAAATGTTGTTTTCTTTTCAAGGTCACTTGCGAGGGAGTGATAAATTCTCCTATCTTTCGCGCCTCTCATTCCTGCAAACTAACAAGTAACAATCACGCTCAATGAAATGGTTGAGATTTGTAATTCACATTCACCAGGCCCTGATAAAGGGTAAATCTTCGTATTTGTTCATTTGTTCGGAAAAAAACCGATAGTAACTTTTTGAACAAAACTTATGAAATATCAAAATATACATATAAATGTTATTTTAAATCAATTATTTTTGTATATCTCAATATATTATTGCAATCAATTTTTAATTATCATTAAAAGAAAAATGATTTCTTTAAAAAATTCTTTTTTTCAATTATATTTACTTAAAGACTTAAATTTTTATTTATTTTTGTATTTCTAGAAAATGAGGCAGTTCCAAAAAATACTCGAAAATCTATGCTCCCGTGTTGCGTCTGCTGAAACGACAAAATCTACTTGGGGCCCACCAAATAGCTCACAGGATGCTGTGGAACAAATGCAACACCTACAGAGACTTCGTGATAAAATGACTACAGCAGGAGCTTTGTTAGATGACTGTAATGAACAACAATCATTCTTTACAGCAAATCAGGTGCTTGTACCTCCTCCTTGTCTTTCTAAATTGGAGGATTTGAATACAAGGTAAATTTTGTCTATAAAAATACAAAATCTATTCAAATATGTATAATATTTTGTATTATTTAATTTTAAAACAGAATGAAACTATTGCAAATTGCAATGGATGAAAGGCAAAAGATCTTAGTAGCATCTGGAGCTAATATATCTCTGGAACACTGCGATGATGGACGAAACACATCAAACAGTGGCACAATTGGACCCTTACCGAATCTTAGACAAAGTGTTAAATCACCTTGGGAACGTGCAACGACAGCAGCCAGTGTGCCTTATTATATTGAGTGAGTATATTAAAAAAAAATTATTTAGACTGGATCGCAAGTACTTGATCTTATGTTCGATCACACGATAGTTTTAAAGTCGAGATTTTTTTTAAGTATTTAGTGGTTATTATCCGAAAAGTTTTCCTTTTAATACAAAGAGTATTAAGTTATTCATTAGTTTGTACGCTTCCTATACAAAAAACAACATAGTATAGTTTAAATGAACAACAGAGTACCATGTTGCATCTTTAAATGCATGAATGAATCTTACAATTAAAACTGAACAATTGTTAAAAATCAACAAAGAAATTAACTGATTTAAGAACTTCAGAAATTGTTTTAACACCAACCTGATTTCTTTAATAAAATCTTAATCTATAAAGAAAATTTTTATCGTTGGAGCGGTTTTAAAAAACAAATTATATACATATGTATGCGTGTAGAAATGTACAATGTACATACATAGTTTAAAATTTTTTAAATGTTTTTAATACTATTAACTAATGTACAGTTTCGAAAAAAAATCATCAAACCTTTTTCCAGTTTTCAAAAAATAATTTTGTTTAAATCCAAAAAAAATATTTTTGCAACATTATTTTACTTATATACCGACAAAGGCCCCAACCACGGAATGTAAGACTTTCATATTTGCATATGAAAAGTTATGCTCTATATAAAAATTATTGAATGTTTGCTATCATTACCTACTTTGAGGAAAAGCGACTCATCCGTTTGCGAGACCCACTGTTTTCATCTTATTTATCAACGTATTTTCTACATTGTCCTTCATAATATGAAGATAGCGCAAGTAAAAAAAGAGAAATAACAAACAAAATTATTGGAATTTTCAGCCACGAACGAGAAACGACCCATTGGGACCATCCAGACATGATCGAACTCATGAAGTCATTAGCTGAATTGAACGAAGTTCGATTTTCAGCTTATAGAACCGCAATGAAACTTCGGTCAGTGCAAAAACGATTGGGTAAGGAAGTTTTTAAAAATATATTTGAAATAAATTATAATTTTTTTTTTTTTTATTTTATATTTTTAGCATTGGATCGCATACCGATGGCTATAGCAATAGAATCCTTCGACCGACATGGTTTGCGAGCTCAAAATGATAAGCTCATCGATATCCCCGATATGACGACTGTCTTACATTCTTTATATGTCATAATTGATAAAATAGACTTGACATTGTTGTTAGATTTAGCAATTAATTGGATTTTAAATGTTTATGATTCCCAAAGAACTGGACAGATTCGGGTTTTAAGTTTCAAGGTAAATTTTTTTAAGTTTAAAGGTTTCATTCAAATATAAATATGTGCTATCTTTTTCTACTTCATAAAATTTAATTTGCATTTGTAGATACATATTTTTAATTCACAAACTTTTTGAACGATTTTTTATTTTAATGTTAAGAAGAAAGAATAAAAATCATTTAAATATAGTTTTGTTGGCACACAAAAAATATATGGACATTTGTTTGAAAGAACAAAATGAGAAACATTTGTTTACATACCACCACTATTAGATAAATTTATTAACTTAATAATGCATTATTGTGAGTTTCACCCGATCAATATTCCACCCAGAAAATTTGACATTTCTCTTTTCGTCTATTGTTAATTTCATTTCTGGCAGAATGTAATGCCATTGACAGCGTAAATGTTCCCTTATTTTTGGTAGGCGAACGAAATTCCTTTCGGTCGAAACCCACAATAGGACAAAAATTTAAAGGTGATTTTTTGATCTAGTGATGTGGTGGGTTTATTTACTGCTGTGCTAATGTATTTTGATGTCTAAGGATTTCTGATTCCTTAATTGTTCGAAGGATAAGGTTAGGAAAGACCAGCTTACTTTTGGGAAACATTTTTTTTCGTGAAATCTGATTCGACAACAAAATTCCAAAAGTTGGTTAACAACTTTGTATCTTCCTTATAAATACACACAAAACAAATTCAATCTCTTAGGCTAAAGAATTTTTCCTAAAATTTCATATTTAAATTAAAAAACTTTCAGAATTTGTAATCCATTTTGATGAACAATATTTGGTGTCTCAGTATCAAAATCAATTTAAAACTAAAGATATAAAATTCCTTTTAAAAAAAAATCGACAATTTGTGTTTTTCAAAAGACATTCCTCTTTCTCAAGCTACTTTAAAGAAAACTTACCGCATAATTATTTGTTAGGTTGGATTAGTTCTACTGTGTAGAGGACACCTTGAAGAAAAATACCGCTATTTGTTCCGATTGATTGCTGACCCTGATCGGAAAGTGGACCAAAGAAAACTTGGTCTTCTTCTTCATGACTGCATTCAAGTAATTTTTTTTAAATAATTATTTCGTTCAGTAATTCTAACAACTCTCTTGGCTTTATATTAAAGGTGCCAAGGCAATTAGGTGAAGTTGCTGCATTTGGAGGATCTAATATAGAGCCGTCAGTTCGCTCGTGTTTGGAACGAGCTGGAATATCACCAGATTGTATGTAATTGATGCAAACTTTTGTTCTGTAATCTACATTTTGTTAATTTTTTTAAATAGCTCAAGACAGCAATCAAGAAATCTCCATTGAGGCGCAACATTTCCTTGGTTGGCTGCAACATGAACCCCAAAGTTTAGTTTGGCTTCCCGTTTTACATAGATTAGCTGCAGCCGAAGCAGCTAAACACCAGGTTTGTAAAGTGCTTAACAATTTAAAATATAATAAATAATTAATTTAATCTTTTTACAGGCAAAGTGCAATATTTGCAAAGAATATCCAATTATTGGCTTCCGTTATCGTTGCCTTAAATGTTTTAACTTTGACATGTGCCAAAAATGTTTCTTCTTTGGTCGGAATGCCAAAAATCATAAGCTAAGTCATCCAATGCACGAATACTGTACAACGGTATGTTATACTATAACTATATATTTGTTATTTCCATGTTAAATAAAAATTTTATAATAATTTATTAATTTCTTGTAAAATGATATATTTCCTTTTAATTCATTGTAGACTACTTCAACAGAGGATGTTAGAGATTTTACTAGAGCACTGAAAAATAAGTTCAAAAGTCGAAAATACTTTAAAAAGCATCCTCGCGTTGGTTATCTTCCAGTTCAGAGTGTTCTTGAAGGCGATGCTTTAGAAAGTCCAACACCTAGCCCACAACACACAACACATACACTTCAAAATGATATGCATTCAAGACTGGAAATGTACGCATCTCGATTGGCGCAAGTCGAATACGGAACTGGACCCAACTCAACGCCTGATAGCGACGATGAGCATCAATTGATTGCACAGTATTGCCAAGCTTTGCCGCCGAATGGGAGTGGGCCAAAATCACCTGTTCAGGTAATGGCAGCTATGGATGCAGAACAGAGAGAAGAACTAGAAGCCATAATTCGAGATCTTGAAGAAGAAAATGCTAATCTTCAGGCAGAATACCAACAACTTTCTACAAAGCAAACACAAAGTCTAACAACTCCTGATGAAGGAATGAATCATTCTCCCTTGAGTGGAATATCCCTCGGCGGTAGTGGTGCTGATCACGGACAGGTAAAAACCAACTACATATATAATTCATGTAGATATATTTTAGCAATTTATTTCAATTTATTTATGTAAAGGATATGATGGCAGAAGCAAAGCTTTTGCGGCAACATAAGGGCCGACTTGAAGCGCGTATGCAAATACTGGAAGATCACAACAGGCAGCTAGAAGCTCAGTTACAAAGACTGAGGCAATTGCTAGATGAACCAAGCAATACCAGTAATGCAAAACCATCTACATTGCAAACAAGGTCGGTGACTGCTTCACAACTTAATACTGACTCGCCAGCAAAGATGCAACAAAATGGTTACTATGAACAAAACTCAAGTGAGTAAATCAAATTCGAGATATAAAATGTATTCCCATGTATTCAAATCACTAACGAATTTAATTTTGAATTACTTTTATTGCTACTTAACAAAAGATGGGATCGGTGGATTACCCATGTCTGGTCTTAAAATTGGGGAAAATAAACAAGGTCAAAACGCTGGTGGTCATATTCATCAGCGTACCAGTACCGAAGGTGGTAGTCATGTTTTGATAGGAGAAGATGGCAGGCCACCACCACCACCTCATTCAAGTTTATTGCATTTGTCTGGTAATAATTTGACCTACACTTTCGATATTTGATTCAACGAAATTGCGTTATGCTTTCGAAAAAAAATTAATTAAAATTTGTTGATTAGTGCTCCTACTTATATAAAAATCCGTTTGGTTAGACTAAAGGTGCGTCGTATTGTCTAAGGCTAAACTCATACTGGAGCTGCGAGCAGAGCGGAGATGCGAGAAGTGAGCAGAGCGACGAAAACAAACAAATCGGTTCTTATGAGAGCTCTCATACTGAGGCCTCTAGCAACGAGGTATCAGTTCTCATAAGAAAACATGTGTTTGTTTTTAACGCTCTGCTCGCAGCTCCAGTATGAGTTTAGCCTAAGCCTTTTTTCCATTGAGGACGTTATAATATTAATAGAAATATAACAACAATTATTGGTTTTTGGAAATTCGTGAACAAGTTTTGACTTACTGACGTTGAATGCAGTTAGATTTTCATATCATTCTCTGAAGAAAGTTATAAAAATATCGTCTAAATTTTTACGAAAAATGACATACAAGAACGTTTAATGAAATCGCACGCCAAAATGTTGAATCATATATTTTTTTCCCAATTGTTTTGTTTTATTTTTCTATATTAAAAACTTTCAAAATTATTTAAAAAAATTAACTTCATAATTTTATTTCCCTTTAATGCTGCATTTTGGATTTTAAAGATCACTCTTAAAATAATGGGATAGGTAACATTTAATTTCATAATGTATAATATGTTATCAAACAAATACTATGTTAAATACAATCTTTATTTTATTATTATTGTTCTTAAAAACTTTTGACTTTAATAAACCAACTGTTTCTAAATTCTCGATTATTAACATTTCTAAATCTCCGTTATACTGTAGAAATTATTGCCAGGTGTCAAGTGTGTTAAATAATTTTTGGCTATCAAATAGTTCGTTACATTACTTGCTACAATAATTATTAGCCAAATTATGATAAAGTTATTAAAAACGGCTTTCGAGTTTTTTTTACTTTTAAGTCCCGTTTGCTCGAAAAAAAATTTTCTTTGGCCCTATCAACAAATATAAATTTTATTCCCAATAAGATAACCAAGTAAACTCAAACGCATTTTATTTTAAACCCATAAGCAATTTTCTTTAAGCAAAATATCAAATTTATTTAAAACACCGCAAATAATAAGTTTGGATTTTCAAAAACTAATCGTATTTTTTTAATATCTTATAAGAATTTCAAAATCAATTTATTTCAATATTTGTTCTACTTGTTTTTACAGCCTTATTGTTAAGTTATCTTATATCTCCTTAACGACTCGACCTTTTTTGTTTCAAATTAAAATAGTCTTAGTAATTTTGCATTTCAAAATATATTCGAAACATTTAAAAACATGTAAAAACTATTTTTAAAAAAAATATTTGTGTTTTTGTGTGGTTTAGATATTTTAATAGATTAATAAAAAGTCCAAGTTTGCCTTTGCTGAAAAATGTGATTTGATAAGTTATTTCGTTTTTCACCCGTACCAGCAATCTGAACAGTATAAAATCAACTGAATTGAATAAAGCGTAAATCATTTTAGAAAAAGCATTTTTATAGGCTTAGTCAATAGTCATACTGCTACATAAAAGCCAAATAAGTTGGGAAGTGACAATCATATTTTTGTTGTGATAGCTCTTTAGCTACCAAATTTGATGATTATGACCCTCACTTATCACAATTCATCTGTCTGTTTCTCCCATAGAAGTTTAAGCTGTAGATCGATGTACACAAAAATACAGAATTGAAAAACCACTGCTTTCATGTACTCTATCAGTGTTATGAAATATTATTTGATTTAAATCAAGGTTTTTTATTTTTCTACGAATGCGAACTGTAAGTTTTTGGGCTAAAACTGAGTTTTTATGCTTTTCGCTGTGTTCTATAAACTTTTATTAGACATGTAGCCATTCATTTAGATTATTGATTTTACTTAAAACCTTCTAACGAAATTCAATTTACCTTCCAGAAGAAATTGGTAGAGCTGTGGAAGAACTTGTAACTGTTATCACCGAACAAGAAGTTGAGCATTCCCTAGCAGAGAAGATGACTTAGGAAGTAAAATAACTTAAAAAAGCTTTAAAAGCGAACGATCGAAAAAGTGATTTTACTTGGAAGTTTATATCAGATACACAAACAAATTGATAAGATGAATGGATGAAAAAGAAAGAAGTTGTGAATATTATAATATAATTGTATTTTTAAGCGACTGTATTGATCATTCTGTTTATTTTTATATTTTTGTGTTTGTTGCACATATCAAATCAATGTTATTGCCTAGTTAAGAATCAAACAATTTTATTTAAATATAATTGCCTGATAATTTTTTATAATTCTTTTCAATATGTTTTTATTATTATTATATACTTTTTTTTAGTTGCATATTATTTTTTATTTTTTCTAGAAAATAATGGACCACCTACATACCTTTGGGTATTGACCTTTAATCAAGACGATATGCTCATATGCTTTAAATACTTTTCTACACTTTCTAATAGAAATTCATAACACAAGTTATCTATAAATGATAACGATAGTAGAATAAATTTGACCAATCAATGAAAGATATGGTCTTATGAAATAATGAAGTTTTCAATGTCAGTTAACTATTTGCAAATAAGCGGTTACATATTCGTAAATGGAACTCTAGTTATTGGTATTTTGCAACGAATTCTATTCCCACAAATTAATATCATATATACATAAATAAATAAAACTGTTGCATGTATGTTAACGAATGAAGAATACTTTTACCCTTTTCGCAAAATTCATTAATGTTAGCAATTTTGTCACAAATCCCAAAAAAAACAAGGTTCACTCGAAATGAAAAATCGCTTACTTACAAACCTGTATACCAAATGTTTAATGTAATAATATTTTCTTTTTTTTTTTTGGGATTCGAAGCAGGGTTTTGGAAACGAAGGATTCTATGATAAGTGTGGCTATGAAAGTATTCTTGCATTCCATTTAACATTATTGACAATATAAACCAAAAACAAACTAACAAATAATAAAAAAATAATACTTTTATCGTTTGTACATACATACGTTTTAAATTGCGTGGCAAAATAACACAATTTTTCCATCAACATACTAATTCGGTGCAATACAAATACACAGTTACATATTTATTAAAAAATAAAACATATCCCTCAAAAGTCTCCTCATCGAATTTAAACGAATTTACCAAAATACTACTTCGAAAGAAATAAAATAAAAACTGTAATTAGATTAGGTTGAAAAATTTGATGTTATTCATACTATTTAATATACAGTCCTAGTACGATTTGCGCGAATCGAATCAGTCCATATAGTTTTTGGAAAACTTCATATTATAAACTATTTAAAGCCTTACCGAATCAATTTATCGAGCAGGCAAAACGGCTGATAGTTTATTAAAAATAAGAACACAGTTGCAGGGAACTAAGTCTCCGGGAGCTTTGTGTAGTTTTTTAGTGGGAAATAAGTCCACTTCCAGTACCCATATGAGGTGGGAATAGACGGGAATTCAATAAACATAGGCAATCGCGCAATCATTTAGTCGATTAAGTACGATGTTTAAAAAATCCTTGACTTGATTTTGATTTTCGCCGAGCTAGTAACTAGCTAGATATCGCATTTATTTTATTTCATTTTTAGATTTAACACTTTAATTGAACTTTTTATGTGCCCTTTGAACCAGCCTATATGATTTTTATTCCATTAAGAGAAATTCAAAGTAATAATCGATGAGTTTTTCATGTTAGTGGACTATGTATGGCAAAGACTATAAATGCTTCCGCGTTATAAAACATTGTTGCCCCAAGAGCTGTATTTAGTTCCCGTGAACATCAAAAAGTTTAAATGGTGAACTAGAAATGGCGATGAATTAAGTTCCCGGAGTTCCCTGCATAATATTTTTGAAAACAAGCTAACGCATAATGCATCAATATAGAATTTTACATATCCCTATATTAAAAACTATATTAAAAAGCATACATAACATTGTTGTAATGTTAAAAAAGTTCTTGTAGCATAATCAACATTTATACCAAAAACAATGAAACAGCTTTATTACGGTTATTAAATAGCAATCGATAAATTTTACTATAACTGTGAATATTGAGTAAACTTCAACGATTGTGAGTGGAGTGCAATTTCAGTGGTCAACGTGATGAACAGATTTACAATGTTTATCATGAGTTGTAAATAGGTCTGGTTGGTAACTTGATATTTCTTAACAAATTTTCACAAACTTTCGCAAATTATTAAAAATTCGTGTTAACTTCAAATATTTGTAACAAAAGAGTACATTTCCATTAAAAAACATGGGAAATTCTGTGTTCAAAGCCGTCGCTTTTAATACGAATTGTTGATGCGGAAATGAACTATTTAAATAATAAGTAACCTGGTATTTAAACGAAAATTATTAACAAAACTGAATTAAGGGAATGTGATGATGTGAGGAGTAGGATTTTGAAGTTTTATACACAAAAGTTTTTCAATGCTTCTTGTAAGTTTCTCAATTTTAAACAAATTCTGTCTCACTTAGCTGTTTTAACAAGTTTTTATAAACTACTGAATAAAGATACCAAACAGACCTTATACCTGCACAAAGTCGAAGTTCCATAAGCAAAAATTGATTAACTTTTGGTATTGATTGTCTGAGGTAAGTCATTGTCATCATTGTCATTAAATTAATTGAATCAACTTGTTTTTAATGTAAAATATAAGAAGAATGGGCAAACTAAAAAGAATACAAATGTTCAAATTGAAAATAAGGTCTAGTTTTCGTTTTAGTTTTAGGTTTAGTCTAGCTGTCAGAAAAGCAAAGAAACTTAAACTGAATTTTACCAATTTAAACATTGGTACTAAATAAAAAGCCCTGGTCGAAATTAAGAGTGCCCATTTTCCAGGAAACGTTTATGATAAAAATAAACCTCGGCACCAAAATTAAGCTTCGTCAAATTTTTTTGAAGTGAAAGTAAAATTTTTTTGGGCTGTTAATCAGCTTCAAATTCTGAATATACATACATAAATATGTATGTATCTTGTCTCAGGTGAATATCTGTATTTATTATCGAAATTAGTAGAAGGAAGATTATCTCTTGAGTACTTATAGCTACAGAGAGTTTGACAGTTGACAAAAAATGTTCAACAAAACATTTTGAGAAAAGAAAAACCAAACACTTTCTTCTACTACAATTACAATTATCAAATATCAAATGATTCATAATTCATTGATATAAATAGAACTTATTTAATTGTATAATTTTCGTGCTACGTCGATTGATAAATTTTACTGTTGCTGTGAAAAGTGAATAAAATTGCAGAGATAGTGAAGGAATGGTTGGTAATGGTATTTGTTAAATATACACAGAACACATTGAACGCAGAATATTCTGAGGTGCAAACTGCCAATCCGTATTACGTAACTTGATACAATCGATCATGGGTAGTTCCAAATTTTGTTCAATCCAATTGAAACAGTCAAATGCCAATGCGCGATTGGACGAATCAACTCGATTATGTTTAAGTTTGAACTTTATTTTAATGAATCTGTTTTCATGCGCGATATTCTACCCTTATGTGTTTTTGTTTAAAGCAATTTCTATTCATTATGGAACAATAATATTTAAATCTATGAAATTCCCTAGTAAAAATAAACCTGATATGCAAAAACAACTTAGAAATCTTAAGTTTTCGATTATCGACTTTCGACAAAATTCAACAAGGGCCTTTTATTTCAAAATAAAGCAGCGAATGAACCTTGTATTCTACTTATACGAATTATAAAATGATATCAAAATTTAGTAGATAATAATTTTTTGAAGACCAAACTACTCACGTCTTTTATGCTCCTTTTTAAAAATCTACTGCTACGCTCTTAATGCTCAATTTTTTTTTAATTACGAAGAAACATGTTGAATTCCTAAACGTCAAAAAATTCGCATCAATCTACGAATTTATGAATGAATGTTTGGCGAAAATGATTCTTTACTGAAACGCTGCATTTCGGAATCTAATTGCAGAGAATTTTTCCGGCTTTTATCCTTCTAGTATTTTTACCTTTTTATAAATTAAATAAAGTTCCAAAAATATAGAAAAAAACTCTGAAATTCATAAAATTTCGTCAGAAAAGTTCTACTTTTTTTCCTTGAAAAAAACGGAGTTTGTATGGAGATTTCACTGGTCTTTTTTCCCAAAAATAAACCGGTTATTTCCAAAAGCCATTCAAAAAAATCATCATCTAGGCTTTTGGCTGCAGTCTGTTTTTAAGAACGTTTTATATTCACTTATTTTATATACTAAAAAACATATTTTTTTTTAATGAAGCCATAAAACCAAAAAAAAAGAAATTTTGGAATTTTTAAAAAGTGGTATGATGGGCTAGATATCAAACTACAGGATTTATCCCTAATCTAAGCCTATAGATAATAAACAATATATGAAATGTATCTTTTTTTAAAACTAGCTGATCAAGAACTTATTTGTCTATTTAAATTGATAGATGTTCCAATTGCAATTGGCTTCATCATGTGCTTTTTATCCTTTTATAGAAAATAACCATATCACAACCAATTCGAAAAATTAACTAATAAAATTAATCACAAAAAATTGTTTATGAAAAACATTAATATTAAAATATTCCCACAATTGTCCAATATAAATAATATTTACTTAACACAAAATATTCATTCAGAAATATAAAAAAAAATAGAAAATCTAATTTCTAAGAAATTCTAAAAATATAATAATTATTTATATTAGAAATTTACAACCATGGTTAAGTCTAACCAAATAGATAAATTAAAATAAACAATAGTTAAAAAAAAGAAGAAACAAAAATAATTAAAAAATTATAAACGAATGCAGAATACAATACAATCACAATAACGTAGAGGTTTAAGAATTCAATTAACTAAGTAATTTTTCTACCATTTATACATAAAAATACATATTGAACGAGCTCTGTAATTAAATACGCATTTTGTATATACAATATTTTACAAACACTTAAATTTTTTTATTTTTATATTGAATTTTTTTTTGTTAGAAGATATTAAAAATTGTAACATAAGAACTAAAAATTTTCCAAGTGAGCATATTTTAATCCATTTTAAAATTTGTTTATATTAAAAACTTAATATGTTCATACAAACATACATTATTCATTATTGTTGATGGGTTAAATTTTTGTCATTTTCACTTGTATGTATTGGCAAAGTTACTTTGATTTATACCCAACGCTTCGACTAGTATTGTTTTTTTTTTAATTATAAAACAACAATTTGTAAGAACATGTCGATGGCCCCGAGCTTTGCGCTTTTAAGTTTCCATCGCTATAAAGATTACAAATTTGAAAACAAGTTAAAATTTATTTAGATATTAAAAAAAAAAAAGGAATAAAATCCGATACAATGATTTAATCAGATTTAGGTACCTACATCCTTTTTATTAACATAAAGCATTCTGTAATTACTCTGAATTATTTTATAAGATAAAGCTGTAGGGTACCATCGATGTATCCATACACAAATTAAAAACAATGACAAAGGTCAATAACGTAAATTGAATAAATCTAAATACATAAATCAAAAAACAATTTACGTAAAGTTTTATAAAGTTCCAAATTAAATGAAACAATAAAGAATATTCTTGTGTTGCTGAACTTAAGTTTTTTAAAAATAAATTTATACCTTTTGTATTGGTTTTGAAGCAAAATAAAAGCTGATGATTAAATTTAAAAGAAAATATTTAAATTTAATTTAATTTATGTACTTAGAACTTAGTCAAATTTTTATGTCAACAGCTGTTCTTGGAGGTAGCAAGATATCAGTGAACGGCTGAAATGTTTCGCGTGTCCTATAGTGCTATAGAGAGGTTGAAATTGCCGCGGATAGTTTTTAATGGCAGATTTGTATTTTCCTATTCTCAAAAACAATTAGTTTTCAATTTAAAAAGATAGATCTTCGCACATATCATTTTGTTTTAAAAGAGATATGTATCTAAGTAGCGGTTTCTTTTGAAAATGTAAAATTGAGATGATCTTCTGATCCTTCTTTTTCACATTCACCATTAATTAAAAACAGTCATTGAGTCCATACATTTTTTTAAGAGCAACAATATCGCAAAGTTGTAAATTTCGCAAAGTTGTAAATTTGAAAAAAAAAAATGCTTGCCGGCAAACAACAACTTTTTGGAGAAGCTGACAATGTTCCCATTTCAATTTATGTTGTTTCCAAATATTTGACATCATAGTTCACAATGGTTTTTTTTAGTTCAAGTCATCTTCATTATTTTTGACTCGACGAATAACACCACTCGAATCTTATAACTATATGTCCCTTCTGGAATATGTAGATGTAGCCATCTTTTATCGTAATAAATAAAAAAAAAATACTAGATGGCGCAAAAGTTGTCACCAGTTTCAAATAGTGGCATATAAAAATTCTTCTTTGACATTTGTGAAACACGCATCACTATACAGTATACTCCTAAAGAACGCGGAATTATTGTTTCGATTTTAACATTTGCAACCGGTGACAACTTTTGCGCCACCTTAGGCCTTTTTTTCTTTTTTAGATCCGAGCGGGGCACTGAGCTGCCAAAAAAAGAACTATGTTACTTTTTAAGTCTAGTACATACCTGTGAATCATGTCGTGAATCCATACAAATTTGCATTTTTGTTCACCAGTGAGCGTGCTCGTGAAGCCATGACAAAAAGTGGAGAGTTTGCGTTCACGAGCGGTGAACCATATTCACGCGCAAAATGTACGGGAACTCTTTGATTTTTGGTGTAGATTTGACAATTTGACCATAAAAGCTGCAAAAGTCAAGCAAATTGTGTCAAAAATTCACTTTCTCCATTGATGGTTGTTCACTTCACGAGGAAGTATGTACTAGGCTCTAACTCGGAGCGCTCTCACCTTGCATTTCGAGCAAATAGATGAGCGCGACTAAATTCATATAATTCTTATGTAATTTGACAGATTACTAAGCATGTAAAAGTTCAGTGTTCAATTGTGTTTCTTAAATAGATCGGTGCGTTCAGTTCACGATCTGTTCGGAGCGAGCTCTATTCGATCAGGCCCGATCTGTGCCCCGCTCGGGGCTAAAAAAGAAAAACGCCTCTTGTATGCAAAAACGACAGCAAAGACATTTTTATGATTTTTTCGTTTGTTCTTCCGTTAAACATGATAATTCATAGACCCAAAATGAAATAACAAATGCAATAATGTCATCAAATGTGTTTCAGAGGTTAAAATTAAAACGTATGAAGCGAGTATGTATTATTTCTCAATCTGCCAACACCTATCGATTTCAATCACAAATGACAAAATAACATTCGGGAAGACCATTTAATTTTTATAAAATGTCGAATGAAAGGCGGCGACCTCTTTATGATGATAAGGAAATACTATAGAGTATAGAAATGATTATTATTATTAATTTTAAAATCATCATCATTTAAAAATAAAACTTTAAAGTGATCCGCGGCGCTTTCTGCAATAGCTCTAGACAGTAGATACTAGATAGTGTTTTGAAGCTTTAATTTTCATTTAAGAATTTGTACGCTTTTGATTTTGGCTTTATGGTCATTCTTAATATGCTATTTATGTTGATAGAAATTATGAATTTTTGTTTGCTCTTTGGAAAGTTATTTAATTTTAAGCTTATATATTAAAAACTCTTAAAAACTACATATTTCTCTTTTATCATTTTTTTAAACTTTGTATTTCCATTTGAAAATAAATTAAATTAATAGTCCCAAGTGAATATAATATACACAAATATATACATTAATATATATAAAGATATATATATATATACACATATACTAGCATAAAATATCTATATAAAAGGGATTGAAATCCAGTTATTATATACAATATACATAAATATATACAAATATATTATATTGATAGTAATATATTATAATAAAGAATTATTAAATGACTACAACATTTGTTTTTGTTCAATACCTGTATTATCTTAAGAATCCACAAAAATAACAAGAAATATCATCAAATATCAAAAATAAGTTGAAATTATTGATAGGCGTGGCAGGTAGGCATTGGTACATATACATACATACGGGGTGTTCCGTGGTACAATGGTGTATTCCATTCGTCTTGCATAACACAAAAGGTTTGAAAGGTTTTCTTCAAAAATAGGGTGGTTTCAAATAAAATAGCTTTACATCTGAATTTTCAGATTTCTGAATTTATGTCGTTGAACGCAAAAAAAACTTGAAATTTCAGTCGAAAGTCACTGTGTCAAATTCCTGCATTTTACCTAAAGGATTTACATTGAAGCGAAATAAAATAGAACTTTCATTACATTCGTAAATTAAACATTGAGCTTGAGTAGTTGTTAGGATGGAAATATGTATATGTAACTAAATCAGCAACAGGTTTTATTAATTTCATTAAAAGTCCTTTTATTGATATGTATGACTTACAAAAACATAGAAAAAACTTTCCAAACATCAATATAAAATTGTTGATTTAAAAATTCACCGAACAGATGTAAAACGTAATGCATTGAACGTGCCCATACACTTTTGATGTTACCATAAGAAACCTATCAAGCGTAATAGCATTTTTAACTCACGGACGGACATGTACATTTAGTTTGATTTATCACAAGTGAGATTCTAGGGATGTTTGAAATTTTGCTGGTACACATAAGTACCGTGTCTCGAAAGGGAAAAAGTACTTTAAGACAGTGGTGGGTCGATTTCATAAATGTAAAAATGCGGTAACAGTATAAATACGGTAAAACTGACATTTCTTATTAAGCAAGTATATTCAGTTAAAAATATTTTTACCTTTTTTTTAATAGTTGATGTTTGTCTTTCAACACTGTAGCAAACCATAAAATTAATAAAAATAATACGCATGTATGTACCATTTTTGAAAATTTTATTTTGCAGTGATAATGGGAGCTATCGCGAACAAAATTTTGACTGGAAAATTTTTTTTTTGGGTAAAAATGGCAGAATTCCAGAAATTTAATATTTATACATATTTTTAATGATACGCATACATAAATATGTCCATATAGGTACGTAGGTATGTACGCATGAAAAAATCATTTTATTACTTTTACGAATAAAAAGAGATAAATATTGTAATGATACTTAAATTGAATCCGTCTTCAATAACACTTTAAATTTATTTATTGATCTGAAGATTTTTGGTTTTGTTTGTATTTACTATAAACATATACATAATTGATGTGTAAACATCTATACTGGCTGGCGGTAGGGTGAAAAAAAAACGTAACGTATCTTGTGATCGTGATTGTGATTCTGTGATTGTGATTCACGTTACGTTACGTATGTTTACACATCTCAACCGTGAGTCCCGGTACTCACACTTTTTTTTTAGTATATCTACTATGTACATGTTTTTCTTATAGGTACAAAAATGTGAAAGAAATTTCATTATTTAAATCAAATTCAATTTATTTTGTTCAAGCAATCCAGAGAATGAATTTCAAGCAATTGGAATTTTTTTAATATTAAATCCATGTTCTTATATATGAAATTTTTAAAATAAATCTTTCGTTGTGTATCCACAATTTTAATTTCAACAGAATGCTTTTTATCTTCCAATGTTATAAAATTACATCGAATTTTTTTTTAAATTAACAATTTATAATAATAAAAATAAAATACTTTAAAAAAGCACCCTCTAAACAACTAATTCAGATGAAAAACGCTTCGCAGTTTTACTCAAAAAAAGTTAAGCATATCATTGTTCTGAGTCAATACAAACTGAATTTACTTTTTATACAATCTGTTCAAGGTCAAAGCATAAATGTTTACTCAATCTAATTGCCTGAATAATTTTTTGTCACACTAAAGGACTATGATATACTTATTAGATTTACCATAATTACTATAACTGAAGGTATATAATAACAGATTATTTGCTTTACTCATGATTTAACTTAAAAAAATTACCATCCCCACATGCAACACACTCATTAAAAAAATAATTATTTGGAAGAAAAAACTAATTGTTCATAAGCAATATAGTAGCAAAACATGGCAATTAGTAAAATTTAGATTACTTGACATGCAACAAAACTGTAAATTGCATGGTTAGCTTTGAGTTAAAAAGCGTGATTACATTTTTCTTTAAGTACGTACCTATGTAGCATTTAGGTTTATAAAATGTGCATTTATTTTTCTTAAAATAATTTTATCTAGGCACAGATTTTGATTATCTGAAAGGGATTGTGATTATATTTCCTTGAGTCCAAGGCCGTAGCCAGTGTGGGATCACAGGGGTTTGATGCAAATCTTAAAAAATATTCTGAAAGTTTGTCGTTGAACGCTAAGTATTAAACCCCAACTATTCAAAACGAATTAAACGCTGTATGTGGGGAAATCGTCCAGACAAAAATAGTTCAAACTATAAATTCTGCAGAGTGTTTCGCTTTTCTAGCTGATGAAACTACTGACATTTCATGTAAGGAGCAGATGTCAATTTCAGTTCGAACCATCGATTTTAAAGAATTTATTATCTTACGTGAAGACTTTTTGACATTTATTCACGTAGAAAACTCTACGGGAAAATATTTAGCCAGAACAATTCTCTCTGCACTTCAAACCATAGGCATAAATTGCAGCAATTTGATTGCAGAAGGGTCCGATGGTGCTTCTGCTATGAGATGGCAGTTTTAACGGAGTACAAGCTGTAGTACGCGAGTCTCATCCAGAAGCCTTATAAGTGCATTGCAGCGCAAGCCTTAGGGCATTCCTACCAAATTCAGACTATTCGTATTATAAAATCCGTTTGAAATTTGTTTTAATTATCGGCAAAGCGCACACATTTGTTGCAGGAATTCATTAAACAGAATTATCCGCAAAATAACTGGAAAAATTTAACTGCAATGTGTGAAACTCGCTGGGTGGAAAACTATGATGGGTTGATCAGATTTAAGGAAATTTTTGGAGCGATAAGTAATGCTTTGGAAGAGTTGTGAAGTGATAAGGACTCTGCAACTTCATCGGAGGAAAGCTGCTTTTTAAGATCTATTTTAGCTAGTGATTTTGCAGTAAGTTTGAGCGTTTTGTTTACGTATACATTGCCACTTTGTAAGATCTTACAATCCCCTTCATGCGACTTAGTATCTGGAATGGAGCATGTGGAATTAATATCAAACACGTTCCAAGGAATTCGAAAAAATATCATCACGGAATTCAAAGTAATTTTTGAGACTGCACAAAACTTAATAAATGTTACAGATGAGAAACTGAAAATTCCACGAATAGTATCAAGGCAGCAGCATAGGCAAAACGTTAGCACAACAGATCCTGAAACCTATTTTAGGATAATTATAATGATTCCTCTTTTATATGATTTCTTAATTTAGCTTAAAATGCGATTCCTATACCTATTCAACGGAACTGCATGATATATGCATATATACATTATGTATATGCATAAACCTACATGCCCAAATGTAAAAAAAAAATTGTGTATGATATGGTTGAATTTCGGCTGATGGGCTATTATAGTTATGATTATCTACTAACCGGTGAATTTTTTTTTCCGAAAGCAAACTACGCCACTGGCTTGAATTTGTCATCTATTTCTTAGAGAAGTTAAAAAAATCCTTCGATAGCCGGAAATTAAAAAAAAACTAGAAACGGAGCAGAGTAAAGCACTGATTAATTTTAATCTGTAAATCGAAACCTTTATATTTACATTTGGATTTCCAATTCCAAAGCATTTGATGAATTCCTCAAACTCCTGCGCATTCTAACCATTTCAACGAAAGCAGTATCATTTAAACCCTTCATCTTCATCAACAAAAAGTTCAGTTGAAGTAATATTTTATATTTTATTTTTATTTTTTTAATTTTATAAATTTCCTTTGCACGTATGTATGTACCTCAAAAACAGAAAGCAAACTTCCGTCAGACGCACATCCCCATCTCACAATAATCGAAATACTTTGAAGGCATTCACAATAGCACAATAATTTATCAACTCATTTTCACAATACCGATTTCTATTTCAATTGATAAATTGTATATCAATCGTCAATCGGTTGATAGTTGACAGTTTTTTTTAAACAAACAATATAAACTACAAGACAATACTAAAAATTCTTGAAAAATGTTTTTCGTCTCGAATATCTCGACGATGAAAACTGATTTCAACGCCGCCGGACTAACTTAAGGTATACTTAACATAATGACGTTGTCAACAATTGATTACAAAAAAAAATGCAAAACAAAACTACTAAAAATTGTTGAAAAGTGTTATTTGGCTTGAATATCTCGAAAACGAAAAATGCTATCAACTCACACACAATGCTGTACCTAAGACAGGTTTTTAAAAATAATTCAATTGACAGTTTTTTTTTTAGGAAAAAAATTATGCCAAAAATACTACTAAAATAGTTTGTATTCGAAATATTTTTCATACATATTATCTATTCGATTGTTTTTAACCCATTTTACCATACAAATAGATAGGTAAATTTGGAAAAAAAATCTGGCCCTTAAAAGTGACCTTCGAAATCAACCATCTAAATATTACCTTTTAAATACAAAAAAAAAGAATTTAAACCGGATGCCATTTTTTGTTTGCCCTTTTTTACCCAAAAAAAGCTAAGTTTTAAAAATATCTTCGAAGCCTTTCACACAAAAATATTTTTTAAAAAGGAATACTTTTTTTGGCTTTTCAATTTCAAGGACTTCAATTTTTTTGTTCTCAAAATAAATTTGCCAAAAAAATTTGGGAATCCTGTCCTGGACCCATGTTCTGTAACTTGGCGATAACTTTTCGCGGCGAGAAACGACGAAAAATGGAGTAAAAATGGAACAAAACTCATAGGAATCCTATGGGTTTTGTTCCATTTTTCGCCGTTTATCGCTTCGAAAAGTTATCGCCGAGTTACAGAACATGGGTCCTGATATTGCTAAGATCTCAGTATAACGTGATATTTAAGCATCCAACAGATAACGCTGTTTTTTGTTAAAAATAAAAAAAAAGTATATAACAACGAATGTAATGTTGTGTCAAAATTTCAAAGCAATCACTTTTTCGGACCATATCCCTATAACAATAGCCGTGACAATAAAAAAAGTTAGGCAAGAAAACGATATTAACCTTTTCCCGAAACTTCGTAAATCATATGTTCAAGCAAACACCTTCTACAAAGAGCTTTGTAAAACAAAAAAATCTGAGTACTTGGATGGGTTACAAGTCCACAAATAAATTGTGGACTTATAATACCCCTTTTTTTGACTAGAAATAATAATTGAGTTTTTATTTGCATTAAAATAATCACTGAATTCAATTTTTAAGTGCCATAAACAATTAAAATGTTCAGTGATGAGTTTCAATGAAAGCTATAACTGGCGCCTTATAAAGTAGAAGTGAAAAATTCGAGCTAATTTTTCACTTTTTCGCTTGCTTACATATGTAAATACAGTGCTGGCATCCAGCATTACGGCGTATAAACAGTGAGGTATGTATGGGGGGCATGCTGCTCCCCTGCAACCCCCCTGCTTGGGCACACTTTAGGATTTGGGATAGGTGCGAGGTTGTGTGTATGCAAATGCAAAGTATCTAGATCCAGAATCTGGATCTGAAAGCTCACTGTTTTTACGGAGGTGAAGTAGTTTCCCATGTGAAGGTTATAGTTCCCGCGAACTTAGTACCCTGCACTTTTTTTCTTTTTCTTTTTTCTAATATTTTTTAAATCACTAAAGTGAGTTAAAAGTCCACAATCGATGGGCCAAAAGTCCACAAGAATTTCCTGTGGACTTCTGGCCCACTAAGGTGGGTTATAAGTCCACAATTGATTTGTGGTAGGTCAAAAGTCCACTGTGGACTTTTGGCCTGTGAACTTATGACCCTGCGCCGGAAAATCGTCCAAAGTTTTAAACGCATTTAAAAAATTGTATGAGAATACTTTGTCAGCGGTATGGGATTGTTGAATCTGGTGATAAATACAACAAAGTCTAAGTTTATGATTTTTAGATCAGGGGAGGGAGGCATTGTAGAAATGAAAGATGGATATTGAACAGAGAAAACATTGAGGTTGTTGATGAGTACAATTTCCTGGCCCCTGGGTATGTTACTCATACGAAACCTCAACCCAAAAAAGCAGTATATGATGAGGTAAAAAAGTTGCAACGGTTTTTCCTCAAAAAAACCTTTAGTTTACCACAGTCAAACCCAAATTATATGCTCTTACTCGAAACCGGTCTTCCACCTATATATTTATTCACTTTAAGAATACACTTTGAATATGTTACAAAAGCACTTGCCTATGATGATAATCGCGTACCGAAAATACTACAAAACATACCATACGTAAAAATATTAGCTGGTTTAAAAAATGGGAGGATATATTCTTATTGTGTGGTGTTTCATTGCACTCGCTTAATATTCAGAATGATGTATCGTTAAAGAAAATATTAATAAATAACCTTGAATTAATAAATGCGCGGATAAGATTGGATTTAGTAGAAAAAGCTAAAACCTCATCGCGACTATCACTGTACCATAAGCTTGAGTATAATTTGAAAGATAGAATCTATTTTGCTGATTATAATGTAATATCAAACATCTTCCGCTTAAGGGGGGAGCTTGTTGATTTAAACTATAAACCATATTTTAATGACCGAAGAACGATTTGTTCGTTATTTAATTTGCAAAAACAAGAAACATCTTACCACTGTTTATCCTTGTGTCCTATTCTAAAAGAATTAAGATTTGTATATTTTCAAAAATCAATACTTAGTGAAGCTGAATCCATAAGTATTTTAAATGGAAAGAACTGGAAACTTCTTGCCCAATTTTGCATTGAAACCATTAAGTACCGAAAAGATTTGTTGGCTTATTTATTGTTTTCTTTTTAATAAACAACTTGTAACGTTATTTTGTCTTTTATTTACGAATCTATTTGAGTGGTTAATCTTCTGAATTCGAAAAATCTGTGAAACGGCTGTTTGTCGATTCGTTCAAAAAGAAAGAAGTTCGAGTGTCTGATGAGCGGTGCCTATAATACGTATATGCTTGTGTACCCTCCTGATTGTGTGATTGTTTGAGGTCTGTAGTCTAAAAATTGATTTTAATAAGCAAATGAAGTCTATACAAATTAAGCTCCCCGTTTTTAAAATAGAAATCACATGATAATGAGAACCTTCACCCGATCAATCGAACAATAACTACGAATTATGACCTAACTTATAATTTCTATACTCTATTATAACATTTATTGTCAAACGAAAACTATTCCCACATTTCCGTGTCACCATAAGTATTATTATTTTTACTTTCTTTATAATGAACAGTAGGGCAATTTATCTAATATTTAAAAAAAAGTTCTATATTCTTTAAAGGAATTTTAGAAGAAAATAAATCAAAAAAATTGGATATCGACTCGGGCAAAATGTGACAATATGGATAGATACAAATTCGAAGTATATATAGTCAAAGACTTAGGCCGATTTTATTCACTCGAAGTTGAACACAACTTGAGGATTTTTATTTTCAACTTGTGAATTTCTTTTTATTCACTCAAAGTTTGCGTTTTCAACTTTCGATTTTCAACTCTATAGTTGATCAACTTCAGATTTGTCAATTCCTGGAAATAGTAGAAGTTGACCGAGCAAACTTGAGATTTACGTACATAGGTAAAAAAATTTTCTTGTTTATATTTGTACGTTCGCTCCTATACTTATGTTCCAAAGTAATCATTTTTCTTCGGGCACATGAAAGCTTTTTTGTCAGCCATTAATTATTTTTATTCACATTTTAGCACAAATTGACACAATTGTATTGTATTGACACAAAAAAACACAATTTAATACAAAAAACACAATTAAGGCTCTTCCAAACCAACGCGAAATCGTAGCGAATCATTCACAATAATAAAAAATATGACAAATACACAACGCTAAACAACAACAAAAATCTGTCGTCGGCGAATGTTTCGCGTTGGTTTGGGAGAGCCTTTAAACACATAAAAACAGTCAAATATGATTGACAAATTCAAATTAATTTTAAAAATGACAGTTTTTGTTTTATATTTCACAAATATCCCAGGGATATTTTTCAAACTCGAAGTTGGCCAACTTTAGATCTTCAACTGGAAAGTTGAGAATATAATTAGTGAAAAAAAGAAATTTCAACTTGCGTTTTAACTCTCGAGAGTCAACTCTCAAGTTGGCCAACTTGAAAGTTTGCCTCAAGTTGAGCAATAGTGAATAAAATGGCCCTTAGTTTACCTGGGCTTCACTATTACATCGCAAAATGACTCTCTCTCTCCCACAAGAACTTATGCTGTAAGGCGTCAAAGCATAGACCATGTAAAGAACGGATGAACATTTGTTGTTTGTTTCGAATAAAAAAGATAAGTCGGTGATATTTTCAAAAATATGTCATTCAAAGGATACTATTTCTTGCAATGAAATTATTTTTTGTTAATTTTTCAAAAATGTAGATCTTAAGGTGTTCACATAAAAGAACAATAATTATGGCGTTTTTAATAATTATATGCGAGGAAGCCTATGATGGGCCCTACAAAAAATATCAAAATTTCCTCTGCAGAATTTGTAAGAAATGTAGTTCAATTCAGCAGGCAGCGATAACAAAAATTTTTGCATCTGTCTTAGCGGGCTATATTTGCATTGTATATCTATAAGTTTACTTGGCGCATATTTTTGACTTATTTACTTGAGTATAAGCTGAGGTATTCTTAAGATTAAATTGATTACGCTTTGAAAGGGTTTTTTTTTTTTGTTATAACACACTCGCTGTTAGGCTGTCATATTATTATTGAAGGTTTTCAAAAAAACAACAACCATCGTTATTTGTTTTTATGTGACGCTGCCATCACACCTGTGATAATAAAATAAAATGCAAGACTGGGTCGCACGAACTTGCTCTTATGTGCGACCACACTGCGGTTTTGAGGTCTGAATAATTTAGATCTAATTACTCTGATTTTAAAAGAAATAAATTAGTTTTCTACATTTTATTAGTCTATATTTTATGCCACCTGACAAAAACTTAGTTCTTTTAAAACTTTCTGAAACATTCTCTATAAAAAAAAATGATTAAAATTAATTGAACTAATTTTTTTTTAATCGAAAATAAAACAAATGCTTATATGGGAGGTTCCATTTTCATATAACCATTTTTTGGAATTTTTTTTTATAAAATGGTAGCCTTTTTGTAGAAAAATTACTCACTTTTTTTAATTGTGAGCACGTTTTTGAGAAAAATAAGATTTTCATAGTTTGCTAAAAAAAAATTGGTGCGGCAGCTACTGTTATTTTTGTTCTTTAAAAAAAAAGAAAAAACCTGTCTGGGGAATGCCCAAAAAACGCTAGGTATCAAGTTTAAAGAAAATCGACCCACCCTTTTAGGATGCAGCCGTAGGGACTGACAGACAGAATTGCGAGACTAACTTTTTCTGGCTTCGCTATCATCGTAATGTCAATTGTTTTGCTCAAAATCTCGAGTTCGATTTTTTTTACGAATCCATAACATGCCATGAGTATGTAGTATGTACATTGTACATACATATACATCGCATATATATCGCAAGTAAAAATGAAGCATAGGAACAAAAATATGCTTATGTTGGCGCACTAACTCCAAACGCTTGATCGCTCCCAGAGTAATATTTGTTTAAGATTATATTCCACTTTTAAAATATTTTACCCCAGTGTAGAACAATAAAAAGGGGTAGTTATTTTGTTCTTGACTGATATGTCGCAACTTAAGTGCGTTACTGATTTCTATATAATTTTTTTTTTCATGTCATCAGTTCTTAAATAGATAGTTTTTGGGTCGGAGTGGGTATAGTTAAGAGAATAATTTTTTCACCAACTATGTATGTTTACACCTTGTCGGTGTCTCTGAAGAATACCTTTTAGAAATCATAATTTGAACCGAATTGTGATAAAAAAAATGATTGAAATTAAAAATATGCTTTATAACATCAACGGTTTTAGTAGATATCAAAAAGTGTTGCTTCTGTTATTTTGTGTTATAAATGTTTTGTCAGCAATTCATTACTATTCTCAGACAATAATAAGTTTTGTTCCGGATTTCTGGTGCAATGATACAAATTACGAAATTTCAAATGAATTAATTTCGGCCATGCGAGGGAAAGAGTCTTCATGCTATTCTAGTTTGGATGGAAAAAATGAAACTTGCACGGAATTTGTTTATGATCATTATATGGGTTATAAAAGCCTAACAAGTGACGTATGTTAAAAATTATATAAAACTTACATGGATTTAATTAAATCAAATTAAATAAAGCTTAATTGGGTTTGTGATGCAGCATGGAAAATGACTCTTGGACAATCAATGTTTTTTTTAGGATCTGTAATTGGGACATTTGGTTTCGGAATTCTAGCTGATATCTTTGGTAAGTAAATAGATAAAAATCAAACAAAATTTTTTAATTTTAATTTTTCAGGCCGCATCCCTATTTTAATTATATCCAACTTGACAGCCATGATTGGGAATTTACTTTCTGTTTTTACTTACTCATTGGAATCTTTTTGTGTATTTCGATTTGTTTCTGGACTAGCAACGGACACAAACTTTGTGATGATGTATATTTTGGGTAATATTATTCGATGGTTCTCGTTACATTTTTCTGTTCAGTATAAGTTTTGAACGTATATTTACAACTACGCGTGTACTTCTCTTAAAACGTAATAGAAAATGTTTCACATTTTGTAGAAAATAAATTCACAGACTTTATTTTAAGTTATTCACGTATAGGTTTTTAATGGCTTGACCGATTTTAATTATATCCAACAAGATTAGAATTCTACTACTTGGCTCATGTATTTCAGTAGTGTATAGAATTTGTATTATTAAAAAACCCTTCTTATATAAACAATGCCATGGTCCCGGGCAAAAAACAAAAACTTCCAATTTAATGATTAGGAATTCTAGTCTTGTTGGATATAGTTCACACTAGATATTCGTCACGAAATCTATGTATGATGAACTGAACTTAACAAAAAATTGCGTATTGACAAGGCCTTAACTAGTCAACTGATGAGTCCAAGTGAGATCCCCAAGAAGAAACACCAAATTTTTGTAGGACTAAAGGCAGTTAAAAGCTATTTTGAATCAATAATTCAACAATTCAAAATAAAATAGTGCTAAGTTTTCTACTTGGATGACGTATTTCAGTAGTACGATATATAGAATTTGTATTATTAAAAAACCTTCTTACATTAACTTTAGTTCTTTGATCCTTTATTCGTTAAAGATTCAAATTTTAACACCTAGCTGGAGCAAGTTCGAGCGATCCTGTCGCGCATATTTTTTCTTCTTCAAAATTTTAAAACTGTTATAAATTGGCATTTCGCTAGTCTCGTACAATATAAAAACCTTTTTGTTGCCTACTTAATAAGTTAATTGTGACTAGAAAATGGTCTTTCTAGAAATACAAATTAAGAGGACTAAACCAAACATTTGAACGTAAAACAATACATTTCATAACGTATGTCAAGTAAGCACTAAACTTTTTGAAATTTAAAAATCTAAGTACATAATTAATTGTAGCTCGTATGCACATACTTTTTTTTATTAAGTTATATAACTATAACTGGAGTTCTTCAACTTAACAAAAAAAAGTTAATTATTTTCAGTTATGGAGTATATCAGCCCTGAATTTCGAACTATGGGAGTAAGCATATGCATTGGAATTTTTTATTGTCTTGGATCCATGGCAGCTCCATGGATTGCTGTATTAACAGAATCTTGGAAATTATTTCTCATCGTAACATCAATACCATTTGCAACGGTGCCATTTTTCTATTTTTTCATACCAGAAAGCGTTCAATGGCTTGTCTCTAAACAAAAATACACTGAGGCTGCCAAGTCTCTTGAAAGAATTGCAAAAATTAATCAGTCTAGGGTTGAAAATGCTGAAATAAATAAGTTTATCCAAGAAAGCCAGACAAAATCTGAAACTGAAGGAAAAAATCGATCAAGTATGCAAGGACTTTTTAAGACACCAAGGCTTCGCAAAAATACATTGATATTGTTCTTTAAATCGTAGGTCATAATTTTGAAAGGTTTAAGTATCTTTGAGTAAAAGTACATTTCTTCTATTTCTTTTCAGAATGGTAATAACACTATGTTATGACGCTGTATCACGGAATGTTCAAGATAAAGGAATATCTCCATTCATAATGTTTTCTCTAAGTGCAACAACCATTTTACCTGCGTGCCTGCTTCTTATACTTTTACAAGATAGGATTGGCCGAAAGGCGATGTCATCTTTGTCACTTTTGACTAGTGGGATTTTTATTTCAGCGACCGGAATTATACTTTCTAATCAGAAGAAATCAGAAATTAGTAAGTTAAAAATTTTTACTAGGTAAATCAGCGGTAAAATCTAGACTAGTATATTTAAAAAAGAACATAGGTACATACATTATAATCAGTGTTTTCTTAAAAATTGACAGCTCAGCTGCGTATACAATTTTGTTGAGCTGGCTATTAACTCTCTCAAAAAATACGGCTAATATTTTGATATGATTATCAATAGAATTTGGTTGGGGGTATTGTTTTGTAAGACGTGTATACATTATTTTTAAAGCATTAAAGCATATTAAAGCAAAAATTTACAAAAAAAAACGCCATTGCCATTATTTAATCATTCTAATTGCGCTTTATGTGCTGAAAAATAATATTAATTCATTTATTTATTCAAAACATTTTATCCAATGTTAAACTACAGTAAATAATGAAGATAAAAGCATTAAAAAGCAATCAGCCTACACTGAAAATAATAAAGTTTCAATCTGATGATCTAAAAAAAAATAATTATCGCAATATTCTTTAACAAAAATTGAAGAAAAATCAAATAAAAACATCAATTAAATTAAAAAGTACGAATACGCCCTAGTGAACATGTAATTGATTTTGATTTTAAAGGTTAAATTGAAATTTTAAAAAATTTTTGATATTATGGATGGATCTTTTGTGAAAATTTTGAATTTCAAAAATTGGGTATATATTCGAGTACTACAGAATTTGCAGGTGTTTTTTTTTTTGTTTTTTTTTTTTATTATGATAATCTTTTTAAAGAGCGGATCGGGCGCATCCCTACCGCTTCGCGAATTGAGCCTGTTTAACAAATTTGTATCTATTTAATCATTGACACAGCTGCTTTTCAAAAGCGTTCCTGCGTCACGTCTGTTCAATCAATTGAGGTAGAACTCTCTTTATTATCTAACTAACAATTTAGCTTGTTGTATGTTCAATGCAATCTATCTGGCTTCTATAGTAACAGTAGAAGGCAATATGCAAACCATTTTAAGTTCCTTAAGACACTTCACCACAACGGCTATGCAAGTATATAGCCTCCAATTAACAGTGTAATAAGGTCTTATAAAAATAAGAAAGCTATTGCCCTGCTATCAAAGCAATAGCTCACATTAAATTTTCCAATAAGTCCTTATAAAAGCCACTCAATGAAGTTGTATAATTGAAAAAAATGTGTTCTTTCACATTTTTGTTTCATTTATTTATCTGAATTTGTTTCTTCATATAAGAGGGATTTGGGGCCGATTTTCTACTTATCTGAAATATTTAGAATTTAGTTTAATTTAAAAAAAACTTTACTTTTACCGAGATTTGAACTCGCGTCCTTCCAATCAAAGACCCAGCACGCTACCAACCAGGCTAATTTGCAATATAGAAGAAGGATGTTAAAATGTTTATGAGTTGGTACTTAACGTATCTCATATCTGCTACAGCGAATTTTGTTAAGTTTTGGAAGCCTAAGCCGCTGAACCCATATTTTTTCAGGTCGTTGTTGTTGTAATGGTTGTAGAAGTTTTCTATTAACATTTTATAAAAGCTATACTTATCTTACAGAAGCCAATAGCAAAACGAAATGGACGCTTGTTGTAATGGTTGTAGAAGTTGCTTTTAACATTTTATAAAAGCTATATATCTTATCTTATAGAAGCCAATAGCAAAACAAAATGTATGCTTGTTGTAATGGTTGTAGAAGTTGCTATTAACATTTTATAAAAGCTATATATCTTATCTTACAGAAGCCAATAGCAAAACAAAATAGACGCTTTTTAATTCAAATAAATTCCCTCTATATTAATAGTTTCTATAGAAAGGTAAAATAGTTCACTAAAGAAGGCAATCATTTCCATATGTTTGCTGTTAACATTTTATTCTAAGTCACTACACTTATTTGTTCCAGAAAATATTCCTACGAACAAAATAGGCGATTCTGAACTTTTTCCACGAATAAACTATTATTTGTAAAGGCTTAGATAGTTTATCCTATTGGAATTTAATTTATCTTATAATGTGAGGAAAAAAACTTGCCTTTTTCAACAACATATTTAATTTATAATCTAAATGAAAAGCATTGAATTTGTCAAAGTTGATATAATTATTTTATAAGTAAGCCCTATAGAAAATGTACTTACACTTTCAGTTGACAACTGTATAATTTTGAGCAGAATTAAGATTAAATATTTATAAAGTTTTTTAAAGCCATCCATACAGAAAATGTTGTTAATTTCTTTCAGATGAATGCTCTACTCTATAGAAGCTTAACTTTCATTGAAACAATTTTGGGAGGCCTTGAACAGGCTTTGTCATACTTTAGTATACAAGCCTTTTATAGAACTTGTGTACCACCTTTTAAACGACATTAAAGAAGTAATTATTGAAAACATAAATTGTGAAATGGTCGACTTTCATAATAAAGCCTCATAAAATGTATATGCTAGCTATAGCTTACCAAATTAAAAAAATGGACCTTACACAAGTTAAATTGTTAATTGGGATTAGCAAGAATTTTTATTTTTCACCTAGTTTCATACAATTTTGAATTCGTATGTCCAGAGCGATCCCCAGCACACCTTACCAGTTACTTGTCTTAAACTTAAATTTGGTGAAATTAACAGCCCAATTCTGGCAAACCTCACTGATACCTCACAAGTCAAAACAACCTCATAGGGTGAGGTGCACTTGATTTTTTGAGGTTTTCGTATTCTCCTTTTGAGGAACTCACAACTCACAAGTTTGACATTTGAAACACCATAGCTGCGTTTTATTATCACCAATCACCCATTTAGTTCACCCTGATACTCTAAAACGATACGGATTCTAATGAAAACTATGTAGTATGCTCATCTCTTTTTTCCTTATGTTTGTTTATTTTTTCATGTAAATACTGTCTTTTTTCTTTCACTACATTACCACTTGAAAAGCCTGAAAAGCCACTGGTCAGAGTAAAAAATAATTTCTGGTTCCATAAAGCAAACCTAGATCCAAACTTGTTTCTGTATTACATGTTAAAACATAACCCCGACCCAGAACCGTAGATAACAAAACTCGGTTAATTAAAAAAAAAACATTAGAACCAAATAAACATGAAATAACTGATGAAAAAAATATATCCTCTATCGTAAGTCGAAAAAAAAACTAACTTCGTCATACAAAAGTTAGTTGTGCAAATACTATGTATAAATGTGGCTTACAATCATTTTCGTCTTCGATGCGTTCAATGGGTGTGTTTAACAAAAATTCAGACGTTAGCAATCTCAATAAAAAAAAACAACAAGAGCTTGTGACTTGTAAGCCCTCAAAACGCCAGATTTGTGGATTAAAAATAAAGAATATGAATTGAGTTTAAAGCTTTGAGTTTTAAAGCTTTCAAACAAATTATAATTGAAAAGTATTTGAATTTGAAATTTCAAACATTTTTTCTCAATTTTGAATCTATAACATCAACAAGTCCAATTAAAGATTGCTAAGTCTACTTGACTGATGTATTTCAAAAGTATATAGAATTTGTATTATTAAAAAAACCCTCGTCTACAAACAAAGCTATTTTAGTTTTCGGTACCCTTGCACAGTTGCATTTTCCGCCATCCGGATTTTTAGGCAAAATTTTTTTATTAAATAAAAATTCTAATATGTGTTAATATATAGAAGATATGAAAGATTGATATTTTTTTACTTAATCCGCAAAATAAGGTTATTATGGCATCATCTTATTGAACCTACGAGAAAAGCTGATGATGAATATTTATAACTTCAAAACCAACGCCTAAAAGCTTTTATTTTTTTGTAGTAAAAACTGACTTATGAATTAATTTTTTTTAATTCATAAGCTATAGTAAGTGAATTATGAATTAAAAAAAACTTAATTCATAAGCTAGTAAAAGACTTATGAATTAAAATAATTTAATTCATAAGCTAGTGAGTGACTTTTGAATTAAAAAAAAGCAATTACTAGCTTTTGAATTAACATTTATTTAATTCATAAGTCACTTACTAGCTTATGAATTAAATTATTTTAATTCACAAACTGACTTATGAATTAAATTTTTTAAATTCATAAGTCATCAACTAGCTTATGACTTAAAGATTTTTTAATTGAAAAATTCGCAACCCTGCTTGAGAAGCATCTTTTATGTGGTGTAAATATTAGAGCTTCGATAAGCTATATTTTTCTATTAAAACTATTTGGCCTATTTCACGAAGGACTTAAAAATTAAATCAGGCTTCTAAGCCTTAAAATGGAATTTTTTTGGTTTCACCAAACACTTCTAAATTAAACAACCTTTTAATCACCTAAACTAAATGTCCATTTTTGGTTCATTAAATTTTAAAAGTGTCATTAAAATGTCGTCAGATACAATTAACAAGAGGATATATCAGCTGAAATTTGCAGAAAAAATTTTCAATATTTAGAGATACAATATCAATTAGCCCATTTTTTGTGTAATTTTTGCCTCTTTCTCTTCTTTTTATATGCGCATTCATTGTTAAATTTAATTGAAACTCACTTTATAAAAACGTTTCGGCAGCGGCCCAATGTTTTTTTTTTTTTTTTGATTTTGAAGAAGTTTACCGATCTATTTTGCAATTCTTGGCATTAGGTGTGTTTTATTCATTGCTGCATAGCCAGCGCAGCACAAGTCTGAATAAAACGAAAGCTCACTCTATACGTTCATTTCAATAATTGAAAGCTCTATCGCCAGCACAGCCATCTTTATTTTTATACTAGGTGTGTTTTATTCATTGCTGCATAGCCAGCGCAGCACAAGTCTGAATAAAATGAAAGCTCACTCTATACGTTCATTTCAATAATTGAAAGCTCTATCGCCAGCACAGCCATCTTTATTTTTACTGACTTCTTTTTCGCCAGCAATCAAATTGTTTTTGTTTGACAAGGGAAATTTTGCTGCGCTGGCTATGCAGCAATGAATAAAACACACCTACTGACTTCTTTTTCGCCAGCAATCAAATTGTTTTTGTTTGCCAAGGGAAATTTTGCTGCGCTGGCTATGCAGAAATGAATAAAACACACCTATTGTTTCAATACATAATGTTTTCTCTTTTTTTCTCATACATTTCGCTTATTAGAAAGAAAAAAAAACAATTAATTTTTCCCGTGGTGTGAAGAGAACTCGATTTTAACAAAAATGTCCCTGAAAATTCCCTTTTATAGATTGGTGAAACTAAAAATATTTAAGGGCCTGATAAAGTTTAAGAGGGTTTTCGGTAAAAGTGCTTTTAGTGTTTGTTTTTGAAATTGGACATTAAACTATTATTATTGTTTTTAGGTATTGTAAATATTCGACGTCTATCCTCGATAATAGTTACGAAAATAGAAGCCATAATTTTCTTTGCTAGAATCGCAGCTATAATTTTATATTGTCATCTCCAACATGAGCAATAATAAAGAAAAACCAATGTAAATATTTCTCAGCTCTGCTCAAATCGTCTATTACAACATTTATTCAGCTAAATACCTATTTAGATTGTACCTATATACAATATATGTATGTACATTACTTAAATATTTTATATTTTTTTTAATATTCATTTTCCAGGTGCAACTTTATTAGTTCTTCTTTCTATAATTGGAAGGTTTGGAGTCACAGTAGCATACAATTCTGGAGCTCAATACGCAACCGAACTTATACCAACGTGTGTGCGTGGGCAAGGTGTTGCAGCTGTCCATGTGGTTGGTTATGCGTTTACATTTTTCAGTTCATACATTCTGCATACCCGTTTGATATTTACTGCATTACCAGAAATTATACTTGGACTGATCTCATTTCTTGGTGCAGCTTTATGTCTTTTTCTGCCCGAAACAACAAATCGGTAAATGAATTAAAACTTACAGCCTAATTAATAATTAATAATTATAATTATTCCACCTCTATATTCCACGAGTTTACTAAAGCAAGGAATAAGAGTTAAGCTATGGGTTAAAAATTTCCATGAATAAAACCAAAATGTTCGTGGAATAGTAAATTGACGTTTACCAGAAATCCCTTAAGAAAACCTACTACAATAATTAATAAGATGCTTGTTTGGCAACTTCAAATTTTCCCCAAGTTTCGCAAACTTGGGTATTTTTCGTATGGGTTCTGACAGAAAATTGTGATAATTTGTAAAAAAAGCTCAAGTTACCAAACACACCTAAGAATTCTCTTGTTAATATATCTCTGTCAAAATTATTATCATTTTTCAATTGTTTGTGCTGTGTCTGTTTTCTGTTTTGTTTTTATTTATTTAAATGGAATGTATCTGATGGACGCCATAACTTGCAAACCGTCAGATATACATATATCCACCTCTTGGGTCCCCATTTAAGTCATCGTCAACAACCGCAATGAGTTTTCTCATATTTTCCTTGAAAAATCTACATATATTTCTTCCTGAAATCCTCCTCACTTAGCACTTCCATTAGATCATATACATATATTTTTGTATACTTTTCTTTTTGTGGTGGTTGATGGCTGATTGTCCAATAATTAGAATTAATGGTTTAAAAACTCGATAAATCTAGCAGACATTATTAATTTTATTTAAAGTAAAATTAGCAATCTTCTTTCTTTTTATTTCAGAATAAATTTGACACATCTGATTCTTATTCCTTCGCTAAACTACCTTCTCCGGTGGTTTAACTTAATACACGTCAATTTTTAGATATTTTCTTTTATTCATAACATTTTGCACTTAGCCCACGGAATAAGACCTAACCCTTCGCTTTTCCACGTTCATTAATTTGGCTGTTAAAGATTTCTGATAGAATATTTTTAAATTGATGATTTTTTTAATAGAAAACTGCCGGATTCCTTGGAGGATGGAGAAAACTTTGGAAAGGGTGAAAGCTGTTTTACTTTTAGCTGTATGAAATAAGTTGTTAAGTTTTTATACGGTTGCTGTTATTGAATACTAAAAATATTAACGAATGTGTGGATTTTGTAATAAAATGAAAAGATGTAATATTATATAATATGGACTTAATATAAAGGGGTCATTAATTTTTTTTTTCGAAAGTAAAGCTAAATGAAACACACAGCGATATATTTTTAATGAAAATTTTATTTCATTATAAAGTTTGGACTTTGCCATTAAGAGTGAAAAACAATATCATTCAAATGGCCGCCTCGGGAAGATTCGCAGCATGCGATTCTTTTGAGGTCATTTTTAACCACGTTTTCGCACATTTCGGGCGGTATCGCGGCCATAACTTGAATAATGCTGATTTAACATGCGTCTAGCGTAACACGGTTTTTTTCCTAGCCCCACAGAACAAAGTCTAACGGTGTCAAATCGTATGATCTTGGTGGCCAATTGACGTCGCTAAAACGTGAAATTACGCGACCAGGAAACTTCTCACGCAATAAAGCCATAATTGGTCGTGTTGTGTCATGTGTGGCTTGTTGCCCCGTCTTGTTGGAACCCCATATATCGTCCAAGTCATGATCTTCAATCGCCGGCCAAACAAAATCGGTTATCATACCACCATATCGCTCCGAATTGACTTACAGCCCTATTCTGCTATTCACGTGGATCGTATATTCGATTCACCCATTCGATTGCCTTTCACACTGCCTTTGCATTCTGCTATCCATCGGGTGAACTACATTATCCCAAACCAATTTGACATTCACGTAAACAGCTGTTCATGTCAAAATCTTGGATAAATTGTTTTGATTTTAATTTTTAATTTGATTCATCTTCGTAATTAAATTTGGAAATGGACAGTATTGGACTTTTTTTTCCATTTGTAAACAGAGGAATAAGAGAATCATCGAACAGAGAGCTACGGAGAAATGTTAGAAAATCGAAAAAAAATATTATGGAACTGCCGGACGAAACGTAAGTTCATTTATTTTCATTTTGAAATAATAATAAACCAATTATTTCAAAATCATAGGTTTACCAAAAACTTTCGGTTAAATAAAAGAGCATTTCTGTATGTATTGGAGATTGTTGAATCGAATCTTCCACCTCCGCAGCGAAATTATTCAATTTCAAGAAAAGAAAAATTCATTGCAGAAATTATTGCCGTAAATTGGTCTTTGTTTGTCGTTCTACCCCTAAAAATGTTAATAATCTATTATTTACAAACAAATATTCTAAATTAACCATAATAAATTAGTTTTTACTTACATTTTACTAACAACCAACCATGACAGACGACCCATTAAATGAAAAATCCGCTACATTTCATATGCGGATTTGAATTGTATAGAATGAATGCGTTCACGTGAATAGCAGAATACCGCGCAGTATTACCGACGTTACCGACTTTAATACAGATTCACTTCGAATGAATAGCAGAATAGTGATGAGTGAAAATTATAGAAAAATTCCCCCCGATGAATAGCAGAATAGGGCTGTTAACCGTCTGCCCATTGGCATCTTCGAAGAAATATGGGCCAAACCAATAACACCTTTCGACCATAGAGCACACCTAAATGTCAATTTGTCTGGATGCAACGGCACCTCTTCGATCACTTGTGGGTTTTCTGAGCTACATATGCGTCAATTTTGTTTGTTTACTTACATACCCACCGAGTGAGAAATGTGCCTCATCGCTGAAGAAAATGTGGCGCGAAAAGTGGCTACGTTTGAATCACCACTTTTGTAGTAAGTTTTAATAATTTTAACGCGTTGTTCGATTGGTAAGCGATCCATTATCGTAAATGACAAACATTCAACTGATATAAGCCATGTTTTATTATCCACGGGTCTGGGTCAGGGTTATCTTTTAACACGTAATACAAGAACAAATTCCAATCTAAGTTTCTATCGCGGTTTGCTTTACGGAACCAGAAATAGTGTAAGGCGGCTCTTCATTCGGTAGGGACTACAAACTGTAGTGTAAGGAAAAAAGACAGTATATACATAAAAAATAAAAAAAAATAAGGCTGAAAACATAATGGAGCTGCGAGCAGAGCGGAAATGCGAGAAGTGAGCAGAGCGATGAAAACAAACAAATGTTTTCTTATGAGAGCTCTCATACTGAGGCGTCTAGCAACGAAGTATCAGTTCTCATAAAAAAGTATGTGTTTGTTTTTAACGCTCTGCTCACCTCTCGCATCTCCGCTCTGCTCGCAGCTCCATTATGTTTTTAGCCTAAGGCTAAACTCATACTGGAGCTGCGAGCAAAGCGGCGATGCGAGAGGTGAGTAGAGCGTTAAAAACAAACACATGCTTTCTTATGAGAACTGATACCTCGTTGCTAGAGGCCTCAGTATGAGAGCTCGCATAAGAACACATCTATTTGTTTTCGTCGCTCTGCTCACTTCTCGCATCTCCGCTCTGCTCGCAGCTCCAGTATGAGTTTAGCCTAAGGCTGAAAACATACTGGAGCTGTGAGCAGAGCGGAGATGCGAGAGTTGAGGAGAGCGTCAATGAAAGGGGGAGTTGATCAAAGAGTAGGTATCACATACTGAAGCGTTGATAGTCGATTATGAGATTTAAAACTGAAATGATATATGTATTCCTATTTTTTGAAAGTTCTTCGCTCAAAAATTGGTACTTAATGAAAAAAAACAGAAGTTGCAGTGTCCACTGTCCATATCTTGAATAAAAGTAGGCGCAAACAAGGGGAATTTCACCATATACAATATACATGCAGAAGTTCGACTGAGTCCGGGAAGATTTTATGCATATTATCGAATGACCGTTTAAAATGTAAGATGTAGTACATCCACAGTACACAAATCTAAGGTAATATATTGCGCAGGTTGTCAAAGCTGAAAATATCAAAAAATTAAAAATGGCTGTTCGAGTGTTCACAGGAACTCACGCGCATCATTATAGAAACAACAAAATATTGAAATTAGACAAGGAAATGTGCGCTGGATCCACCAGAATACCTCGATTTTGACAGATGCGCAGAACTGAACAAAAATGAAGACGCTAATGATATTACCTTTAATATGTGTACTGTGTAGGTAGTATATCTATTTTTTGTTTTTGAATAATTTGGGACGACCAAACTACAAATTTCAATAACGAAATTTCATCGGGACAGAATCTTTGCCATGTTTTTTAACCAAACCTATGAAATTTAATTATTTTATATTATTTTTTATCATAATTTAAATTAATTTCCGTTAAAATATCGCTTTAATTCTTCTGTATATTCAATTTATTCATGAAACTTTACTTCGATAAGAGCGAAGAAAACAAATTTGTTTGAACGCGCCGCTCTGCTCGTTTATAGCAGCGCTGCTACCTCGTTGCTAGACTCCTCAGTATGAGAGCTTTCATAAGAAAACATTTGTCTGTTTTCGACGCTCTGCTCACTTCTCGCATCTCCGCTCTGCTCGCAGCTCCAGTGTGTGTTCAGCCTAAGGCAGCTCCAGTATGAGTTTAGCCTAAGGCTGAACACATACTGGAGCTGCGAGCAGAGCGAAGATGCGAGAAGTGAGCAGAGCGTCGAAAACAAACAAATGTTTTCTTATGAAAGCTCTCATACTGAGGAGTCTAGCAACGAGGTAGCAGCGCTGCTATAAACGAGCAGAGCGGCGCGTTCAAACAAATTTGTTTTCTTCGCTCTTATCGAAGTAAAGTTACATGAAGAAATTGAATATACAGAAGAATTAAAGCAATATTTTAACGGAAATTAATTTAAATTATGATAAAAAATAATTTAAAATAATTATATTTCATAGGTTTGATTAAAATATGCATAGTTTTCAAGAGCTTATATTTTAATTTCTCTTATAATAGACCTTATGGCAAAGATTCTGTTCCGATGAAGTTCCATGATTGAAATGTGTAGTTTGGTCGTCCCAAATTATTCAAAAAAATAGATGTACTACCTACACAGTACACATATTAAAGGTAATATCATTAGCGTCTTCATTTTTGTTCAGTTCGCGCATCTGTCAAAATCAAGTTATTATGGTGGTAAAATGGTGGACCCAGCGCTCATTTCCTTGACTAATTTCAATATTTTGTTGTTTCTAATAATGCGCGTTGAGTTCCTGTGGGCACTCGAACAGCCATTTTTAATTTTTTGACATTTTCAGCTTTGACAACCTGCGCAATATATTACCTTACATTTGTGTACTGTGGATGTACTACATCTTCCATTTTAAACGTTCATTCGATATAATATGCATAAAATCTTCCCGGACCCAGTCGAAGTTCTGGTGAAATTCCCCGTGTTCGCGACTACTTTTATTCAAGGCATGGACAGTGGACACTTCATCTTCTGTTTTTTTTTTTCAATAAGTACCAATTTTTGGGCAAAGAACTTTAAAAAAATAGGAATACATCATTTCAGTTTTAAATCTCATAATCGACTATCAACGCTTCAGTATGTGATACCTATTCTTTGATCAACTCTTTCTTTCATCGACGCTCTGTTCACCTCTCGCATCTCCGCTCTGCTCGCAGCTCCAGTATGAGTTTAGCCTAAGACAAAAAGAGATGAGCATAAATCACTGTTTTCATTAGGATCGGGGTGAACCATATGGGTTATTGGTGATAATAAAACGAGGCTATTATGACACTTCAAATGACAGCTGAGTCAAATTCCAGCGCTACCAACTTCATACCACGAAATGAATGACTTATGTATGAATTATGTACAGAACATAAGCCTTAACGACGAAACTTTTTGTGTTATATTTTTTTAAAAAGCTGTCTGCTGAATATTATGCACTGTACATAGGTATAGTAATCTACATTATGTGATAAGACATAACTTCGTTAAAAATGCCTTGACATAAAAAAAAGGTAACAACGAAAGAAAATTGCGTTGATTCAAAATAGCTTTTAACGGAATTTAGCACATTAAATTTGGCGTTTCGAAACGGTGATTTCCTATGTAGTTAGGCCTCGCCATTACGCAATTTTTTTAAAATTCAATTCATCTTCATAGATTTCATGACGAATATGTATCTAGTGTAAACTATTTTCAACAAAATTACAATTCCTAATCATTAATACTGTAATTTTCTCAAGGAGACATTTTTTCCTATACGAAAGTTTTTTTGTTTGTAGTACAAATACTACATATGTATGTAATATGTACTACAAAAATAAATCAGCCAAACAGAAGGCTTATCATAGGGATGAAACGCCAATTTGTTTGGGCTAAAGGCTGTTAAACGCTATTTTGACATAGGCGAAGGGGTTTTCAAGTTTTAAGCGTTTTTCGACTCATTGGTTTTTTTCAATGATCTGACTTATTGTGATGTCAAAACCTAGTGTGACTACTGATGGGATCGACTTCAATAATCTTTGTAGAACTTTAGTTGTAGAAAGATCCCTCGATCTCCAATATTTTCCTTACTTCCATATTATTCACTCGATTAATGCAGAGTAAAACTTAAATCCTGATGTAAATTATATAAATTCAATGTAAATACATCCTGATTAAAGTTTTAATCTGGAAATATGGCGGTTAGTTTATTCAGCAAATTAATCCTTCATTCCTTAGTAGCCAAGGTCATGTCAGGTGGTTTCCCTTTAAAACCTTGCTAAACACAATGTTCACAACACCAATATGTTAAAAAATATTAATATCGAAGTAAAACAATAAATTAGTTTCTTTCTTGATTTTCATTTATGTAACTAAGCAATATACACATACACACTAACATATTTCCGAACGAACAAGGAATACTTAAAATAAATTACACTGTTTAACGATGATAATAGTGCCCAACTGCAGGTGCTACAGGATATGGAGCTGGATATGCTGGAGGACCTGGATAGGCAGCAGGAAGATGAGGTAAAGAAGGAGCAGGAGCTGGTGCAAAATGCAATGGTGCTGGAGCTGGGGCGGGTGCTATTGCTTTGGCAAATAGTGGTTCCTTACGAACAACAGCATTAAATCCATTATGTGGATCAGCTGTATAATCAACAGTTCGTTTTGTACCGTCTGGATCGACAAGGGAGTAACTTCCTTTAACCACATCACCATGACGAGTTTCATGTTGGCTCTTTGAATCTCCTGTGTATCCGTCTTGAATATCATAAGCAAATGAATACTTCGGATTGACATCATATGGTTCTGGGGCTACAATTTTTGGTGCTATCAAAAATATTTAAAAAAATTTAAAGAAAGACTAAAATTGTACTATATGGAAATTATACCTGCTGGAGCAATAAAATGAGCTGGTGCTGGTGCATAGTGCGGCAGTGGGGCCGGACCAGGTAAATCGCCATGGCCATATCCATAAGGTAAAACACCACTATGTACTATGGTTAGATAACTTAAAACTAAGAGAAATAGCTGTAATGGTAACAAATTAATTCCTTTATGAAAGAAATAATTATTATTTTATTTAAGTAGTAAGGTATTTATGATATTCATAATAGGAACAATATATGTAATATTATAGGTATATGGATAAAATACAGATCCCAAAAAAACGAGTAAATTTTAACAAAACTTGTTGAAAGTTAAAAAAGGAGATTTATGCAATTGAGACAATTAAATCAAATATCAACATATCGTCGCTACAATGTAGAACTAGTCTAAGTTCAATAGAAGGGGTAGTGGATGTCGGGTAGGAGACTAGAAAAAAGATTGGACAGTAGGTAAGGATCTGACGAATAAGTTTAATGGTAGACTCATAAAAGTAGGAAATGAGCATGGGTAAAGGAAGCTCAATAAGAACTTTTTCGACCCTGAAGGGGAGTTAAAAAAAACATGCACGGGGGAAACTACTTTGAAGGAATGGCATGTCTGCTGCAGGCGTCGATGGCATGCTCGCGTAGCTGGGCTTAGCTCGCCGGACGAGGTGGATTCTTGCTCCCACAGTGGGACCTCACCTATATTTCTAAACATAAAACTTAACGTCAACCACCACCATTAGTAACGATCATGCACACTTCACTATACTGCTTCTTGAAAGGAAATGTCAAATTCTCAAATTCTAGTTGCGTTCTTTGAACGATTTTGTTAAACAATACACAAATAATCCGTGTTTACTCCTTTATAAAATTGGGAATAGAAAAATACTCCGAAAAAATTATTCATAACAGCCACTGGGCTTTTCCAGAAACTATCTTTGTCTTTTCTCTTTTTAATTTGGCAATTATAGCTATTTCTTTATTTGTTTGTCTGTAAGTAAAAAAAACTTTCATAGACTTCAAAATGTTAATTTTAAAACTAAATAAAGATATGAAAATATTGATTAATATAAGACTTAGGCAAAAAATGAAAATCAATAAATTATTATTATAGTAAGATAATTATTATTACTCAATTAAAACCACATTCATTATTTTATTTTTAAAGCATTCAATATCGATTACATCGGCATATTTATTAAAAAATGAACAAGTTCGTGTTACTGGTTCATTGACTAGTTGAATGATACGTAATAGAGAAAAAGTGGTTAACTCTTGGACTTAAACAACGAGCCGGAGTGTATAGTTTGAATAGCAATTTTAAAGGAGGACAATCAATATGACCACTTATTTCATTAAGCGTAAGAGGAATCAAAAAGTATAAACTCTCCTATGATTCAAGACTTCTTAAGTCAATCAAAACGTATCGAGCTTTATGCGCGGCAAGGGAACTTTCCAATTTAGTTGTCGAAGCGAAAAACTCGTGAATCGTTTTTGAATTCTTTCTTTTCTATTTGACGCGTTTTTATGGTAGGTACGGAGTCCAATCAACAGAACAGGGGGAGAATCGTGTAAGGTGATAAATGAGAGTCACAATCAACCAATTTAGTCTGTGTAAGAACATATCACATGTGATTGTCATTTTCCAGCAAATTTGACGTATCTGCCGCAATACATCTAGAGTTACCACCAGTCTAAAATAATTCTACAACTTTTTCTGAGATATATTTTAAAACCATTCATACAATCAAAAATAAACATTATTGTGAACAAAAAAGTTGCGAAATATGAAGAAAAAACAATAATTGTATCGAAAAGACGTCATTTACGTTTTATATTTTCGAAAGCTCATTACAAATATTTGAAAAATTCACTATGGCAACCATGATTTTGACAAATATCACTGGAAAGTATTTGGAATTGAATTAAGTTGAATCACCTTATCCAGACGGAAAACTCAATGACAATCACATGTTGATATGATATTTAATCACATGGTTGATATGACAATCATATATCACCTTAGCCGATTCCACCCCAGTATTCTAAAACCGGTCGAACGAAACTAATGAAAAGACACTTCAACGTGAAAGGCCATTAAAAGTCCATAGAATTCCTTTTCAGAAATCCAAGCACAGAGTTGCCTCAAAAGATAACATAATCTACGTGTCAGTGGCGTAGCGTGGCAGGGGCAAGGAGTGCACAGGCCCCGGGCGGCACTTTGCTTGGGGGCGGTAATTTTCCCAAATATGGGGTCGGCAAATTTTAAACATGTATATCCGGGAGGCAATTTTCTAGGGGCGGCAATTTTTCAAAATATTAATCAAAACAGACGTTAATGTAAAAGATTTTTGTATGCTGTTTTTCTATTTTCTTTCATTTAGATCCAATTTCCAAAAATCCGGAAGGCAGTTTGCAAGGGGCGGGATTTTTTTAGAAATATTTATCAAAACAGGCGTTAGTGTAAAAGATTTTTGTATGGTCTGTTTTTATATTATTTTTTTGTCATTTGGATCCATTTTAGGAGCGAAAAATTTCCAAAATTTTCGGGAGAGAGTTTGCTAGGGGGCTGCAATTTTTAAAAACATGTATTTATCAAAATAGGCGTTAGTGTTAAAAGATTTCTGTATATTCTGTTTATGTATTTTATTTTCATTTGGATCCATTTTTCTTCAAAATGGATACATTTTCTCAGTCCACAGAAATTATTTTAAAGTTCGAGGGGTCACAGCCAATAATTGCAATTCTCCTTCAATTTTAAGAAGGGAAATAAATCTACTCCGTCACTTTTGAGCTAATTTTTTTCAAAATTTCCTAAGTCAAACCAAAATATAAAAGTAAATGCCCTGGGGCCTTATTCCGTAGAACAAAAACAATCGAACGATATCGTTTTGGCAATAGCTGTCCCTATCTTGCCCTTTTGATGTGATGGAGATGGGTATTGCCAAAAAAAAACTCAAACAAAATCTATCAAAAATTGTTCTGAAAAATGTAAAAATAGGTGATACAGTTTTGCTCAGTAATATCTGAATCTAAAAAAAAATTAAATTAGCTGTGGTAAATTTATCACCTTTTATGGAACTCTAAAAAACAAGCGAACCGTTTTTCAATTCCACTTCCAATAAAAAAAAATATTATCAAGGTAAGTTGTTTCACTTAATTTAAAAAAAAGAAATAGAGAAAAAAAAGTTGCTAGGGGCGGCAAAAAATGACTCTGCCCCGGGCGGCAAAAACCCACGCTACGCCACTGTTACGTGTGTATTCTAAAATCCAATTTTGCATCAAATATAACTCCTAAATCCTTATGGGTACAAACTCTCTCAAGCTCGTTGCTCATTGGAAGTATGATCTTGAAAATGAAGTTGAAAACAATCAGCAACAACAATTTTAGCATTATCCGCAAAGATTAAACACCATGAATAAGAAATGTGTTAATAATTATTAATAAATAACAAGAACAGAAGTGGGCCAAGATGACAATTCTAGCTGGAAAGAAAACAATTCGATACAAACGAATATAATTACGTAATATATGTACATAATACAATGACAAATAACAATGATCAAGAGTCGAGCCTTTGAAAAAGTATTTTTTTTACTCTCCAACAAGAGCTGTCAAACTATTGTATTTTAAACTTATCTTTTCGCGGATGTTATTCATATTAAACAGATTTAATTTTTTCGGAACTTACCGCGTTTAATTTATAGAAATATTTATAATTTCTTTTTCCCGACGTTTCAAATAAGTTTCATTATTCGTGGTCACGGGATGAAATGTGTCTGTAAATTAAACGCGATAAGTTCCGAAAAAAACTAAATCTATTTAATATTGATAATTTGTTTGCTTGTTTCACACTAACGTAACTATGTTGAAACTTCCGAATCGAAGGCTTTTGTGGTAGTAGGAGTGAAAAAGAAGTACATAGGACTACTCCGACCGTTCTCACGAAAACTACATAAATTATCACTCAAGCACAACATTCTTTTTGAAATTTCCACCACATTTTCAATCAAATACATATAGTGAAAAAATTTCTATTTTGTATTATACTATTTTATGTAAAGAATTTTGGGTACAAATTTATCAGAAATTTACAATTTATTGGTCATTTTATTTTTTGTACGGTCCGAAAGTTTGAAAATTTAGCCCTTTTTCCGACAATTTTACCAAAATATTTATTTATTTAACAATTATGGTCAGGGTTTTAATTTAAAAATTTTCACTGCCCGTTCTCGTGAATTTTTATGAAATAGGGCTGGGCTTTGAACTTATTCGTGTGGCTACATTTGTTCTATTAGAACCGATTAATAATTATTTTCTAAAACCCGACAATATTTAAGTTGAATGCATTTTAAAGTTTAAATTTTTTATACATATACATAATATGTACACTTTCACTGAATTTTGCACTTTAATATTGTTTTTTTTTTAACACACAGAAATTAAAGATTTTTATGTTTCATAAATGTTCTTAATCAATTCAGTTTTAAATAAAAAAAAGAAAAGTATTTTAGTAATATTTAACATAATTATTCGCACCTGAACTTGCATCTTCACAACGAATGCACTATATGGCAGAATTACCTCCTACGGAAAGAAAGTATCAACGACTGTAAATTAATTGAAAGATCTTTGGTCTTTTTATACTAACTTCAGTTAAATGCACTGTTACGGTAACAAGACCATTGGCAGTCAGGCGACTGTCTGCTCAAGTTTGTATCATCTGGTATACGAAATTATCTCCAGTCAATGCACAATAATAGTAGGTACTCAATTGCGAAAGATTCAGAGAATCAAATATCTAGCTAGTTACATGCAAAGAGGCTAAGGTAATTTGAAAAGACTCCCACGATTTTAAATAATGTTAAAGGTTAAGAAGACCAAGAGCTTTTCCACTATATACTGATCACTGTTAGAGTGGGAACATAACATGCATTTAAAAAATGTATAAGTTGCAATTAAAGATCTGTAGGGCTTTTGAGACTGATTTACTTTCCATATTCAGACCAAAACCTCAGAAAAGGTTGCGTACAGCTGGATATACATACTTTGACTGTTTTTATAGTGTTTACCATACAAAAAAAAACAAGATACTTACATATGTCAATATGTACTTTTATATTGTTGCGAAATGGCAACTTCGAAAGGTTAACGCAGCAAAGGTCAGTTGCAATATTCTTTTAAGTTGTTGCTGGTTTTGTTTCCTATTTATGGACTATGCTTGCAGCAATGCAATAAAGATTTTCCGATTTTGTTTGATTATTTATGTACATATATATGATGAAAACATTGTTAAATAAAATTCGTAAGCCCTAAGCCTAAAATGGTCATTCATAACCTGAAGGAATGATTGAATATTAATTTATATTGATATGTTACCAAAATGTTCTAAAATTTTGGGTTGAACAATACAGGCAAAAGTCCGTAATATCAATATACCATTCCGGACTATAACTAAACTTGCACTTGTAAAATGTTTGTCGTTAATCTCACAGAGGCATTAGGGAGCATTACTACTAAAGAAATAATGGGGGCTAAATTTCGCTGGGAATCTCTCCCTCTATTTCGTTTCAAATATCTCGAGAACAAGAAATGCGAATGACTTCGGCTTAATTTTATTCTACGCATAACGACGTAATGAAGAATTGAAAAGAAGAAAAAATCACCGGGTAGTTTTTTTTTTAATAAAAAATAATTGTAGAAAGTCGCTTTTCGGCTCGAATATCTTGAGAACAAACAATGCTACATATTTACTTTGGGCTAATTTTATTAGCCCATTTTAATTTTTTGGGTAGAATATCTTGATAAAAAAAAATTTGATTTTGAAGTCGGACTAATTTTGTTCTACACATAATGACAAAGTCAATAACCGATAATGTTTGTAGAAACATTCAACTGGCAGTTTTGTTAAAGCAACAAAAATGCAGAGCAAAACTACAAAACTAAAAATTGTTCAATAATTTGTTTCGAATCAAATATCTCAAAAATAAACAATGTAATAAACTCTGGGATAATTTCATATTTACACAATTCTATAACTTGAATTGATAGGGTTTATAAAAAAAATTCAATTTACAGTTTTTTTTAAACAAACAAAATTAATTAGTTGAGAGTTTTCCACCTTATTGACCGCAGAAATCGTAATAAAAATTTAAAAAAAAAAAACAAAAAGCAAAATAACTTTTTTATTTAAAATATTTAAAACTTTTATTTAGCAACAAAAACAAAAACAAAACTACAAGGAGATTAGGTACATAGTGCATTGAATTAGTTAGACATACATATAGACTTGAAGAGAGTAACATGAAATAAAACAAAGAGAGTGATAACAACAGTTTCTATTTTTCGCCTTAAAAAATTCAATTGGTCCAGGTTTCAAATTCATTAAGTTATCGTTTAGGTAGATATGTATTGATTCATATGCGTCAAATGTGGTTCTAAGCGTATGGATCAATCATATATCTACTTTAACAATAGAGTACCTATATTATCTAGAAAACCGACTTGTACCCCCCTTGCCTAAAACACCCGCTAATTTTATTTGAGCACAGTAAGAGAAAACTCTCTTAAATTCCCTGTCCGTGAATACGTGTGAATTGTTGATACAATAACAAATTGGTTCAAAAAGATGAAAAATTTTAAAACACCCGATTCGCGTTCTTTTAAATGTTCCAATGTTTGGATTTTAAAAATTCAAAATTATAATTAAAGCCAGAATGACAGGCTTGTACCAGGTACAACAAAATTTTCAACACCGTTCAAAATTTCATACTAAAAACGCAAAATCCATATTGTTATGGTGTATTGTGATGGTGCGGTTTCATCTAAAATGCATTGGGCAACTAACACATGCTCACCTTTGAGGAAATCTCTAAGTGCAGCTTGTAGGGTAAAAGAGAAATAGCCCTGAAGTTCTCTAGATAATATATTTATTCTATGCTTCAAACGATGTGGCGTGTGCCTTTAAAATATAATTTATAAAACTATAAAGTAACGGGTGATTTTTTAAGAGGTTTAGAACTTTTTTAAAAAAAAAAACACAAAAAATTCGAAAAAATGAATGAAATATTTATTTGAATCGATAGTTTGAACCTTGCAATTTAATGTTTAAAGATAATTTCATGCAAATGTTGACCGCGGCTGCGTCTCAGGTAGCCCATCCGCTGAGTCCAATTTTGGCATACTCTTTCACACATATCGGCCGGTATCTCACGAATGAATGCATGGATGTTGGCTTCCAGTGCGTCAATCGAAGCGGGCTTGTCCCTATAGACATTAGCCTTGACATACCCCCACAAAAAATAGTCTAATGGTGTCAAATCGCACGATCTAGGCGGCCAATTGACCGGCCCGAAACGTGAAATTAACTGTTCACCAAACTCGCCTCGCAATTGCGCCACCAAAATATAAAGAAATTTAAACCTAACAGAAAATCTACGTAACGATGACGTAACAACCTTGACTTAAGTCACAGTACTTCCCTTTCAAACGAAACTCACTTCACACGAACTTCGAGTTCGAATTTATGTGGGAATTTTACTTAAAAGTTACCCTCTTTCTTTTCCAATTTAGACAAGCGCGTGTTCAGCAGGTTGAGCTCCTGAAGGTTGTATAGACATAAAAGATCCAATAGGTAGAATGATTTTTTAGTTTTATCAGGCTTTTTTGCACTTCTATTTTTATGCACATAAAAAACATTATTTCATAGTTTTCCCTACGTTTCGTTGGATTTTCCCAACTTCTTCAGGGGTAGTTTAAAATACATTTTATATTGATGTTAAAAAAAACAAGTTTTGACATAATTAACTTAGAACTTACATGAAATATATGAATATTTAATTGAAAACTTAATAGCAATATTAAAATTTTTTAAATTTTAATTTGTAATTTTTTTTTAAATTTAAATAAAAAAACTGAAAAAATAAATAAATATAAGAGAGAACTTTATAACACTCGCAAGCACTTTTAAAAAAGAAAGAAACAAAACAAATTGAAACAATTTATATCAGTGTAGATATACTAATCTCTTAAAGCTAGAGCACATGTTGTTTTCGTATTATAGCCTAGTACGCTGCTGATGCGAAACGAAAAATCCCATACAAAAATGACACAACGAAATCATAAACGGAAAATTTCGTTCAGCTTTTCGTTTTGCAGTACGCTGTTCGAAGAGCGAATTTTATAATTGTAGCAGATTATTTAGAGAAGGCTCCGCTCCTTTTTCGAACTGAATTAATTATACAGACTATTTATTGTGTGCGAAAAAATGACATTTGAGTTTTATTTGTGTTTTTTTTTGTTTATCATTTTCTTACATCATGGGTTTCTCTGATTTTTTGCGTTTATGTTTGATTTTGTTTTTGGAATTAGTGAAACTCTCCAAGGATATTTTTCGTTGTGTTTTCGCAAGCGTTTTGTTGTCTGTTTGGAGATCACAGAAAATTTTCGTTTCGCATCAGCAGCGTACTAGGCTTATCTCTAGGTTTGTTCGATGTTCTCGAACGCTTCAGTGCTACAAGTTTCACCATCTGATTTGTTCTTTCATTCATAGACTGTTGTATGTTTTGGAATTTCGTCTATAATTACACGAAACAAATAAATAAAATTATCAACAAAATATCTCATATTTACAAAAAAAATTTATCATCAACACTTGTTTTTGCCTGAATGCTGATAAAAGTGCTACATAAAACGCTTCAGAGCGAGTTCAGGGCGACCGACCCAAGGCTAACATCGAACAAACTTTCTATCTTCTTGTGTGTTCATCCTATGCCAAACAAGGAACACACAAGAAGACAGAGATAATACGATAACAACATATGCTCTAGCTTTAAGAGAATAGTATATCTACACTGATATAAATTGTTTCAATTTTCTTTCTTTCTTTCTTTTTTAAAAAGTGCTTGCGACTTGCGAGTGTTATAAAGTTCTCTCTTCTATTTATTTATTTTTTCAGTTTTTTTATTTAAATTCAAATTTAAAAAATTTTAATATTCCTATTAAGTTTTCAATTTAAAAAAAATAAGCACATGGTGAGTTCCTTAAAAAAAAAACAAAAGTTTCAAGTGTTCGAATTTTCAATTCATTTAATTAAAAGTTAAATAGAAAACTTATGAGACAACTTTATTGTGCTTTGGGTTTTGGGTTTATGAACTATTTTTACGGTACCAAAAAAATAGTCAGGACCAACCTTTTTGATACCACGCGAACCAACAGGAAAAAAGCTGGGCGCAGAAAGACGTGCACGCCATTGAAACTTACAGGCGTTGTTCAATAAGTCATCAACAGAAGTCTTTTCAATAAGCATTGTTAACAAAATTTTATCTAAGGAAAAGTAGATCCCAAAACTGCTACTCTAACAAGGAATCTCCTTGCCAGAGACAACGAGACAACGGTATTCAGAGAGAGGCAGCGAAATATAACGAGTAAGGACAGATACATACAATTCCTATGAAAGGTTTTATATTATTAAAAGCCTAGTACGCTGCTGATGCGAAACGAAAAATCCCATACAAAAATGACACAACGAAATCATAAATCATAGAACTCTTCTTCAGCTACAATAGGCGTTTTTCTTTTTTAGATCAGAATAGAGTTCTGAACAGAGTCCGAGCATATCGAGCATGCTCTGAACATCCTCTGAACAAAGCGTGTTCTGAGCGCTCTGAACTATTTTTGAAACACACCTGAACACTTAGCTTTTTTTCAATTTCACCTGTCAAATGCTTGTGTTCAGCATTCAACTCGGTCTGCTCAGTTATTTTATTCTGAGCTCATAGAGCGCGCTCTGAACAAGCTCAGAAAATGTTCAGAACGAAAAAAGAAACACAAATTTGAAGCTCTGAACGTTCAGAGATAAAAAAGACACACAATTTTTTGTTTGACAGTTCAGGCTCTGCTCCCTTCAAGCAAATTCATTGACCCAACTTTTTCGGTCTTTCTTGGATCATTTCAAAACGGGGTGTCATACACACATTAGGACATTTTTTGTATATGCATGCAAAAAAAGAACGAAAATCGAGAGTACTTTTTTTTTTACTGAGAAAGAGAGAATGTATGCAATACCCTAATGGTGAGTATTTTTTTATGGACAAAAACAATTAACTTTTTTCAATGTGTTCACGTTCGTGCCCAGCGCAACAGTTTAATAAAAATTACCTCGAGAAAGAAAATCAATTTAAAATCAAAAGTTAATTATTTTATTATTAATTAATTGCAAATTACATCGTGATGTTTCATTTATATACAAACGATAGAAAAAAATAAATTGCATAATATTCTTCAACCACAAAACGCCTGTCTCGTTCGTTCATTTTTTTGGATCCGTTCTGGATTCCATTTTATTTCGGTTCTCGCTGAGTATGGTGAAATGGGAAGCTCTCTCTCTCACAATACATGCACAAAATGAGTCCGTGGTGATTCTAATTTCCATACTAATTTGAGCCGACAAACGCAGTTTTGCGGATCCATGTTTGGATCCGTATACGGAGTCATCCATACGTTGTTTACTACGTGCGCGGATCCAAAGCGGACTCGTTTGCTTGAAGGGCTCTGAACTAAAAAAGAAAAACGCCTAATACAAGTTTCAAAAGGGTAGTCATTCACTTAAATTTTAAACCAGGTGTCATCTCTCATATCGCTATCTTACTTACACTAATGAAGCTTTTTCGTTAGTTCATAAATTAGCTGACAAAATCCAGGGATTGTTCGCAAACAGCATTTTAGCTAAAAAATCAGAGAAATACATTCGTGCAACCCAAAAAATTTATCAAGCCGATAAAATTTATAAGAATTTTAGCAAAAACTGGTTTTAGTGGATTTTGGTGCAACTGGCCATGAGTTTAGACTGAAAAATTGTAAAAAAAAAATGTAATTAAACATAATATGTAATGGTAGAACTATAATTGTTGGAACGCAGCGTACCCAGCCGTACGAAATCGAACGCCTACAAGCAATATAATAAACGCGCCCATAATTGAGTTTGCATTCGCTGCGTTCAGTGTTCGTTCATTTTTGCTTTCGGAGGGGAAGAGCGCATCTCAAGCGTACCGCACGGAAGATAATTGACAGCTATCTGCTAAATTGGTGCCGGAGATTGTTTTGTTGTTAAATTCTTCCACAAACTAGCCATGCATTATGGGTAACGTGTGCATTTGACGTTTCTGAAAGAAATTTTTCGTTCGGTTATGGCATTAGTTTCCGACAGCGTCCTACTATTATAGTTCTACCTTAAATTAATAAAAAAAACCTCTGAAATTGTTTTGAAATCAATGCTATGTACATCATCCGATTTCTTAAGGAAATTTCAATTTATGAGAAAAAAAATTGAAAATCGTTGGAGCGGTTTTTTAGAAAAATAATTTTTATAGGTATATAAAATTTTGAAAAAATAAAAAAATAAAAAATGGTATGCAATTTGTTAGCCTTTATTAAACCGGAGTTAAAAATTTAATTAAAAAAAAATATCATCTACTCATTTTCAAAAAATATATTTGAAAATTTTTTTAAAAATCAATAATTTATTTTCTTAAAAAAATTTGGCATGCAATAATTATTAGACCTTATTTGAAGCTTTTGTGCAACAAAATTCGATTAAAATCAGTTCATTAGATAATGAGATTGTTGCGGTGTAAGCTGTCCATTATTCTCCACCACGAATGATAAACTTAACGAATTGAATTATTTTTTGCATTTGACATTTATTATGTTTTCTTACATTCATTTCCAGTTATGTATTTGCCATTTCTCAGTAAATCATTTAACTTTAAAATTTTCTTTTTACTTAAACCCTTGGAGCAAACGGGTAGTGCCTTATTGCACAAATGTAAGAATTTATTAAATTTTAAAATCTTTTTTATTGTAAACTAATAAAATTTAATAAAGATTTTAGTGCTGTTTTCGACTGAAAATACGTGTTTTATTACACCCGACCCGACCGCTCAACCGCTCTATGAAAGATACCAATTAAACGATAGAAATTTTTTTTTCCAATAGATCGTACAGATATTAATTCACACAAATATTTTAATCAAAATCGTAGGTGCCGTTATTGAGAGAAATAAGGTTTTCAATACCGGTTTTTATACATTTGTATGGGATAGGAGGTACCGTTATTTTTGGTTATAAGGATAATTTTCATTTAGAATCTGCTAGATAATGTTAAGAAACATCTGGGTACCAAGTTTAATAAAAATTGACCTAGTCGTTTTCGAATTTTTGAGTTCTCAAAAAAAATTTTGAAACTTTTTTTAAAAATCCATAAAATTTTTTTTGAAAATTTTGGTTTCAAAAATTTTAAAATTTTTTCAAACATTCTCCATAAAAATTGATCAATATCAGTTGAAGTGTTTTTGAGAAAATCAAAAATCCAAAAAATGGTTTTATTGGAGGCACCATTTTTAACCATTTTTCGTAATATTTTTTTTTATAAAATGGTTATTGAATTTTTTTTTAAAGTTGTGGGCACGTTTTTGAGAAAAATAAGATTTTCATTTTTTGGTAACAAAATTTGTACGGTAGGTACCGTTATTTTTGGCCTTTAAAAAAAAATGAAAAAAAAGCGTGGGGAGAATTCCCAAAAAAAGCTAGGTACTAACTTTGAAGAAAATCGGCCGACCCGTTAAGGCTGCGGTCGAAAGGACAGACAGACGGACAATTGCGACACCCACTTTGTCCACATTGCTATCATCGTAATGTCAACTTTGATCAAAATCCCGAGTTCGATTTTTTTTGTGAATCCATAACTTGCCATATATAGGCTGAGTGCGACCCACACTGGTAACTTCCCATTGTTAACCTTGGAAACTAGAGATCCAATGTTATTTTGTAATAAGAAAATTCACAATTCAAGATCTTCGAAGTTCGAAGCCTTCAATATGCAATCAATTGAAGTCCAAAAATGGACCCTTTGTTCTCAGGATATAGTATGTAATGTATTCGAGACAAAAAACATTTTTGAACAATTTTATTTTATTAGTTTTGATTTGGTTTAAAGCAAAACTATTAATATAAATTAGCCTGTATGTCGTCGAAATCAGTTTTCATTCTTGAGATATTCGAGACGAAAAATATTTTTCAAGAACTTTTAGTATTTTCTTGTAGTTAATTTTGTTTTCACTATTTAATCGTAAGTATTAGCTAGGTTTGTGGTCAGATTAATTATAGTTGAGAGTTTTCCACCTTATTTTGAATATTATAAAGTCGAAATGTCGAAACAAAATGCAAGTTCAAACGTGTCTGCCTTGATAGCAACAAAAAACTTTTTAAAGAATTCATCGTGCTATGATTTTGATATACATAAATGGAAATATTTTGAAAAATAACGTGCAAAATGCAAGCATTTTGACAGAAGACTGAAAAATAATTATACAAATAATTTTCACTTCTGTCAAAGTGCTTGCATTTTGTACGTTTTTTACCTTTTTTTATAATAAGGTAGTAATTTCGTTATATTTGATGTTTTTTGTTTATTTATGTATGCACATATGTATGTATAATTTATGAATTGTTTATGTTTTAAAGAAAAAAATGTTTTCGTTACATATGAAATATTTTATCATTCAACAAAAAAAAATTTCAGTACAATTGACTTCATTTCAGTAGAATTTCAAAGAAGTTTTCAGTACATTAAAAAAATGTAATTTTCCATCCCTGTGGTCTACGTGTGTCGACTTGTTCTTTTTTATTTACTTGTTTTTTTTTTCACTTTTGTTCGTTAATTTTAACATCGGTACAGTTGCAATAAGCGTCTGTAGTTTTCGTTCGCTTCCACTGAAATATTTTTTCCGACCATTCACACCGCTTATATGTTGATGCCCTTTACTTTTATTTTTATATTTGGTCTGTTTGGTAACGTGAAATTTCTTGCGAATTTGCACAAATATTCACAAAATTTCAGAAATTGCTGTCAAAAACAATAGAAAAAAAACTCAGTTTTTGGGAAATTTGTTGAAAAAAAAGTTACCAAACAGGCATACCTATTATCGTCGGCAAGTAATATATTTTTTTGTATATATAGTCCAGTCAATGAAGCGAAAAAAATAGCTAAATTCGGAAATAATCGCCGGAAAGCTGGATTTTGGTATATAGCTTCCTCATTGTGTTCTTAAGAAATTGTCAAAAGTCTCCATCGATATGACCGCCGCTAACAATTTTACGGGGGGTTGAAGGCCCCCAAAATGGTTTTTCAAGAATAACTCCCAAATGGTAAGTTATACAAAAAAAGTGTTGAAGACTAATTTGTAGCTTGGAATATTTCCTACAAAAACGTGGAACATACTTTTTTCATACAAATAACGGTTTTTGAAATAAACCAATCAGAAGAGTTAAGGGTTTTATTTTCTATGTAGTTGGGCGACTTAATTCCAAAATTGTGCATTTTTCAGCGGAACCGGAGAACTTTTTACTTTTCGTCCACAGCTCATTCTCGGATAAGTCCCCAATTGTAGTTTTTCATACTCAAAACCTTAACTAAGAAATGGAACTCGAGACACAATTGATTGACATGAGTATTTTTATTAAATTACATTCAATGATTGATGTCATTAGAATGAATTCTATCTCTCTGTTTCTTTGGACGCTCGAGGGTTCTGGTTTTCTCGCGCTCGCTTTGTTATTCGTTTATACAAGTTGTTCGTTTATGTCTTCGTTATTCTTTGTTGTCATACCCCTATCCCACATATATTGGCTCCCATAACTAATTTATTTCTTTTATAAGATAAAAATTAGTTTTTGAAATATTACAACTTTAAAAACACAGTGTGATCGCACATAAGAGAAAGTTCGTTCGACCCAGTCGTGCACATATTTTTTAATTTTCACATCCCAAAACAACAAAAAAAATCAAATGGGAGGGGGTTTATTTCCCACCATTTACTAAAAAAAAATTACTAAAATTATTAAAAAGACCTGAACCAACTGTTATTGTATACCTAGTCTAGCCATAAATACTGATAGAAATCACGCAACCTTATATAATATAAAGTAAGGCAAAAACGGCGCAGGGACATAAGGCCCAGGGACATAAAGCCCAAATTTTATTTTTGGGGCTTATGTCCCACTTGAGTGGGACTTATGTCCCACTTGAGTGGGACATAAAGCCCGAATTTAATTTGGGCCTTATGTCCCACCCAAGTGGGACGTAAGCCCCAAATATTTTTTGTTAACAATGGGACATAAGCCCCAAATTTTTAAGAGGCATAGAAGATAATAATATAATTTGTTGATGGTTTTTTTGAAAGAAAATTAGTGCAGTGCTAGCACCCAGAAATACGACAGATAAATAGTGAGGTATGTATGGGGGGCATGCTACCCCCCTGCAACCTCCGTGCTTGGCACACTATAGGATTTGGGGTAGGTGCGAGGTTGGGTGAATACAAAGTCTCTTTTTATCATTTGGTATAGCTTTTATTTAGTGGGACATAACCCCCAACATTTTTATTTGGGGCTTACGTCCCACTTGAGTGGGACTTAAGGCCCAAATACAGAATAGCTCAAAAACGCTGTTCCGAACTTCATAATACCGGATGATTGGCCAGCTGGTAGTGCATACCTCAATGGACCCCAATGGATTGCAAACTGTGGTCTGTTTTAAGAAAAAAATTGTATTCAACCTTGATCAAAAAAAATATTTTCATTGTAAATATAATATGAATACGTTCATTTTCATTTTTGCATTTGCCTACTTAAGCCTAGTACGCTGCCAAACGAAAAATGCCATACAAAAAATTAAAATATATACGTAAGTGTTTTTTTAATTAATTTTTTTCGTGGGAGAATTGTGGGATATTTATAACAAAGGCGCGGGAAATAGGGAATTTTCGTGTATCACTTTAGGAAACCCGGTATTACAGTCTGGCATCACTGGTAGACACCCAAATATTGCGTCATTAAAATTAACCCTTGTCCGTTAAGCGAACAATTTTCCAATGAATGAGCTGCGTACTGCGATCAATGATTGGCTAGGTCGTCATAGGTTGTATATTAAGGCATTTTGAATGGTGTCTTCCCAATAAATAATAAAAATAAAAATAAAAAAATAATAAAAAGACTGTAGGCAAACTGAAATCCAAATAATACTTAAATCTAAATACATAGTACTAAATGATTTTTTCACAGGATCGCTTCGCCCTATAGTTCAGTCAAATTAGTATGTCAAGAAAATTAAAAATCTATGACGTTTAAAATCGAATCGGTTGTCTTATTTTAACGATTTTATTGCCTATTGCTTTCTAAAATACCATTCTTGCAAATTAAACACACACACAGGAATGGTTAAATCATGCAATCTACACGTAAAGTTTTTCTGGCTAAAGACATTTGCGTGCGTTTAGTAAATAAATGTTCGAAAGAAAAAATATTTCTTTTGTATGTATGTATATACATAATTACCTCCTACGGACTAGAACCTACTCTTCTATTATTCATTTTTTGTTTGTTTTCAAAGACATTAGAAAGCTGATATTTTGTAAATATCCATTTTATAGAATAATCATAAAGTAAAAGTTTAAATAATTAGATTTTTGTATAATTTTTCAAAACACAAGTGCAAAATAATGTATAAAGCTACATATGTAGGTACATATAAAAATATCTAGATAATATAAGATTTTTATTTCTTGCAGCAATAATTTCTCTGACTGTAAATTAAAATAATCAGTTGTCATAAATTATAACAAGTTATGTTTGCTTAAATTTTTGATTAATTCTTCATTGTTTCACCCATTTTGCTTAAAAATCAAATAAATAAATCCCAGGCACAACAAACAATAAACAAATTCAAATGTAAGTGAAGTTCGCAAGGTATGTTTGACATTGCACAAATACATTTTGCATTTGCGCAAAAAAAAATCTACTAAAGCGGCCCATAAACACTACACTTGTTTCTGCACCGGTGTACTGATACCAGTGTGGCATTCCGCCACACACGGCACACCGATCAAGACACCGACACCAAAAATCAAAAAATTTTGATTTTTACTCGCTCCGTGCAGTGTTGCCATGAAAATATTTACGAAATCTGCAAATCCTATGAAAAAAAAGTCTCTGTTGCTGATTTTTAAGACACAAAATTAAGGTACTTCATAAAAATTTTTATTTATACATTAAATAACAAAAACAACGATCTAAACAAATGGGTTTTGATGGTAGGAACGTACGAAAAATTTCTATCTTTATAATTCATAATCTCTGCTATGTTCGTAAACTTTTATTAGGTACTTAAACATCTTAAAATCACAATGTTTATAAATTCCTTTTTATATTTTGTTGCCACAAGTTTGTCAATTTGTTATTTTTTTACGAGTGTAGACAATACCTGCCGTACAGATTTAGCGATTTTGGAAGTCTGAGAAAAGCAAAAAAAAAGTCTGCGAAATGCAGACAAATCTGCATTTATGGCAACGCTAAGCCAGCACCGAAATCGGTGTGCGCACCAGCCCACACACAGCACACATTTCCGGACACCGACACCGGTGCAGATACCAGTGTAGTGTGTATGGGCTGCTTAAGTGTACGGACAATCTGCTTGGCAGGGTTGTTTACGTTTGAATTTTAAAACTGTTTGCTTTGCGCAAGTTCTGCGTTTAGGAATTCGGCCTTATATATCCTTCCTCTAACTTCAGTAGGTAGCAATGAAGTCAGAAGCTTCAAAATTTTAATATTTGCTTAACTGATTAAGTACTGGTAACTGGTGCCTCACTAAATTTGTAATTTCACGCAATAGAATATCTTATGGTGCATACGAAGAAAAAAATAAAAATTAGACGATTTCCATTTAGGGAGCGTGGTATTCGCCCATTTCAAAGAACATCTAAATATAGTAGAACCTAAAAATTAGGCTAAATGGTAGGGCTTGCATGCGAAGGAAAAAAAATTATTTCTATTTTCTCTTCACTGATTTGCGTTTGATTTAAGATTCACATTTTCATTTGAATCAAGTGTATCTTCATTTGAAAGAAACCACTGTGTGGTCCCCATGAACAGATTGGATATCTTATTAGTAATATATACAACAATACAACTAGAATCTTCTTTGTTAAAAAATTAATAATTAATTAAAACAGGTAAACAATGATAAGGATATAAAATGATAAAAGAATTTGTGGTTTGGATATTAATAACTTTTCATCATACTTAGAAAAAAATATTTTATTACTTTAAGGCTTAGCTTCCTTAATTAGAATGATTTTGACTTTGAAACCTCGCGGCCAGTTTTACTTTGCTATTGTTAAATTAAATGGAGTTTGAAAAAATCTTGCAAAAATGTGGCGATTACAGTAGATATCAGTTTTTGTTATTGACGTCATTTGGCCTACTGAGTATATTTTCAGCATGGCATTACTTTGCACAAACTATAGTTACATTTACTCCAACCCACTGGTATGATATTTTGTTATTTAATACAGTTAAAGGAATATAATATTATGTTAAATTTCAAATTTTATATATATACATAATTAGAAATATCTATATGAGCTTGCGATGCTTTATGTTACGTTTTGAAGAAATCGAAGAGTAAAAATAAATACCTAATATAACAAAAGGCGGGTTTTTTGAAAAATGTACACACAAACAAAAATTAAAAAAGTGATTGTAAAATACTTTGTTTTTGATTATATATCTATCTACATATATATATAAATAAAAATGTAAATGTTCGTTTGTTCCTAATCGCTAGTCTGCTAATCTCCGAAAGTTTTTTACCGATTGCTTTGAAAATTTGACACAACAGGTGTGTTTTTTTGCAAGCCCTGGGCGAAAAAAACGACGTCGGTGCAAAAAAAAACACACCTAACATTGCATTCGAATACGCGTGTGTTTATATACATATACTTTTTGTTTCTTCAAAAAAAACAGCGTCATCTTTGCGCATGAAAGCTGCAACATCCGCTATACCGAGATCTCAGTTATGTATATACATAAATCGAAAATTTTTCTGTTTTCCTGTCAAAATTCTTAGAAAAATTTCGAATTCGCTATTTTAATGTAACAAAATAGAATAAGATTTCTTCACATAACGAGTTAAGTTGAACTTAAATTCTTAAGGGGTACTTTTTCCATGTCATAAAGTGATACTTAAGAAATTAAGTTCAACATAAATCGTTATGTGTAGTATCAGTAAACCTCCCTTAAAGGTTTAACTTAAGAGATGGATTTGTGAGTTAGGCCCAGTTTCACACTCCACTTAGTGTCACTTAAGTGCCAAATATGGAAAACTAATGCACAATTTCACAGTGTAAGCTTATTGGAATAAGTGCCACTTTAGTCTCCCATGTTGGCCACTTAAGTTCCACTTACTCAGACAGTTAAACTGCGGCTAAAGTGCAAAAATGGGAAAACCAAGTGCCACTTATTTTGTTTAGTATGTACTGTGAAACTGGCCCTTAATATTTCTAAACATTTATTTTTTTTGTAGAGTGCAGTAAATAAACAAAAATATAATCCTTTTTTTTAAGGTGCGTTATTGAAGAAATCACTTAAAGGCTACATATAAAACATGTGTATGTATATATCTTTATGGCTTTATAATTTCATATTTAGCCTTTTATAGTGTGATATGGGGTCAAGCAAAAAATATTAGAAATTCATATTTTGAAACAAAAGCTAAATAAAACCATTGTTAAGAAAAATATTTTAACAAATTTGCTACGATTGGAAAACTTCAAGTTTCTGCTATTTTCGTGGGAGAGAAAACTGTTCAAACCAGCAAGTTGTCAGTTTTGTTCGTTTCCCTCATTCGAACATTTGGACTGATAAGATTATAAGATAGATACTATTTTTTGACGCCGACAGAAGTTTCGGGCTACGGATGCTCAGCTATAAGAAGAATAATAAAATTTCGACTCATGATTTACCTACTCATACCCATTTTGAAATCCGCAATATTTGATTGCCGGGAAATCGAAAACTTTTCACTTTTATTGTAAGGCATACCAAATTAATGATTTGTTTTATAACTGCAACACTTTTGTTGTGGTTATGAGACTTCAAGTCAAAAGTGGGCCAACTATCCCCGCCCTACCCTACCTACATATAACATTTTTGCAATGAGTAAATACATATATAATTTGGATTTTGTGAGCAATGACAAACGTATACAAGGATTTTGAGTAAGCGGGATTTTGGAAGAAAGGATTTTAAAAATACTCTATTTTATTAGACGGGATTTTAAACTTTTGATTTTTAAAAACGGGGATTCCGATACGCTCCCTAATTCTAATAACTTTAAGGCACTTTATGAAGGTGCAAAAGTTTAACAGCCTTTACTGTGATTATGTTATCACCCAAAAACCCCTTTCACTTAAAATTTCGGGATGCCTGTATCTAGTATTAAGAATTTCATTCCTTTTCGCGAATTCAAACCGCACTTTTGATTTTTGACAAGAAAATTATATTTCTGATTTTTCAAAATATGATAGTTTTTCACATTTTCACAAATAGTGAACGAGACATAACCATTTATTTTATAAAATTGAGTCAGTGATCGACTTTTTTTTCGTTTTTATTTACATTCACCCGCAGTATCTTTCGTGGCTCAAACGATTTTAACTCCCTTCTCGGGTACTCTTTCCCGCTCAACCAACTCCGTTGCTGTGCTTAGGGTATATTCAGTCGTCATTTGTCAATAAACAGTTGAAATGAAATGAGACCACGTGGTTATAGAAAATATCTGTTTTGTTTTAAATTATTTTGGAAAAGAATAAAAGAAAGAAATAAATCGATTATTTTTCTCGACTTTTGTTCGTTTGCATTCAACTTTTAGTCAAGACGAGATTTCAAAATTTCGAAATTTTTCCAGCCGGTCAAAAGATATCGGCAGAAAACTCGACATAAACCGACATTTTGACAAGTGTACATTTTTTTGTCGATTAATTATTATTGTTGAGGATGACACTTATTTATTCATATGGATAAGTGAAATAATTGAAACACTTCTTATCTCGAACATTCCTATCACTTAATCTTGTGCGTATCTTAATTTATATTTATAAATAAACCACTCATAAAACATATAAAATACTTTTTAAGCCTGGTAAACAGTTTGCATTTGATCTAAGCATTTAATTGCCTAATGATAAAAATAGCAAAAATGTTTGACTTGAAATAAGCAACCACTAGTGCTAAATTTAATAAAGGCTAGAAATATAAATTATTTTTTTCGCATACATAATTTGTATTCAATATTTTTGTTTCCAAGCAAAACAATATTGCCATAGTTAATGCAAGTGCAAAACATTAAATTACAATTATTTAGTCCAATTGGTGCCACACAATAATTTCGATGAATTAATATATTTTTTAATTGCGTTTTTTTCGCACGTAACCTAAGCTTTATAGATAATTATAATTTGTAAGTAATAAAAAAAAAATTGTACTACAGTAAGAAGTTGATTATTAATATGTCCCTTATTGAATGTTCGTCTTAATATCAATGATGTCCTCCATATATTTTTTAACTTTTGTTTTTTTATTTAAAGGTGCTACCATGAACATCTCTTAAATTTATCATTTTTGGAAATAGAAGCTATTTATTCAAAATTTGAAAAACCATCTTGCACTAAGCTACTCAAACTAGATGAATTAAAGTTATTTGTTGCTTCTGAAGAAAAATGCACCGAATGGATTTACAAATACGATTTTGGTTACAAGAGCATATCCGCAGAAGTAAGTTATTGACATTGCGCGTACAAGAAACAAATATTTCAGTAAGCTGCAATCAATTTGCAGGAAAGGTGCCTTTTTTGCTTAATTTCTAAAAATTTTCAAATGTCTTTAAATTAATTGTAAATAAAAATTCATCCCACCAACCAACATTAAATTAATTGATGCACCCAAAGCCAAAATATTAAATTAATAAACAAAAATTCTAAACTTTTTTATTTTTAAAACTTTAGTGTGCAACGTTTAAGTTTAGAAATTAAAATGCCGTTCCCTGTGATTGAGAAAATGTTATTTATTAATTTTTGTACATAATATTAGTCTCTTAGTGTTATTGTTTATTTTTTTTAATGTTACAAGTTACAACGAGGAAACAGATTTTTTGTGGTTTTTTTTAATTTCTTCTAAAATGTCTTGTGTCTTCAGACGTGGAAACAAAATCATAATTCATAACATTTTCTGTTGTTTAAGTTTAAGTCTCTGGATTGAACGCACACTACGTGAAGTGTGAAGTCAACAAAAATTTTCTCAAATCGTTGAGTTGGGAGATTTTGTTCAACCCAATAAAATTGAATAAAAAAAAGCAAATATAATTAAATTAAACAAAAAGAAATGTTGTTTTTTAAATGAATTTAAAAAATATACCTATGTAGCTAATATAATGTTATAATTTTAATCAATTTTTTTAGAAAATTGCTTCTCCCGCCTGCAATATGATTTTTTTGGTTGCATCTAATGCAAATCACCTTGTACATAGTGTAAATAAATCAAAAGTGAAATATATTAAAAAGGATTTTAACTGTCTCTCCTTAACATTGAAAACTTCGTTAAAAATTTTTGAAAAGAACAAAAAAACAACTAAATTTCCAAAAAGTCAAATGCAGTTTTTTTTTAATTTTTAAAAGAAAATCATTTGACGGCTTATTATTATTTGATATTATATAGTCGAAGCGTAAAACTTTATTTAAATATTATAGAATTGTTTTAAAAATTCAAGGAAAGCAGTCACATCGTCTTCCTATTAATTGTTCGTCTTTATTCATGTAGAAATTTATAGTAAAAGATCCTGCCATAGAACGACCTACCCTCATCGAGTTACCTGATGAGGAGTATACAATTTTTAAGGTACTGTCTCAACTCTAAACTATACTAAAACTAACTAACTGGCAAAATATGGTCAAGGTATAGAGTTGCCACGCTTTAAAGTTGCATTTTTGGGTTTTTTCATATATCTGACCCAGCTCATATGGAAATCAAAATCCAACAAAAATTGAGGAAAAAAAAATATTGTTCAAAAATTCTCCTAATTGAGAAAAAATCGAAAATTTTGCAAACACGGGTATTTAAATTTCTTATCTGCTTCTCAAAAATATAAAATTTATTTCTATAAAACATTACCCTGATTTTAGATAATTTTTTCTCCAACCTCTATTTTTCATTTGTTTTTCTTTCAGACGTATTTATCTCGTGTTTTAGATTTCATAAAATTTTCTTTTGTATATGTACGAATTTTTTGTCGCTGATCTCTCGATTACAAAAAAAATTAACTCTATCATTTTTGGTATAGAAAATAGAATCTAGACCTTTTTCTTTGTTTACCCTAATTTACCCTATTGAAATTCCAATTTAAAAAAAATCACGTATTTTAAAATTTTTAAATTTTCTTTTAGCTGATATTTTTTATTTTATCACTAAACCTTACCATATCAGCTGAGTCCAGGGCCGGATTAAGACATGTAGAGGCCCCTAGGCAATGCTAGTTTTGGTCCCCCCTCCTATCTGAAAAAAAATTGGATTGTTCTAATATGAAAATTCATGAAAAAATATTTTAAGAAAAAACCAATGGAAACATTTCCAAGTTTCAATCTTTTATATTTTGTAATTTTTTTCCTTCTGTCATTTTTTTCCGATTCGAACACCTATATCAATGTTTCTTGTAATTTATTTATTTTCTTAGTCATTGACCTTATTTTATTTTTATTCTTCCTTTCATTCTTTTCTTATTTGTTATTTCATTGTTTCTAAAAGAAAACGCAATTTTCAATACGACAATTGCGATTTTAAATTTAAAAAATGTAATCAAATTGGCAATCGTGGTTTTCAATGATAAAATCAAAGGGATACAATCGGGTTAGAGTTCTAATTTTGTATGTACCAAAATTTGGTTTCCAAAAATCTGCAGTATTCCAAAATTATGTATTTCAAAATTACCTATTTATGAAACTTTTTTGGATAGCTTAATATGCATAGCGAACTCAACAAATTTTGTGAATTAACTCCTAATAGATATTTCATTCAAAAATCTATGGAAACCTAGTTGTGTGGTAACTTTTCAGTGCTGTTTTTTTAGAGGCACCATTTCGATTTCGATAGTGAAACTTCGATTTTGTCGCACTTCGATTTCTATAAATATTAAGTTCAATCCAACACTGAAAGACTGCTTTTCAATTAACTCGGGTTCAATTTACAAACAAAAATTACAGATTTCACTCATAAAATAACTATAGGGATGTTGAAAACGACTTCCATTTGCTAGATATAATAGAAACATGAATAAATCTTAATAACTTAGATTTTGTCTTTTACTTGTGCATTAAAACTTTACAAGCACCATTGTACGTACGTTCAAGCGAACATTCATTGGTGGTAGTTTTTATTCATGTCTAAAATATTATATTATATTATATACAAAGAATTTAAAATTTTGTACTTTAGTTACAAAATTTCAAATTCTTTGGCTTTTTAAAACGTAGTATAAAATATAAATTATTAAAATATTCTTCAACAAATTGAATTTCGCCCGATTCGAAAAAAAATCCCATTTCAACTTCAAATGGGTGGAAGCGTAGTTCAAACACGCTTCAACTCTGAATAGTAACGAGAAATTTCTCAAAGTTATTTGTGTTCTGTTAGTTCACAATAACTAAATTGAGTAACAATGATTATCAGTTTGTCGTTTTTGCCTGAGGGTTAATCCGCCTCTGGCTGAGTCAGATAATTGAAAAAAAAAAAACAAAAATGCACCTTTAAAGATTGGCAACCCAATGCCTCGACCATAATTTGCCAGGCAACCCATGCGTAAAATGTTAGTTTAGACAGCACCTACAAAACTTTATACTCCTTATCTGGTAACTCAATGAGGGTAGGTCGTCCTATGGCGGGATCTTAGACTATTACTTTTTGTTTCTCATACAAAATTTGTTAATTCACTGAAAAAAAGACCAAATATCTAAGTCCTCTCAGAGTTTGCTTCGTGAGAGATTACGTCTTCATCCTTATAAAATTCCTTAAATTTAAAAAATGTTATTGTTTTTTTTTCTTTCATTTTTTCTTCTGTATAACAATTAGATGAATTGGGTTTGTGATGATGCATACAAGGTAGCTGTTGGCCAATCACTTTTTTTTATTGGGTCACTCACAGGGACGATTTTATTTGGACTATTAGCTGATCGCATGGGCCGTCTTCCTACAATGATAATGGCAAATCTTTCAGGCTGTGTTGGAGATTTTGCAACATCATACACAAATTCACTCCCAGCATTTGCGTCTTGCAGATTTATTTCAGGAATGGCAACTGATACTTGCTTTTATCTTATGTACATAATGGGTATGTTTAAAAATTGTGTATAATATATGAAAGAAAAAAATTCTATTTAAACGGAGTTCTATGTACAAGAAACTGTTTTTAAGAAAAACAAAATCTAATACTCGCATTGTTGTTTAATCTTCAATGCTTATATTAGTTTTTATTAGAAAAACTGAAAAATCAAAAAAACTATGTTGTGGCACTAAATCTTATTTTTTTTTAGTATTTGAATACATAAGACCATCTAAAAGAACATTCGGGTTGAATATTATTATTGGAATTTTCTACTGTTTTGGGTTGATCATTATCCCCTGGATGGCTGTTCTTATGGGAAATTGGAGAAGTTTCCTCCTTTTAGAATCAATACCAATAGCTTCAATTGGATTGTATGGATTTTTTCTGCGTGAAAGTGCTCAATGGTTAATAACAAGAAAAGATTACGATGGCGCTGTTAAATGTTTAAAACATGTTGCAAAATTTAATCGACGAAATGTCGAAGCATCCGTTTTTGACGATTTTGAAAAGTACTGCACAACCACTACGGAAAGTATAAGTGAAAAAGATAAAGACGATAACTTTTTAGGGATGTTCCGTACGCCGTATTTGCGTAAAATCACATTTATTCTCTTGATAAAATCGTAAGTATTGCACATTTTATAAAATTATTTTGATCTATTAATTATTAATGGTTTTTGTTTCAGCATGATTGTAACAATATCATTCGATTTAATTGGAAAGAATATGGAAGGTTTCGGAACATCACCGTTCATTCTATTTTCACTTACTTCTTTGTCTCATGTACCTGCCGCATTTTCTATTATATGTCTCCAAAACAAAATTGGACGAAAAGGAATGGGATGTATTTCGTTATTCATGTGTTCAATATTCACCATGACAATAGGAATTGTTATTTCACAAATCAACTCCGTTGAAAATGCTGTGCTTTTAGCCATACTTACTGCGATTTCTCGCTATGGAACCGTGGTAGCGTATGATTCTGAGGCACAATACGCTGCAGAACTCATTCCAACAAGCGTTCGAGGGCAAGGAATGGCTATTATACATGTCATTGGATATCTCTTCAGCTTCTTTAGTTCCTATATTATTTATATGGGAAGTTTTTATAGGTCATTTCCATCGATGTTTGTAAGCGCTATAATGTTATTGGGAGCTTTTCTGTGTTTATTCCTTCCTGAGACTGTTAACAAGTAAGATTGTGCATTTTTTATTCCCCCTTTTTTAATTCATATTTTAATGTGATTTCTCTATTTGTCATTGTTAGAACGCTGCCTAACTATATTTCAGAAGGAGAAGAATTCGGACGTTATGAAAAATGGTACCAATTTAACATTTCATCAAAAAATAAAAAGGAAATATTATAGCCAACGAATTTGAAGACTTTGACTTTTTGAAATGAACATTACATTGAGCGAAAATGATTACATATACTAATATTTGTTTTGAAAAATTTTGTTATCTTAGATTATGTTTAATATTTGGTATATTGTGAGATATACGCAAACATTATAAAACCAAGGCGTGTTGCCTTATTTGTGAACTGAGTATTTTACATCTTTTATAAATATTATATTCAGGGGCCTATTTCACGGCACATACATCACATACAATGTATGATTTTAAAAATTATTTTACATCAATTCTGTTTCACAAATTTGTTGTATGAACGCTGTCATACAATAATGTATGTGATGTGAATCGACTGGAATATTCCAGTGAAAGTTCTGTTTCACAGAATTTTATCATACATTGCCTGTAATCAATGTATTATAAATTTACATACATTTCATACAACAAACAAATTTGATGTACAAGCGCATTTTTACTGAAATTAAGGAGCAAACCGTGTTAACGCAACGACATACAGAAGCCTTTGAAACTCCATGGATGTTTCCGATGCCATGGTACTGGCTTCCGTTTCCAAGCCAATGAAGAGTTATTAATATTTGTTGTAGTGGTGATAAAGATTGACTGCAATTAGTTGGATGAGCAATAAGTGCACCCAATCGCTCTACCAGAAATTGAACGCATGTGGAAGGCATTCTAAATTTCTCAATGAAATATGGGTCTTCCATGTTGAAATTTACTCGTTCGTAAGTTGTTCTTGGGCGTCTTCCAATGTTAATTTGAAGGTCTAAGAATTCATCCTTTTCAAAAATTAAATCCGCATCATTAAAAATTATATCCATTGCCGATAAAAAAATTTCTTTTCACTTTTAATTAAATTAAACTGCACTTCAAATTTGTTAGCCTTTAATAATTTTTGCTGTTAAGTAATATCAAAGAATGGGTACGCAAATTAAGACTTTTTGTTTAGAATTTCGTCAATTAATGACAGTTAGCCAATCAGAGTTTTCAAAAAACTAAATAAAATTTCAAATAAATTTTAAATCATACATCACATACAACAATTATAGAAATCATACAACATTTCCAATGGAATCTGTGAAACAGAAAATTGTATGTGGTGTATGATAAAAAAAATTGTTGTATGTTGTAAGTGATGTATGTGATGTATGTGCCGTGAAATAGGCTCCAGGTCTTAAAAATCTCTTCAATTAAAACAACATTTTATAAAACATCTGGAAAACATTTTTTAAATTATGGTGGATTTGTTTGCGCTAATAATAAATATAATTAATGTAAAAAAAAACAAAAAATTGAAAAACCTAACTTTTTATGCCCATAAGAAACAGCCAATATTTACCTTGAGGTTCGAAAATCAAATTAACTTTATTATTTATAAATCGCTAGCTCAGCTCAATTTAAATTCTAGGAAAGGGAGCGTAACGAAATCACGAAATCCCGCCGAAAAAAAATAATAAAAATCTCGCCGACAGATTTTTTATAAATATTTGACGAGATTTTCACTACACTTTTTAAAGTATTATTTTATACTTTTTAAAAAATATTTCTAAATTAGTATTTTTTGACAAAGTATTTAATTTTATTGAAATATTTTTTAATTATTCTTATCCAATCAGAAGAAATAGGCTGGACGACGCGACGGCAAAAATTTCAAGAAAACGCATTTTAAGCTGGAATATTTTTTTAATTCTGCAAAATGCCTTTGTATACAAAAATGTCTTTACGTTTAAATAACATTTTAAAAGTTTTTATGAATTTTAAGAGGAAAACTATAGATTTTTTTTGAAAATATTTTTGACCAAACGCTAAAAAAGGCATTTTAAGCCAGAAATAGTTCCGGAAAATGCTCGTCTCCTCAAAATTAAAAAAATGCATTTTAAGCGTTTTTTGCGAATTTTAAATTATTTTTGGAATTTTTACTATATTAAAAAGTATTTTTTAGCGGTTTTTACAATTATTAAAAGCATGAAAAAAGCTTAAAATGTTTTTAAGCGTAAAAGGAAAAATTCCTTATACGCTTAAGACCACTAAAAGCGTTCTCCCTCACCGACAAAATAAGACAAAGTAAATTGAATTATTTATTGAGAAGATATTGCCTCCTCGGAGTTCTAATTAGAACATGAAGTTTATTCCGGAATCACTACTGCTTAAATACATTAATTGGTCGGCGAATTTTACCTTCATTCTCTGCTTGGCGAGTGGCGACTTGGCGGAGAAACGGAGTTGTGTTGCGTGAGCGGTACAGAGGACCCAAAAAGGGGGATGTAAATCAATTGGAACCCGCGCAGCAGGCCAGCCAATTTTAGATTTGACAGCAAGAATTTATCCATTTATTATTTATTTATTTTTTTGAAAGTTTTGGAAAAAACTTTTTTTATCAACTTATTTTTTTGATTTTTTAGAACTGGCGCTTCCTGGATCACGAATATGCATTTTTGAAGTCGGCTAGGTCGCTTAGTTTAGCCGCAAGTAAAGTTCAAAGGTGTCAAATTTGATGCCTCTAGCACCTCTAGCTTAGCCGCAAATCGCTTTAAAGATAAAAGTCGATTTTTCACATATTGCGATGAATAAATTGAAAGGTGGCACTTCCTATATTACGAATATACATATTTTGAGTCGCTAGGACGCAAATATAAAAATATTTTTTTGAAAATCTTAGAAAAAAAAAACTGTTTTTTTTGATTTTAAAGTAATTCCTGAATTTAACTCAGTTCTTCCTGTTCTTCTACAAAAACGCGTTTAAAAAGAATTAGAAAAGGGGTTTAAATCCTTGGAACCCGCCAAACGGCCCACGCGAGGTACTTTTACTTAAGAAAGACTTTTGTACAAGAAAACTGTTGACATAATCGCCTGCCTGGCGACTTCACATACCCTAAGCGTATCAAAGGAGTTTCGTGAGCGGCACAGAGCCCCCGAAAAGGGAGTTAAAATTCTTGGATCCCTCGAGCGGCCCACGCGAGGTACTTTTGCTTAAAAAAGACTTTTGTACAAGAAAACTCCTCCTCTACGGAGTTCTAATAAGAACCTGCTTATATACTTTTTTTAAAAGGAGGAGCCTAATCCAGTGCGGTCTTCTACAAGCCAAAATAGTAGGAAACTTCGTTCTCATTGATTCTCATTGATATGGTGTCACCAGTTATTATGGAAATGAAAATCCATACAGTGCTGTTAATTTAGTATTGAAATGGCGGGAATACGTAATTCGGGATTTCGTACCCAATCCCAATATTAATATGATGGTGCGAAAGCTTGGCAGCCTAACTACAAGTGTGTTATTACACAAAATAAGTTTGAATTAATTCTTGACCCGTGTCAAATCTTTATACATTCTCCCTCCTTATATGTCCCACGAATTGTTGTTTATAAATCGAAGTACGGAGAAAGAATAAAGAAACCGAATGTACAACAATGTACACACAACTTGTGTGTAGCTAGTACAAATGCTGGTTTCAATTGCAATTGTCAAAACAATAAAACCTAAAAAAAATTTAATATGGCACCGCGCTTTGCTTACTCCCTTAAAATATACTTAAAATAAAGAGAATTTGTAATAGCGTAGACATTGGCAGAAACTCATATTTTTCACAATATACATAGATACGAATGCAGCAAATTATTTCTCTTAATTAAGTTAAAGTTTTTCTTCAACAAAATAGAAGAATTTGCGTATTTTGTTGATATTTTGGCATAATAGTCGAGTGAATAAAGCATTTGACTCGGAAAAAATCGGCGGTAAGTGGATTTTGGTATATAGCCTCCTCATGACATCCTCAAGAAACTGTCAAAAGTGCCCACTGAAATGAGCACCGCTAACAATTTTACGGGGGGTTAAAGGCCCCCCAAAATGTTTTTTTAGAATAACTTCCAAATGGTATGTTGTAAAAAAAATGTTAAAGACTTATTTGTAGCTTGGAAAATTTCCTACAAAAAACGTAAACTTCTACTTTTTTTTCATAAAATAAAACAATTGTTTTCAAAATAAACAAATCGGAAGAGTTAAGGGTTTTACTTCTCTATATGATTGAGCGGTTTAGTTCGAAAATTGTGAATTTTGTGATGAAAGCATAAATTGTTGGTACATTATATGAACACGATTTTAAGATATCGGCCCACTCTATTTGTGGGAGGGGCAAATAAATTAAACTATCGATGCTAACAGCGCCGCACACATGTGTATACTCTATAATATCTTTCACCAATAAAACTCAATCAACTCTCTCAGGGCCGGCCTCAGCCAAACTTGCGCCCTGTGCAAGATTTGTAGAAAGCGCCCCTTTTTTACATACAAACAGTGGTGTGAAAAACATTCCGGATTTTTTTGGTAAACTGCATTGATTGTTGGTTTGTGATATAAAAATGAAAAAATCAAATGTTTGCAATTTTTTCCCATTTTTATTGAACAATTTTATTATTTGAAACAAAAACCATGGAACTTTATCTATCAAAACAAAAAAAAATTCAAAAAATTAAAGTTAATTCAAAATTTTAATGTGACAAACTAACCGGATTTTATTTTTTTTGCAATTAACTTTTATTATTTATTTAATGTTTTGTCCAGTAACCCCTGTTTTTTATCACAGCTCGGCATCGACGAGGCATTGACTGGATTAAATTCTCGAAAACAGAAGCAGGAATATTCTCCCATTCATTTTTCAAAGCTGCAAAAAGAGAAGTTGTTGACGAGTGCTTTTTTTCCCAACCCGGCTTTTTAAAATGGCCCACAAGTTTTCTATTGGGTTTAAATCGGGTGATTGAGATGGCCATTCTAAGACACGAATATTTTTACCACTGCAAACTACTCTTTTAGCAGCTTTGAAGAATGTTTGGGGTCATTATCCTGCTGAAAAACCCAACGCAGAGGCATTTCTTCCTCTGCGTATGGAAGCATTACTGACTCCAAAATGTCCCTATATTGGAAACGGTCCATAATTCCTTTGATTTGGTGTAAAGGACCGCAGCCTGCTCCTGAAAAACAGCCCCAAACCATCACCGAGGATCCACCGTGCTTAACTGTAGGGAGTACATTTGCAGGCTTTAATCGCGCACCTTTTGAGCGCCTTACTGTCCTTGCACCATCGGAGTAAAATAAGTTGAATTTGCTTTCATCAATGAATAAGTTTTTTTCTTTGGCATATTTTCCCATGTTAATTTTTGGACTCAGTGTGTATGAAATAAAACTTGCAAAAATGAATGGTGGCGTGTAACTTTTTTGTGTTGAGATTTTTTTCTTTTGTACGAACAGGGTGGAATATTTTGAGATTTGGTAAGTAAGATTGAACTTACATAGATCTAGTGGGATCTTTAATTTTAATTTTGAGTTAAATTCTCCTTGAATACAACAATGAAAGTGATGTTAGTTAGTGTGCAAGAAATAAGTTAGCACAGTTGTGATGGATGTTATTTTGGGATTATTTGAACAAGTTTTGTGGTTAAAATGAAAATGGCAGCACATATGTTTTTGTTTGCGCAAGATCAAATTACATTTTCTTGCTCCTGGTAATACGCCCTCAGAATTTTGGGCCCTGTGCATTTGCACATATTGTACATATGGTTGGTCCGGCCCTGAACTCTCTAGTATGCAATTTTTCGTCATCTCCAAATAAATTTTGTACATAAATGTATCTTAACACTTTCTTTAGCTTTATTTTAATACCAATCCAAGCATTAAAAGCCAAGTAATACCTAATTTTTTAAATTGATTTTGTTTTTTTTTTAACAAATAATTAAGTGGTAATATCGTCTCTCCCGTTGTATTTATCCATATGAAACCAACGAACATTGGAGGAGGTTTGGGGCAGTAACTTTGTTTTTTTTTTAAATAGTGAATTTTTTATTAACTTTGGCATTTTATAATTAAAATATTTATGACACACTCAACCACCCCGTTTACTATGAATATTTTGTGTCATACCCAATAAATTTTATACAAAAATGTAGTCTGACATTTTAGCTTAAGCCAATAAGTTACACCGAAGTAATAAGTCGTCTAATGGGTCGATTTGTCTTTTGTAGATTGGCGATCATGTCTCTACTCACTTAAGAACCTGTGTTATTTAATTTCGCTGCGGCTGCATTATAAAAGCTGCACATCTGTTTTCAATTAAGGCGTAAAACGAAAAAAAAAATGACAAGTGAAAATGTCAATCCTTTTATTTTGTTTTCAATTGATTATGACTCAGTTTCCGTAAATATTCAAAATACGAAACAATATCATGTTTTCAAGACTGTAAAAACCCAATATTCTTGTTTTAAGTCATAAATAAACACGGTTTTTATATTACCGACAAAAATGGTTAATTCAAAATAACGGCAATTCTTAAAGAAATTGCTCGTCAAAAATTTGGATTTAAGCTTTTAGGTACGCTACTCAAACGATTGCAACAAAAAATGTTCATACCTCATAAACTCTACCTAAAAGAAAATAATTAACTGTTTACTGTACTTGACCATAAATTGCAATTGAGTTTGTGAAGATTGTATAGCAAATATAGTAACATATGGTAATTATTAATCAAAATTATTTGTATTAAGTCTTCTAATCCAGTAGCGTACGCATGATTTTTTGGAGGGGGCTCAGTCTCAATTGTGGTGGAAATTATAATAAAAAAACTCACCCCTAACAACATGTTAGAAGAAGCAGTGCAGGTATAGATTTTTATTTTTTTTTGTTCAATTTTTCGTCTTGGGTATAGGGAGTAAAGTGTTTGTAAATGTATTCGTGTGTTGGAAAGGGATATTATGTGTTGTTTTTCCTTTTGTATCGTGGTGCGCGAAGAGCTATTTGTGAAGTTTTTTCTGTGGAGGAAAACATGTGTTGAAATTTTTTTTCTCAATAATATATGCATATTTTATTTTTTTCATTTCAAATTATTTGTAGGTCACTTTATTGGAATGGGGTAGTTTTGTTCAACTTGAATGATTTTAGATTTTAGGATATTGTTATGGTAGGTAAAGGATAAAGTATGTAGGTAGGTATGTACAATATGCATTTGTATGTTTCCAAATTCCGAATTTACTAAGAAGTGATTATTTAATTTTAGGGTGTTTTTTACTTTTTGTGTGGTTTCAAGAGTTTTTTTCTTCTAGGTAGGTATTTGAGTGTAGGTAAAAAAAGCGATTCGGAAGGTATTTGTGATTTTATTTGATTATGAAGATATAGGTATTATTTGTTATAAATTCCCGAATTACATACCAAAAATAGGTATCGTTTCTTGAGGAAATTATTAAATAAATACAAATACCTACCTTTTGTTATAATTATAATTGGTAGGTACCTGTAGGCTGTAGGTAGGTTATACACTAAAAATAAATAGGTATGTAGATAGGTACATACTTACTGTCAAATAACTTTCGACTAGGTAGATACCTATACTTTTTTTGAAAAATAAAAACAAACAAATCCAAATTAAAAAAATTAAATTTTCTTTCTTTATACTATGTACTGCAAGAGTACGTAACTTAGGCGCCAAGAAATGATAACGGTTTTTGTAGAACAGTTCAATACAAGCATTTTTTGCAATGGGAGAGGGCTCTATCTCCCCCGTTTGGGCAGGAGGGGCAAATTTATAAAAAAAAAACTAAATAATGTAAAAAAAAAATTTTAAACATAACGGTATTACTTACAATTAAGTATTATACCTATATTTAAAGCCAATACTCTGTTCTATTAGTACATTTAAAATGTTCAGGTATGAAAATGTAATGCATTCTAAAAAATTCACATTACCTAGGTTCTACCGTACGACTGCAGCAAATTAATATAATTTCTTAAATTGTATGTATTTTGAAATAAATAGGTTTAAACATTTTTTTTCATTTTTTCATAAATATTTTGAGTTTGCTGGCGAATTTTTCAAAAAATTTGACATAAATAATTTAATTCAGATTTAAAATTAAAAAACAAATTTCTGGCTTTCAAAACCAGTATATTATTTCATTGTAAATGTTGCCGTTGTTTTTTAATAATTTTGTTTTCATTTTAAACCATTTTTTTGTAAAATTTCCCCTACCTTCTAAACGGGGCTAGATAGACCCTCCTCCTATAATAAAAAGTGCTTGTTTTTGACCTTCCATATATACCTCGCTGCTTATACGCCGTAATGCTGGGTGGTAGGATAGCACTGTAATTATGTAAGAAAGCAAAAAACAAAAATCTCATAATAAAGTAGTTATGGTAATTTTCAATTTTCAATTTTCTCAAAAACTAATTTTTTTCTAAAATTACCCCTACCTCTTCAACGTGGTGCGATAGAACCCCCCTCCTATAGTAAAAAATGCTTGTATTGAACTATTCTAAAAAAGACCGTTATCATTTCTTGGCGCCTAAGTTATCGTACTCTTATCGTACATATTATGTAGTATAAAGGAAGAAAATTTAATTTTTTTAATTTGGATTTGTTTGTTTTTATTTTATAAAAAGGTATACCTAGTCGAATGTTATTTGAGAGTAGGTATGTACCTATCTACATACCTATATTCCAATATTTGTTGTAATTTGTAATAAGCTATGAAGATGCAAACAAAATGTCGTTCGGTTTATTGCTCCGGTATAAAGCTTATTGTATCTAAAACCTGTATCTACCCCACTCCTGGTTTCTTTATTATGATAGGTGTTCACTGTTCAATGAATAAAAAAATGGACTTTGGTTTATTTTTTTTGGAAAATCAAATCAAAAAAAATCTTAGCTTAAAAATATTTGTTTGTATTCTATGCTAATAAAAAAAAATAATAAAAAAATCCTGATAGCATAAGCTTCTTGGACAACACAAATATGGTACCTACCTACCTACCTCACATTTCATTCTCATAAAAAAAAAATGGAAACCAAATTCTCATATTTTTGCTTTCTCATAACTATTTTGTCAGTAGTTGAAATTATAATTTACATAGATTCTGTTTACAAACCACCTTCGCATACAAACAAAAATCAGTTTGACTTGACCTACAGACATTTTTTTCTCTTTATTTCTTTTTGACATTACCCACAAAATAAGTGGATGTAGCTATATGGTAGAGCGCAGCGCTCGCTTAGCAGTACCCACAAAAACACTTTTTTTTATTTCATTTTATCATCAACACATTCCCATTCTATAATGCTGCCTCTGGTTCATGTTTGATTCGATCTACAACATTCATTTTCGAAGAAAAGCCATCATGTGGCAGCTAGATTTACTAAAAATTCGAAATATTTGAAAATAACGACTATTTATTGCAAAACAGACCTTTGAAAAATTTGTTATTTCTAACAAAATTTTTTTGATGTGTAAACATCTATACTGGCGGTAGGGTGAAAAGAAAACGTAACGTAACGTTGTAATCGTGATCGTGGTCGTGATCGTGATTCTGAGCTTCACGAAAATTGAGTGCGTTCAACAATATGTACGTTCAGTATCTAAACGCTGAGTATTTATATACGAAATCGATAGGTCGAGTTCAGTTCGGGTTGAAATTTGGTTGGCTGCTTAGAGGATATATTAAGCCCCTATTATACGATGATTCTTTCGTCTGACTCTATTCTAACATAATGAGTGCGAAAGAGAAAAAAGATAGGACGGAAGACCAGTTGCCCTGTGAGTCGTGGGCCAAGTTTTACGAGACTCTTTTTGACGCTTCTTTAGCATTATCCGTATTTTGTATTCTTTGCAGTACTTTTTTTCAATTACATGACTGCTTTGAGATCAGAGCGCTTTTTCTATTTTGTTTTCCTTTCAGTTCCAGAGATTTTTGATGTGTAAACATCTATACTGGCGGTAGGGTAAAAAAAACGTTACGTATCTTGTAGTCTTTATTCTTATCTTGTAGCCGTGGTCGTGATTTTGATTCTGAGCCAGAGATTAGTCTGCTATTACACGATGCATCTAGACGCATGCGACTTTTCGAACTACGTAAGTCCAAAAGAGAAAAAAAAATCGAAAAGATGAGACGGAAAAAAAGTGACCGGTTTTCGGTGCAACTATTTGACGTTTCTCTTTTCTCTTGTCCCGTTTTTTTACTATTCTGCTTCATATGGTTTTGTTGTTCAAAGAGTAAATTTCGATGCAACGCACTGTTATCGATAGCCTTACAGGCTTTCCAGAAATGAGAAATTCATCTTTAAAAACAACATAAATAAAATAAATTATTGCTTTTCTTGACTGTTATTCATTTAAAGGTACACAAACCTTTCTTCCTTCAATATATCTGATAATGAAAACAAAAATAAAAACAGAAAAGTTTTTTTATTGCTTGAGCACAGCCCAAACGAAAATGAAAAATAAAGAGAACTGTCAAATTAGATTCATGACTTTGGTTTCAACGTGTAATAGCGCTTGAAACAGCGGACGAAATAACAAAGAAGAATTCGAAGAAGGCGCATGCAACTAGATTAATCGTGTAATAGCAGACTTATGAATTATCCATATACTCTGTTCTGAGCTTCAAGAAAATTGAGTGCGTTCAACGCTATGTACGCTTAGTAATTTAACGCTGAGTGTTTATATACGAAATCAAAAAGTCGATTTCAGTTTGGGTTGAAATGTGGTTGGTTGCTTAGACCATATAGTACATGGACTGCGCTTTCATCATGGCTGCAGGGTTTTAACATAGAAGGCCGCCTTTTTTGGCAAATTAGACGAAATAAGGTCATTGACATGAAAAATGCCCACTGCAGTTTGTGGGTGTGAGTGATCGCAAAAATTCACTGGTATGTTTAGATAGATCTTAACTTTTTATAGGCGTGGTTGGGGCCTTTGTCGGTAAACTAAAAAACGCATGGTCTTATTTATAAAAGTTGTATAACTTTGGACAACTGTCCAACTTTGGACAATGTGTTTAAAAACCTTGTTTATTGCTGGTTTATAGCTGCCTAACTAAGACACAAGAGTAGATTATCCTAACCGTGAATAATGTGATATTTATTTTTATTAAATAAAGCATATTTCCACCAATTTGAAAATAGTTAGACAGTGTCTAAGTAGACAAAAATTTTATAAATACGACTGGCATTTTCCATGCATCATTACCGATTTTCAAATTTGCTTATGAAAAGTTAAGATCTATATAAAAATACCAGTAAATTTTCCCACACCCTAAATTTGATGTAGGCTCTCGGTCTATGAGGCATTCGGACGAATGTTGATGTTTACACATCTTAACCGTGAGTCCCGGCACTCACACTTTTTTTTTGTGCTATTTTTTTTTGTGAATTTGTTTATTAGAAATTTTTTGAGTTTTATTATTATTTGGGCGTTATTTTCTAAGATTTGGGCCTTATTTCCTTTTTCTCGATTTCGTTTGGGCGATATTTCCAACCTTGGGCGTTATTTCAGTTTTTTTTTTTAAATTTAAAATTTTTATTTTAGGCGTTCTTTCCTCTAACAAAAAATTAGAAAATTGGCCCATTTGTATATGTTTTCAAATTCCGGATAACTAAGAAGTGATTATTTTAATTTTAGGGTATTTTTATTTTTTGTATGGTTCCAAGAGTTTTTTTCTTCTAGTGTAAGTAACTTAAGCGATTAATTCAACAAAATAGGAGGATGATTTTATTTGATTATGAAGATGTAGGTATTATTTGTTAGAAATTCATGAATTATGAACTATACTACATACCAAAAAGGTATTGTTTCTTGAGGAAATTAATAAATAAATTAAAATATTAAGGTACCTATTGTTAGATAGGTATATGAATTTAAAAAAAAAATTGTGCACGACTGGGTCGCACGAACTTGCTCTTATGTGCGATCACACTGTGAGCTATATTTATCTTATAAAAGAAATAAATTAGTAATGGGAGCCTGTATTGTATACTACCTGCTTAAAACATAGTTAAATTTAAGGTAGTATTATGAGAGTACTTACTACTTAGGTACATATATTTATGAAGAATATAGCACCGCGTTGCCAATATCCATGGAACTTACAGTTTAGACTGACAAAAATCGTATAGGCGTGGGGGTCTATTTCCCCCCGTTTAGGAAACCCCCCCCCCCCCCCCCGTTTAATCAGTTAGAACAGACAAAAAATATTAAAAAATAACGGTAACACCTATAGAGTTATGCTATAGCATTATAAAAAGCCAGAAATCTATTCTTTAATTTTATTTTTAAAACATTCAAATTTAAATATATTTATGGAATTTCCTTTTTTTTTTGCCACGTTTTATTATCGCCAATAACCCATGTGGTTCACCCCGATATAACAAAACAATACGAATCCTTATGAAAACAGTGTTGTATGCTAATCTCTTTTTGTTTTATGTTTGTTTTTTCAAAGAAAAAACGCATTTATAGTGGTTCGCTAAACTCATGTTTTACTTTACTACAGTTTAAATTAATACCAGTTTTTCCAAAATGATTCCTGTGTGAAATTTAAATAAATGAAAATTTAAGGTTTAGGTTTACGCATAAGTTTGAAATGACTATGAATATGACCCATTAACTTTATAAAAATGCAATGTAAATACATCCTTTTCTTTTATTTCATAGGTAGGTATATTTTTTTTTAAGGTTTAGGTTAAAGCATAAGTTTGAAATGACTATGAAAACGACCCATTAACTTTATAAAAAATGCAATGTAAATACATCCTTTCCTTTTATTTCACAAGTAGATTTTTTTTTTAATTTTAACTTTTGCTCGAAATAATATTTCAGATTCTGATAGCTTATAGCGAACAAGAATTTGTGAGGTGAAATATTTTTCAAGTAAAATTTATAATAATTCCGAATGTCATTGTCATATACAAATAGTAGTTACCTACCTATATTTTAGAGGATCGACGATTTTTTTTTCTAATTAAACGAACTTCATATTTTAAGAAAAAAATATAATATGCATTAATTTATTTCATATAAATCGTGTATCACATATTTATTGTGTACGTTTATCTTTATAATATAATAAAATACAACAACAAAATAAATATTTTAAACTCAAACCAAATGGACACAAATTATACAAAGGAGATTTAACTGCTAAGGAATTTTTACTATAATCTTTAAATCTATCAGCATTTGTAAATTTTCAAATTTGTTATTATAATTAAATTCTTATATTAAAATTATTGTATTATCTAATAAAAATATTCTACATTGTGTATTAATCATTTGCATACAAATACTGTTAAACAGATGTTATATCAGCTTCCGACTCTTCGGCGGACTCATCAGCCTCTTTATTACGCTTCGAAAGGCATGGAAAATCTAATAAACGCTCGCCTTTACCAAATTCTTCACCTTCTTCCAACGACTTTGGAAGAGTTCTTCGAAAATGTAAAAAGATATATAAATCCAATTAAATAAACACAAAGAAAATATTTTTTTAATGCCTTACCTGTTTAAAGTTTCGGGCAATAAGAGGCACACGAAGGCTCCACTAAAGAATAAGACTCCCAATATTATGGATGGGGCTGCCTTAAAAAAAGTTCCTAAGTATAAAATATATGGCGCCATAAACGAAGCTGCAAAACCAGCTACATGTACAGCCGCAACACCTTGGCCACGAACACATGTTGGAATTAACTCTGTCGCATACTGCGAGCCAGATTCATAAGATATTGCCACTCCAAAGCGGGCAGCAATTGTTAAACCAGCTAAAAGTGTTGCGTTATGATTGTGCTTTTGGTAAGCAATTGCAATTCCAGCTGCTGTTGTAAAAATGCCACCAACTAATAGCGATGAGGATGCCATTCCCTTTCGACCGATTTTATCTTGCAGCAGTATCAATAAAACACTGGAGGGTAGAACTGCTAAGGCGCTAAGTGAAAACATCACAAAAGGTGACAATCCCATTCCTTCCACATTTCGTGACACTGCATCATAGCACAGGGTTATAACCATTCTAAAAAAAAAATAGTGTCTAGGTGAAAATATTCACAATAAGTTTAAAAAGATTCAAGCAAGATAGACAGCAAAATTGTAAAGTTTAAACGATGACTTTGTAGATATTAAACGTTATTAAAAAAAATCGGAACAAAATAACTGTGCTCTTTGCTACATGTCAAAACTTTTCGATAGTTTAATTAAATTTTCATTTTTTCATACCAAGTGTGAACAAACCTTAAATGAAGAGTTTAATGAACATACTTACGATTTAAAAAATAATATCAATGTGTGCTTTCTCATCCTTGGCGTCCTGAACATATCAATTAAATTAGATTTTTTTTCCCCTTCTTTCCTTTGTTTTTCACAGTATTTTCTAAATTCATTAAAGTCTTCGTCGGGAACTTTTTTTCCATTAAATTTTGCAACATTTCTGAGACGTCTTATTGCACCATCTAAATCATCTCGTGTTACTAGCCACTGTGCGCTTTCTTGTATAATAAAATAAAATAAACTAACGGATAAAATTGGCAATGAAGTCATCATTAAATAGCGTTGCCAGGTCCCAGCAACCACTGCCAGCCATGGTGTGAAAACTAAACCTAGGCAATAAAATAAGCCTACAACTAAATTAAGACCCAAGGTACGCATTGACGGTTTTATGTACTCCAAAACTAAAAATTTAATTTAATATTTAAATAAATATAATTATAAATATAAATATGAAATCATAACATACCCATTATATACATTAAGTAAAAATTTGTATCAGCTGCCAAACCGGAAATAAATCTACATAGTGTGAATGTTGGCAGCGTTGTTGTGAAAATTGTTGAAAAATCTCCAATAAATCCTGACAAGTTGGATAATATAAGTGCAGGCAATCGACCAATTTTATCTGATAAAAGACCATAAAATAGTGTACCAACAACTGATCCCACAAAAAACATTGATTGGCCAACTCGCGCTTTATAGGCGGAATCGCACACCCAGTTTAACTGAAATAAAAAGTTATATGTTTGGTCAAAAAAATGTATATGCCATTTATTTTTTTACTATAAAAGTAAAAAACTATAAAATATTAAATAAAGAAGCTGCTAAAAGTTTGACTTTTTAATTGTTTTACTTACCTCGGTATTCATACTTCTATAACCATAATCATAGTCGTATATCCATTTTGTGCATGCATCATTGCTTACAGTGACATTGTAACCCTCAATATCATGAAGTTTTGTACACGATGGGCTTTCGAACTTGGAATAGATGGCAGCTATTTCAGTAAACGATTTATTTTCTAGTTTTTCATGGTAGCACCTACAAACAAATATTTTGAAAAGTAAGATAACGAGTATTAAAAAATAATTATAAAAGGTGATACCAAGATAAGAAACAAATTCACTTCAGGCAGTTGAGTCGTAGAGTAAGTGAAATCGAATTTTGGTATAACATTGCGTTTGCACAAAATGGTGGTTAATTATTTCTTTAAATATTGGAAATGAAAATTAACGTCAATAAAATTCTAACCGAAAACCATGACAAAAATTGTGTGATATATATCCAGCAAAGTATGAAACTCTTAAACACATCACCATCAAATTCTTATGCAAAAGCAACAGATATATAAAACTAAAAAACAATTCGCAACTTTAAAAATATTCTGCAAACGAAATATGAGTATGCAGCGAAAATTGTGGACGCATTTATAAAAGGTGTGTATTACTTCGACCATTCCAACTTAACCCACCAAACTTTTTGAATTTGTCAGTTAGAGTTTTTGTCACTATTCAACTGTTTAAAGCTTATTTATACACTTGTTGTATCTTGGTACAGAAACCTTTAATATATCAAATTTCACACTTTTTGAATGATCTAAAAACAATTTTTGTATAGTTTCCTATGACTTGTTGTTACGTGTTACACAAATTTTGCACACGTGTTGAACAAGTACTTGTTTTAATTTGTTATAGGCTCCAGCTCTAGATACTACACGAATATAAACTAAATACAATGATAAAAACAATCAGTCCAAAGTCGTAATTCATCTTCCATGAAAAAAATAAAATTTCAGATCAAATTCTAAATGTACCTAACAAAGGAAATCCAGAGGTCATTTTTAAACTTTGAAAACAAAGTTACACTGTGCCTGTGAAGTTTGTATTATCACCAAGAGCACAAGCAGTTTGTTATTTTGACAGAAATTAGGATAAAGAAAAGAGTATGGAGTAATAGGAGATAGTGGGTATTTGCAGTATTAAATATTAAATTATAAAAAATACCTAAAGCTATCATAATTTTACTTGTTAAATGGATTAATCAAAAGTAGGATTATTGACTTTATCTGTCTCAGCCTCGCTGTGCGTTGTTTAGATTATGTTGATTGGAGGTAAAAAGTTTAGACTCAAGCTCATGTAGATCATTTATTCTATGAGCGGCATCTTCGCCAGTCCGTTTGATAAGAATGTTAAAGTTTTTCGCAAAAACAGATAATAGTTTCCCCGTGCTCTTCAGATGTCGTGCTTGAAGAAAGAAAAATTTTGCGGTTCGCTCTGGTGAGGGCATAGTTGATATATATTCGTTGAGGTGGACTATTGTCACTTGGTGCAAGTGATGATTGAATATCATGCAGATGGACTGGCTTCAAGCGATATTTTGTATAATTTTCTTTCCTGCCACCGTCGAAAATATAACTACAGTTGGAGGTGGGACCGCAGGAGTGTGCTCTATAAATGAGCAAATATATATGTCAAAAGTGCTCGTTCTTCTCGGAACGCCTGTTATTATTAGGCACCAGTTCTGGTATTGCTTCTCGGCATTGTTGACGCTTTGCGTGAGTTCTTCCAAAGTGCATTGCATTTTTTCAATCTAACGTGTCAAATTATTATCAATCTCGGTTATTTGTCTGAGCAAGCTATCGACCATCGAATTTTTGGCAATGAGGTCTTTTTTCATGCTACTTACAGTGCTCTTGAGTAACGAGGACAGAGTTTTTTGGAAGTCTCCCATGGTTTTCCTTGTTGGATTAAGCCGTGGAGAACTGCGTTGGTTACTTTTTTCAGACTTCTTGTTTTGCACTTTAAGCGTTTGCTTTTGTTAAATAATTTTAGCTTGTCGGATTGAAAAATAAATGTTAAGAACAAAAAAATAACATTCAGCGTCTTAAATTCGATACACTTCAACAATTATTTACTTTTTATATTTGAGTTTTATAGTTTTAATTGAATTAATAAGACGAGGTGATACAAACATGTGTATTAACAGGCAACCATATTTAATTAATTCTTTTGTGTTCTTAAATCAACAATTTCAGAATTTTTTTTGAGGCTTCACAAGTTCCAGAAAATGCATCTTCTTCTACTCGAATCCTTTCATTTTCATCGCGTAAATCTTTGGCTAGATCCTTGGATTGCACCAAATCTAAATTTACCTGTTTAAATTCGTGGCTTCAAAAGCACCAAAAGTTGTTGGTAAACCAAATTGATAACCTCTAAACTAATCAAAAATTTGAAGTGCATAGCATTTTAAACATTTTTGGCGTCACTTTCCGGGATTCGTATTTCAAGAAAATCATCGACTGCTTCATCTGCCATCGAGTCTGATTTAATCACTTTAAAGTTCTTGTTTTTTCATCAGATTTTTCGATAGTGTTTTGCAGAATCGACCTTCTTTTAGTAAATGAAGGGATGCATTTCTGATGCTTCCCGAAAAAAAGCCCAAATAAAGCCTAGTACTCAGTTTGAGTGTAAATGAAATTTTCATACAAAAGTGACACCTAGTTCATTGGAATAGAATACACAACAATAAGTGAATACCAAAATATGAAAGTGAAATATGAACCGGTTATTGAATCAATTCCACGCAAAATTTTCATTTCACAAAGTACGACCACTAGGAAGTTCAGGCGGAATTGGTGGTAAGCAAATCTGTAAAAAAAAATACCTGGATGGTGATAAAAATATTAATTTATAAACATCCACAGAATTCTTATAAACTGTTCAATAGAAAAACGAACATTAATGGCAGTCACTTTATATGTATAGTATATCAAGAGCAGACCGGCCGAATTAAACTTTTGTTTTGCCCATACCCAACTCCGCCTAATAAAACTTTCTACGAATTCAAGTCACTGATTCTTAGGTGTGACATTCAGTGATGGCTTCATATTTGTTTTGCATTTTATGTGCTAAAAATAAAGGTCATGCATTATACCTTTGAATTTTAAGCAGTTGTAAGCACCTCACATCAAACGTTCTTGAAGTGTTGTTGCCTTTGCATTATTTCTTTGTAGAATCCCCAGTTTTTTGTAAGTTCAAGTTTTTTTTTAATGTTTTTTTTTTACTTTTCTTAATGAATATATGTATTATTTCTTGGCATTTCCATTTTCATTTAAAAAAGAAATAAAATTTCACATTATAAATAGTTAAGGTTTAAAGAATGATAACTCTTAACAGTTCATTACTGTCTAGACATTTTATTTGATTTTTAAATAAATGCAATTGCTTAGAACTAATATAGTCTATATAAAAAAAGGAATTCGGATTAATGTCAACCCGCTGAAGGCACAACTGATTTTATTTAAGAGAAAACATTGGCACGTACCTACACTATTTATAAAGTATGATTTGCATAATGTGTGACAAAAAGCTAGGGCGTGTAGGTTGGACTTAGACAAGAAAAAATCGTATGGCAGGAGGGGTCCCGTTTAGGCGGGAGGGGCTATTTAAAAAAAAAAACTTAAAACAGAAAAAAAAATAACGGTAACACCTACAGAGTCATGATAATATAGCATTATGAAAAGCCAGAAATCTATTCTTTAATTTTATTTTTAAATCGAGTGAATAGTTTTTGAAAAACGAATTTTCGAAGTCAAAATTTAAAAAAAAAGTGAATTTTTTCTTAAACAATTTTTTTCAAAATTTTACGTAATTAAGTAATATTATTTTATTATTATTTTCTAATATTCAATGCTCTTAATTCAATTTAATTTAATTTTTGATCAAACACAAAAACAGGATGTCGAAATATTTTGTAATTTCTGTTAAAATTAAAAATAACAAAAACTAGTTTTTTCTAAGAAAAACCTTCTATTTTAGTTTTTACGTTATTGGATTATTAGGTGAATCTACGAAAGAAAGGATTAACTTTCTTTTACTATTTTTTTTATTATCATCAACCATACAATAAAGTGACAAAGTATACTGGATTAGCCATATTTCACGCATTTTTTCAAGTAAAGTCGTCAACATAATATCACGATGTCAAATTACTCTCGTGCCGAATTAACGGATATGCATTACTGCTGCGGTATGGCTCATGGTCGAAGTCGTGAAGCGCAAAGACTCTGCGCTGAAATGTCCCAGTCATACGATATTTTCAAGAATCCATCAACATCTTCGAGAACATGGAGTACTGGAGCACCGAGGGAGAGAAAGTTCATCTTCTACATCACCCCACATAGAGGAAAGAATTTTGGATTTGGTCGAACGTAATCTCTTTGCACACGGAGGATGTCTACCATGCTTCATTTGCCCAAAGCTAGAGTATGGGCAGTGCTTCATACCGAGAATTTACACCCGTACCACACTAAACCAGTTCAGGAGCTGACCGCAAACGAGAAGTCATTGGGAGCTGAATTTTGTGGAATATTATTGCTAAGAGATGAAACTGAATATAATTACTTTGGAAGGATATTCTGGACGGATGAAGCTCAGTTTACCAGAGATGGAGTAACTATAATTTCCACAATTTACATCACTAGAGTAACAGCAGTCCGCATAACAAGAAACAAACTGATCTATGTATCTATCCTATCCTATCTGCAGTTACTACGAGACCTTCTGCCCGATTTGATTGACAACGTTCCCTTGGCCATAGACAGTTTAATCTACCAGCAAGACGGAGCTCCAGCACACAACAGCCGCACTGTAAGGAACTGGCAGCTGGCTTGATGACCATTTTAGTGACCGTTGGATAGAAAGAAGAGGTCCCACAGAATGGCCACCTAGATCACCAGATTTAATTCCATTATATTTTTATGTTTGGGGATTCATGAAGAGCTATATGTACGAAGTGGAAATAGAATCTTTGGAACAACTTAAACAACGGATTGAAGTAGTTGCAGTCAAAATACAGGAAAATTTATAAAGCAACAATTTATGTGCAGCAATAAGAAGGCGCTATAATCTTTGACTTCTACAAAATGTAACAATGATTTTTATCTGAATATGCATTTATTTTTTTATTTTTATTGATTTCAAGATTCAGAAAAATTTATTTTTTCTTATTTCGCAATTGTATATTCACTAGCTAGGTAGCGTGTAACGTTGCATAACTTAAAAAAAAAACTCTCACGCGGGTGTTCTCAATGAAGAAAACGTAAAAACTAAAATAAAGGGTTTCTTAGAAAAAAATTGTTTTTGTTATTTTTGATTTTCTCAAAAACTACAAAACATATCGGTATCCAGTTTTTTGTGTTTGATCAAAAATTAATAAGAGCATAGAATATTAGAAAAAAAATAATACTTTATTACGTCAAATTAAAAACAAAAAAAAATAGTTTTAAAAAAAAATTAATTTTTTATTTAAATTTAAACTTTGAAAATTTATTTTTCAAAAACTATTCACTCGAAAAACTTGATTAAAAAATAAAATTAAAGAATGAATTTCTGGCTTTTCACAATACTATAGCATGAGTCTGTAGGTGTACCGTTATTTTTTAAATATTATTTTCTCCGTTTTAAGTGATTTTTTTTTAATTGCCTCTCCCGCCTAAACGGGGGAAAATAGACCCCCCTCCTATACCATTTTTTTCTTGTCTAAGTCACCCTGTATAAAATTATTTCAGGGTTCTGGTACAAGAAAATTTCTTGTAGTACTTTTGAGTAAAAGATTCAGACCCAGCCTCAAAATCATATATTAATTGTACTCACTAGCTATAATAAGACTACTTCTCATGTTTGGTCTGGTAGATGTTATCCTAAAATAAGATAACCCATATAATAACCATCACTAAAATTTAGATACTTCAGAGGTGAATAATGCATATAAGAACTCTCGTTTCAATATCCCCACTCGTTATGTTAGAAAATGAGAAGGTTACAAAAAGTGCTCTACGACTTGAACAGTCATAGAACCATTAAGAAACTTCACTGACATAGATATTCAAAAGGTCAGGAAAGTTATTTTTTTTTTCAAAATTTACGAAAACAATAATAACAACACGTGGTTGTCAATGAAAACTACACGTTGTTATATTGTTTTGTCGTCGCCACGAAAGATACGCGTTGGTGTGGGGGAACCTTTAATTAATCGATTTTATTTTTATATTCTTAAATAAAAACAATAGGTACATAATATAAAATAAGACTCATACGCCCATATTAACTGATAACATAAGTCGAGCAATGGGGATTTAATAATTTTCAATACCTCATCCAAGAACTATTTGGTGGGAAGTACTAATGTGTAAATAAAATTAAGTCTATTAAGCTCAAATTGCAAGTACCTACACTATCTTCTGATAACACCCGAAGAGGGAGTACACTCCAAAACGCGTCGCGTAATCACAAAATAAATTAAAAAGTATCTCTATAGAGCCAAAACCATTATATGTTAATTCTTTTATGGAAATCCGCCTACTACCAAACCAGCTTTTTTTTATATATCCGAGATTATCGAGATAATTAAAATCTCTTGAAACAAAAGCATGAGTAAATTTTTTGTAAAGTCCACCTACTTTTTATATTTGGGTTTTTCCCTTAAGTATTAATATAAAATTTTCTTTGAAAGTTTAGTTTGACAAATGTTCAATGCTACGAAGCATGGCAGGGCTGAACCCTATGAACCCTGAAATAAATTACTAAAAAATTAAAATAATTTGCAATAATTTGTCAAGCTTTTGATAATAAATGTCTTTCTTTTGTCATTCCGCATTCGTTAAAGTTAGCTTGGTACGAGAGTTGTCAAATGGGCATAATAATATATACTAATTTAATATTTACCAGTGATTTGGAACAAAACTAATAATAGTTTGCGTAAAATAGTGCATTGATATTATAACATTAATCAGTCCAAAAAGCGCCAATATCATAAATTGGTATCGATTGAAGTCTCCACATTTTTCAAGAATTTTGTCGAAATCCATTGGTCACAATTTAGATTTTTCTTTCGTTCGTTTTATCCACTGTAAGTAAAATAAATTTTAAAATTTTAGTATTTTCTGATTTTGTGGATTTTTAAAGATTTTTAAAAGTAAGACCAAGTCAAGCAAGCAATCAACGAACATTATGAGCATGTCCGTATAGAACGAATTTTTTCGCCTCTATACCAGATAATAACTTCATAAAGTGAGGAAAAAGTTTGCAAATAAAATTAATCACTGGTTTTCTTATTACAGCAATTTTACAGCCCTTTTACGGTTGTCAATTATCAATTGATAGTTGATAAATATTGAAATTTGGTAAATTTAAACACAATTTATTAAAAATCTGATCAACTATTTCGTGATATATTTATCAATTCTTGTAGTTCACAACGTTCTGCACCATTCTCAATAATCAAAAGATACATCAATTTAGTTTTTTATTATTGATTTTCAAAATTTGTCAACTATCAATTGATAATTGACAACCGTAATAAAACAAAATAAATAAATTGGGTGGCGCGACAGCTCTTGTAGAAGCAGGGTTTAGTGAATTACAACTCTCAACCACTCCTGTGTGCGTGTTGCTGGCAGGAAAGAAGGGACCTACAATTTTCTGTGGAACATCTAAGGTGATAAGCACTTTTTCATGACAAGAGAAACAGTCCTACGAACTAACCACTACGACACTGGCTACTACGACAACCGTAATAGGGGTGTTAAATAAAAGTTATAAAATGTCTTTTACCTCGAATATCTCCCAAATAAACACCATCGCGATTCGCGACAGAATGTTATCGACACAATATTATGAAGGATTCATAAGTATAAAAAAAAACTATTGACAATTCTGTTTTTAAACAAACAAAACTAAAAAGTGTTCAAATAAATTTTTGTCGGCTCGAATATCTTGATAACAAACAGTGAGGCTAATTTTATTTTATAATACAATGCAATAGTTGCTAGTAATTGATAAAATTTGTAAAAAAAAATCAATTGACAGTGAATGTGTGTAAAATAAAATCATCCCGAAGCCGAAATCAGTGTTTGTTATTGAGATATTCGAAAACATACACTGATTTTAAAACTCTAGGCTTATTTCTTTTTCTACAAACAATGACGTAGTCAACAACTGATAACTTTTGTAAAAACATTCAATTGAAAGATTTTTCTTAAAACCAAAAAAAAAAATCTGCAAAGAAACAATTCTATTCAAAATTATTGAAAAATGTTTCGCAGCTAGAATTTCTCGAGAACAAGCACTGATTTCGACTTCAATTGATAATTTTATTCTACACACATTAACTACCATTTTATTTTTTTACAAACCTTATGAATTATGGCATTAAGTATAAAATTAAATTTTGTTCCCTAGATGACGTAGGTAATTACAAACTGATAAAGTTTGGTACAACATTAAATTGAATTTATTGTGAATTAAGGCATTCCGAAACACTGTATAAAACATGAGTTAACTCCATCGAGTAACAATAATCTGACAGGCTTTAATTTACTGAAAAAAAAATAAATAATACAAAGGAATTATTAAATGCCTATGAAGGTATAAATAATATGCACAAAAAGAAAATATTTGAACAAGCTTTATTATCAAAATTCTTTCAACCATAAAGACATAATATTTAAAACAAAATTCTATATATACACATTAAGTAGTATTTAAATCATTAAAAATCATCAGTCTTCACAATCTTTCGATGGTATTACTAATTTAAAATAACAAAAATTATTTAAACTTATTCTTTATTTTATTTATACCTATGTAAATAAAAAAAAAAGTTTTAAAGGTAATTATAAAAATTTCAAAAAATTATGTACATAGTTCAATATTTCAAAACATTAATATTTTATTTTACACTCCAAACTATAAGCAGCTAAAAGCAACTTATTTTCCTATTATTTATAATCCATTCTTTCTATATATAACACTTTAATAACCACATTACAATAAGGAATCACTGTATTTGCCAAAATCATTAGAATTGTTTCGTAGCTCAGTAGCTTTAATTTAAAAATACAAACCGGCCCATCGCTATAAAAATATTATATAAAGTGGAAGAACATTAAAAAAAAAAAAACTGTTGAATTTATTCATTGTTGTAAAAGACTAACTTTCTTCAAATACAACGTTAAAACATCTACTGCGGAGTATCAATACTCATTCAGCTCTATGCAAGAATCAGTAGAATAAAAGCACGAAAATCAGAGAACTGACGACACAGAAATGACGTTAGAAGAATGACGCTGAAAGATGTTTCATGTGAATTAAATCGAAGTTATTAAGTTATTATTATTCGAACAAGTTGATTCTCTGACTTCAAAAAGACGTTAAATTCTATTCCAAAATTGTCAAGGTGATCTTATATCACACAATTTAATTAAAAACACTCTTTAAGGGAATGATGAATTCGATGGATGAAAAACAAAACTTGAAATATAAAGCAGTACCTACTCAGTCGTTCTCGCAGTTTTACATCGCTTTTAATATACTTACATAGAGCAAACTTATCCCTTTAAATAGAAAAAAGTCAGGCTTCTCATTTATGCCTAAAAGTTTTATTTTTTTCTTAATTTTCATATGGGAACACTCTTATTAAGCAATAGCTCATACTTAACAAAGTAAAGCAACTAAAAATTAATGAACTATATTCTATTGTAAGGGTGCATAACTGTTTTTAAATACTACTCCATTAGATACTTTGTATCTTTTACAATTTTGTTGCAAACATTAATTGAAGTAAGGAAAGTAGCCCTGGGAACACTACAGGGTTCTGACTTTTTCGGTACATAAATAAATGTAACGGGCATGATAATAATTTTAACTTCTTTTTTAAATAGCCTTTTGTTAAAACTAACTTGCTAAAAGCCGTCCAGCTAAATACACTAATGATATAATTTTTTTTAGTGATGAAACCCAAAATGTTTATATTTTCAAAAATTGACCCACATACATACCTACATACAACATAAAATTCCAAATGTGATAAATGATTAATTAATTTAACGTCATTTCAATAGTCAACTTTAATTTCTAATTTTAAAAATGTTAAATTAAAGTAGAGCCATACCTATTAAAATATTTACAGACTTTTCAAAAATGTTAAACTCCATAAGCCAACGGTTGAAATATGTGAAAATTGGGATACACAAAATTGCATTCGACTTTCGAACATATTCATCTACGAACTAAAGAATCGGGTTTTGATTTGCGGAGAGAATCAGACTCAATAGTACGATAACTTTGGCGCCAAAAATTGATAACGGTTTTTAGTAGAGTGGTCAAAAACAAGCATTTTTTACTATAAGTGGAGGGGTCTATCTCGCCCCGTTTAGGAGGTAGGGACAATTTTAGAAAAAAATTACTTAAAAAGGAAAACAAATATTAAAAAACAATGGCAACACTTACGATGAAGTACTATACCGGTTTTGAAAGCCATAAATCTATTCTTTAATCCTAAATTTGATTCCTCTACAAAAAACCGTTATCAATTTTTGGCGACAAAGTTATCGTACTCTCCCCACCTTCCGCATTAGATTTTTTATTTAAAAATAAAAATACAAAATTTATCTAATAAAGATACAGTCGACTCTCCCTAAGTCGTACTCTCTATAAGTCGAATTTCACTCTAACTCGAATTTTTGTCGCCCTATTTAATCATTCCCTTCAATTTTCCATACAAAAACCATTCTCTAAGTCGAACTCCCTCTAAGTCGAACTCTCTCTAACTCGAACACATTCTCTCGATTATTGGCATCTTTTTTCACCCCTTAAGTCGAATTTTGTTTAGCACAAAACAAAATAAAAAAATATTATCCCTTCGGAATTCGTATTTGGATATCAAGTACCTATAACTGCACACTTCAAAACCCTTAATATGTGTGTGTAGCATCGCGTGTGTCATCATCGTCAGTTCTTCGTATTTCTTCGTATTTCTTCCTATTCATATCCCTGGTACCTCTATAAAAAAGATACAGGTTTTTTAAAGTTACAACGCAAAAACAAAAAAAAAACATTGTTATCCTTTTCTTTGTGTGGTTGTATTACATGCATATATTAACCTTTATTTATTAAATAAACCTTTTAAAACAAAAAAGGTTTCTCTCTATAACTAGAATTTTTCCAAAACTCTCTCTAACTCGAACACATCTTGGTATCCCGTGAAAATTCGACTTAGGGAGAGTCGACTGTAATTGATTAGTTAGGCCCTTTACCGAACAAATAAGGGGACTCTCTTATAGACCTGGATGACGTTTGTCATATTTTTCAGCGCCGAGGCAGGGATTTTAAAAGGCCTTATTTACAAGACGGAGAAGAAGATTTTATTATTAACTTTACGAATTGTACAGCGACCTTGTGAACTAGTTAAGAAAACAACAATTTTTTGTGTCAGCTATACGTTCTACAATTTCGCAACAATTTATATTGAGCGTATTGTCACCAGGAAAAAAACATTATATACACGGCTAATTTAAACTTCATCTTCATTTCATCTTATTAATTTATTTATTTTAAACACGTTTTTGTTCTGTATTTTTCATTAATATTTTTGTCATTTTTTATTTTAAAATTTCTGAGATAAAGGAATTACAAGCAGTGCCGTAGCTTCTCTGTTTTGTTTGGGGGGGCAGAAAAAACTTTCAGTTTTTGGGTGAGAAGGGCACCAAGTAAGAGGTTTGAACGGTTTACGATTGGTGGGAATTGAAAATTAAAAGAAAACGTCAAAAAATCTCCAGCAACTTGTTTCCTCGTTTGAAAGGGGACATACCTACACTCATTGACGTAATATATATGGACTGCTAGTAACCAACTTCACTCGTGTTCCAGTTAACATCAGCGCTCTTGGGTCTTGGTGGTCATGCCATGAAACTCACCAATACGAGCCAGGGATGGAAAATGACATTTTTTGAATGTACTGAAAACTTCTTTAAAATTGTACTGAAATGAAGTCAATTGTACTGAACATTTTTTTTTGTTGAATGAAAAAATATTTTATGTGTAATGAAAATATTTTATTCAAAAGCAATTCATAATATACATATGTACATAGATAAATAAACAAAAAACATCAAATATAAAGAAATAACTTTCAATTTATAAGTTCAAGTGACCGACAGTTGGGTTCATCAGTTAGATGCTGTCATACCCTTCTAATCGATTCTGATGAGCCCAACTGTCGTACCTGGGTGAAACGCAATTTTTGGAGTTGATGTCACTTGAACTTATAAATTGAAATATATTCAATTGCTCCACTTAAACAGAAGTATTTTTCTAATTGTCTTCACCTATACGTTATTATAAAGAAATAACTGACAGAAGAGAAAATTATGTATATAATTATTTTTCAGTCTAAAAGTTCTTCTGTCAAAATGCTTGCATTTTGCACGGTATTTTTCAAAATATTTCCATTTATGTATATCACGATGAATTCTTTAACAAGTTTTTCGTTGCAATCAAGGAAGAACACATTTGAACTTGCATTTTGTTCCGACATTTCGACTTTATAACATTCTGGTATGAACAAATTTGTTCGACATTTTAGGACGAATGGGGAACGAAAAGAACGGCTAGTGGAAGGAATTTTTGGTGAATTTTATATTAAAAATTTGCGCGTTGTTTTTCAATTAATAATATCAAATAAATCACAGACAATAATAAGTTTAGTTTCATTTAACGAATAAGGTAAATAATTACTTTCTTCAGTGTATTTTTAAGCCGTTCTCGGTGAATTTGTCTTCCACAAACTCTTGCAATGCATCGTCTATTGCGGGAAATTCTCGTCGCAAAATACTTACTAGTAAAAGCACTCTCCTCGATATTTTGTTGATGGAATTATTAAATTCGATTTTTTTGCTTTTATGTGTTTTATTATTATTCGAACAAAATTTAAAAAAAAATTGTCCAATGTCTTTTATTCAATTTAAATAAAAAACGAACTTTTTCGAATGCCATCTACTTTCGGTTCTTCTTAAATATTTGAATTTTAACGATTTTTTTTAGTATTTGGCCTCTATTTAGTAACGAATGTGGCCGCTCAGTCCCAAAAGCGCTGAGATTTCTTGGAACATATTTCTGCGCAAGAAATGAATGGAAGTGACAAGTAACTAGCTGTCCATATATAATATGTACGTCAATGCCACACTCGAATGCAGCCATGCGTCCTCAACGTATTAGCATGTCGACTGCGAGACTAAATAATTTATCTTTTCTGGCATTCGAGAACAAGTGACTTGTTTGTTAGACCTGGACATGGTTCTTTTAAGATTCAGTGCACTAAAAAATCGCAGTGCAATTATTTAAAAAAAAAATAAATAAATGTTATGGTTAAAAAAAAAACATAAACTTGATTTTGATTGTCTTTTAATTTGTGTCTTTTTTTCTAGTATAGGTTTCATATATGCGAAAACTAGTAAGGCAAAATGCAAACGCCTGTGGGGGTAATGCAAACGCAATAGCCCCTACGTTGCTACGACGCTGATTACAAGCTTCTCTCTCTCAATTAGAAAAAAAAATGTGTGAGTGGCGGGACTCAAGGTTAAGATGTGTAAACATCAAACTACCCACGCTGGCTTTGCAAGCGGTTACCATGAATTGAGGTCGTAGGGAATTCAGAGAGTTCGCCACTGCCATCGCGTCGGCTTGCGCAATGCTTAAGGTAAACTCATGTAAAATATATTGACAGCCGAAAGTTTCGTCCCTTAAGGCTCCTTCAAACCCAAACGAAACATTCGAAACGACGAAACTTTCGGCTGTCAAAATATTTTATATAAGATTCGCTTAATCGCATCGTCACGTTCCTGTTATTATATGTACCTACCTACCTATAAAATTTATGATATATACAAATATTTAGTATAGTATGGCTTAATAATTTACCTTTATTTTAAGACTTTAACCATACAAATCTGACCATTAGAACTCAAGTTATAAATCTAGCTCCTAGGATCTTATAACATAAGTTATAAGTCAATCAAACCAACCAAATCAACTCATTTCTATAAATGTGTGTAGGTACTAGGTACCTACAAACCAACATTGATATTAATTTTGTTGGCCACGCTAGCGAAACCGATTTTTTCCTTAAACATATAGGTACAATGTATTTGAATTTTTTATAAATTAACAATGAAGTAATTCACTTTTTTTCACATACATTCCCCTGTGATTTGAATGATTTTATAACTCAATAACTCAACAGTTTACCTTTATTTTAAGACCTTAATCTTAAAGATCCGATTAATAGAACTGAAGTTTTAAGTCACCCAAACCAACCAAATTGATCATTTTCTACTATTTTATTAAATAAAAATTACCTACAAATTGTACTCTACCCAAATCATAAGTCAAAAAAGAAGGGTCAAGTATACGTGCATGGACATATTTTTTTTAATTTTAAATTAATTTCGATTTTTTACACATACTTTTATGGTACTCTGCAATGATTTAAAAAAAATGTAGCCTGACATTTTACCTAAATTTTAAGGCCACAACCTTAACGATCCTATTATTAGAACAAAAGTTATCAGCCAACCAAACCAACCATGAGGGACCTTTACAATTATTATGAATGAAAAACACCTACCACAAACGTGCATACCTACATATAGCGAAGGCAATTTGCCAAAGTTATGGTTTTTTGTTGCACACATTCCACCGTCTTTAGAATAGCTATCTCCTTCCCACCAGTATATTCTTAATAGCAATTTTTTTTTTTTTTTCTATATTCCTCTTCCTGGTTACATTTGCATCGATGAAATTTATTCTGAAAAATCTCTTTCAAATTTTTAACGATTTTGAAACGGTTTTTTTTTTTTGTAGCTGATACAAGCCTGTAATTCTGGCTTTAATTGTGTGCTTAAATAATAAGCATTTAACTGAACGCAAATCGGGTGTTTTTCAATTTTAACAAAAATTGGACAATTCTCCACAGAACCACGTGCGTCGCGTTTGGTCGGTTGCCAATGAACAACAACCCCATTTTTTCATTTTTTCCGAGATTTTTTTAACTATTTTTTATTTAACTATTGTGATGGTCGTGTAGGGTGTACAGTAATGTATGATAGAGCAAATTAATTGTCTATTTTCCTAGATGCGAAAAAAAACAATTCTATAGATGTAATAACTAAAGAGTTTTGAGGTGATGAACAAAACAATAGAAATCATGTCAATATCTCGGTTGAAAAAGTTTCGAAAACTATGAAGATCAACAAAATCTATCACCTGCATAATTAAGTATTTTTTAAAGCATCAGTTAAAAAGATAAAAATCAAAAAGTGAGTCAGTGACCGACCCTGTGTTGAACGTACCCAACATACGTAACGTAACGTGAGGGTCAGAGTCAATCACAATCACGATCAAAATATACGTCACGTTTTTTTCACTCTACCGCCAGTATAGATGTTTATACACCAAAAAGCTTACTTTTTAATCTAAAGCTCAGAATACTCAATATAAGAATTTTTTTTTGAATAACAATAAACAATTAATAATGACGTTTTGTTTGTAAATATTTTGTTACCGCTTTGATTCTCTTTTACTACATCTTCTCTACATATACGTTTATTTATAGACTTCATATTTATTGTGTTCAAAGAATATTTCAGAGCAAAACAACTTTAAACAATAACATTTCCCGACAAATTAAAATTCGTCCAGCAGCAGCAATTGAATCATAATTAAAAAAAAAAATCAAGAATTAACCGCTTGAAAGCAGTAAAACAATTGCCTCATGGAAAATTTATGAAAACATACATTTTCATTAAACAGACTCGTTCAATCAATGTTGGTTGTCAAAGTGTAGATATAATATGCTGGTGTGCCTACCAAAAAGGAATGTTTATAGATTAGATACATATTTATAAAGTTTTCAAGATTTATTTTATTCGATCTTTTTCGACTCAGTAATTAATAAAATGACAGAAATTAGTTTTCCCTCCCAAAGTTTCAACTGAGTTTTCAGCCTTCAGTCTTAAAGGGCGATTTATTAAAAATTAAAAAAAAGAATAAGATTTATGTATATTGTTATGTGTAGTGTCTACTGTATTTATATTGTAAATACACATTAGGGTGGGTAAAATTAAGCAAACTTGCTTCGATTTTCTGAATCCCAAAGTTGGTTTCTTGTATAAGAAAATGCTCTAAAAGAATGAGCTCAAGATTTACAAACAGCACATAAATGAATAATTATGGGGTTATAATTGCACTGCGATCTTAAGAATTATTGTGCCCCCAATCATGTTGTATGTCAGGGTGTTCATTTACAGCCCTTCCTCCAAGTTTGTTTCTTTGAGAAACTTCAAAATTATGGATATCTTTAGAAAGGGTAATTCGCATCCTTCTATGTGTGTCATCCTATATAGATATCTGTGTCGTTGATGCACAAGTACTTACTACCTAAAAGATGGTCCGATGTCTCCTCCTGACCGTTGAATAAAATAATAGCAAAAACTTTTTATAAGTCGCTAATCGTTGTACCTGGGAGAAATTCGTATATAAATTTGAATAGGATATCGAAGAGATAAGATTTAGAAGAGATTGAAGCAACAACTAAAAAAAAAACCAAAAAGTTAGTTTCATTTGTCCCACCGTAATATACTAACGATACAAACCCTACAAGTAGTTAGTTTTTTGTTTTTTTTTTAAAGTTAACCAACAATTTAAAAAGTTATACATTTTAATTGTATATTTAATTTATTTGGTGTCCAATTTAAAATTAATTTTGCTGGATTTCAACGTTTGAAACACTATTTTTTTTATAAAATTAGCATAATTTAGATTTTTGTTTTTCACTTGTCCAGAATTTCCGCATAACTGCCATAAATATTCATGGCGCAAATATTTGTAATTTTATTTAAAATTATGTATGTAAAAAATAGAGAATTATCTATTCAGTGGATTATTATAGGTTACGGCGACCATGAAGTTAAAGAAAAATTATTACTTAGTGTTACCTCTCATAGAAACAATTTTTTATTCGATTCAACTCTCTGGAAAATAGTTAAACAGAGTTTATGCAAAAGCAATTTTCAAAACTTTTTTTTATTATTTGTTTTCGAATTAAAAAATGATTTAATTTAATAATGCCGGTTATTAAGCTGAATTCCTAAGCTTTAAGTATTTTTTTTTTTGTGACGCATTTTTCGTTTTTTTTTTGTGAAAAAGGATTTTTGTCTTCGATATTTCTTGAACTAATGAAAGTACAATTAGTAAAATAAGAGTTTTGAAACAAGGATCTCTAAAAGCCTTTAAGTGATTTGAGGAACAACATTTTTCTTACAGTATTGGTTTAAAAAAGTACAAAAAAAGTAAGTTTGGATGCTTTTTTTAATCTACCACTACTTACTTTTCAAATACTACGAAAAATATCAATGTTTGTTCTTTTTTAAGTCAGGTTGGACCGTTTTCCATTCCCAAATGGTGAATAAAAAATAAATTTGGTGGCGCGAAAACTCGTGTAGAACCAGGGCCTAGTGACTTACAATTCTCAACCTTTTTTGTGTGCGTGTTAGGCAGAAATGGAGGGGACTTATATACAATTTTCTGCCGAATCCGAACGGCTAAGATGAGAAACTCTTTTTCATGACAAGATTTATTCTTGGAGGATTTGTCAATACCTCGCAAGAGACAGTAACTCGTTAACAAAATTTCTGTTTTAAGGTGGCATAGGCTGGGAATCGAACCCAAGACTTTCGGCGTGACAGTCCTTCACACTAACCTTTACGCCACGGGCTACTAATTTATTTCTCCCTAAATATCAATAAAACATAATTTTTTCGTTATATATTGTTCTTTTTTTTAAATTTCACTTACTTTTTTCAAAATACTGAACAAATACCAAAGGAGAAAAATTTAGAAAAAAATTAATTTCAAAGTGAATTTTAACTTATTATCTCAAGATTTAAAAAAGAACATTTCAAGCTTTAAAAGTTACTGCCTTTCAAAAGTGTAAAACAAAATTTTTATAAAATTTTTTAAAAGAGTAGAATAATGAGATAGTTGAAAATAAGAGGTTTGCACTAATATAATGGATAAGTTTAAATTCTGTTCTTATTAAATCGCAGATCGTATACAAATATTTTATTTTATTCAAAAATATAAAAATAACTTTTATTTAAAATGAAATTTGAAATATTGAGTTTTCAAAAATCCAAAAATTTTTTCTGCAAATCTTAGCACACAATACTTTACCTTTCAAAGCATTGTCCATTCAAAATAAAATTTCCCATGATCGTTTTCAATAAAAACTTTAAATACATATAAGCTCTATTTTTGCAGTTGGGGTTTGTTTTTAAAGTGAATTGTGGAAAATTTAAGTTATGGGCTCTTAAGACCATGGTATGTATTTAATATTGATTCATAATTTGATTGGACTAAGTTGACTATTTGTATTTTCTCTGGCAGACATTAATTACATGCGAACATTTTTGAATTCAAATTTGGAACAAATTTTGTTTTATTCGGTGTTAACCCCATACAAATGTGACAAAAGGAAATTATACTTTCTAAACGTAGAATTTTCTTTCTGCTTTTCGTTATGTATTACGATGTTTGACGAGAGAAATTGATAACTGTAATAGATTATTTGGAGAAGTATCAGCTCTAATTAGTTGCACAGGGTTAGTTTCCCGGAAAATTTATTGTCTGCACAAAAGTGACATTTGCGTTTTTAGGGGTTTGTATCAAATTTTGATGTTTCTGTCATTACAGCATGAATTTCTCTGATTTCTTTACGATTGTTTGTGTTTTTTGCATGTGGTGATTACTTTTAATGGGTATTTTTACGCTGTGGTTTCTAAAGCTTTTCTTTGTCGTTTTGGCAACCACAGAAAAAGTTCTTTTATTTAGTACATATTTGTATACAATTTAAAAAAAAAACTTCAAGCTTTGATAAGTTGTTTTGCATATTTTTAACATGTGGTTATCGGCCACAAGTAAAAAGTAAAAAAAGTTGTTTATTTAAAAAGAAGAAATGTCTTTAATATGATATGGATACCGTTATCAATTATAGTTTTGGATAAAAGTGAGGCCATTTCGTCAACAAAATTATTTTGTACGGTTCTTTTTCATGCAAATTCTAGAAGCGTCATATGAATATTTAAGGTTTCAAGTCAAACTGGATCATGATCCCATTTAAGCTGTTATGCATTTCGTTTACATTCTTTTTCAAATATTTTAATTGCATATTATTTTATTTTACTGCCTAGTTAATAATTAATATGATAATTTATACTTGGGAGTCTTTCATTTTAAAAAAGAAATGTCATTAATTTTAGAGTCGCTTCGGTAGGGAATACTTAACAATAGTTCATCCAGTAGTTTGTTTGTTTTTGTTTATTGTGTTTCAATACTATACCTGCTTTTACCGCAACGGTTGTGTGAAAAATTATACATTTAAAAACAAAAGAAAAAGAAAAAAAGTGGTCCTATATATGATTTTCATTGAGTTTTCCGTCTGGGTAAGGTTATTCAACTCAATTCAATTCAATCTTACCTACTTACTTTGCAATGACATTTGTCAAAAACATGGTTGCAATGGTGAATGTTTCAAATGTTTGTAATGAGTTTTCAAAAATACAGAACGAAAATGAAGTCTTTGCAATATAATTCCTATGTTTTCTCCATCTTCCGGAATGTAGTTAACTTTTTAGAAGAAGAACTCTGAAAAAGTTGTACAATTTTTGTAGGCTGCTGGTAACTCTAGTCGTACTGCGGCAGATACGTCAGATTTGTTGGAAAATGACAATTACATTTTTGATGTGATAGTTCTTTAGCTATCAAATGTGATATTATATGAGTGAAGATCTCATTTAAAAAAATAATAATCAAATGTGATATCTTTTACACGCAGACTGAATTGATGGAATGTGAATCTCACTTATCGAAAATCACCTTACATGATTCCTCCCCTGGTATATTTGGCCTTTGCCATCAGCCAAAGGGGCCTTCAACAGAAAGACAATAAAACAGTTGTATTTTTTTTAAAATTCCTTATACGTATTTAGTACAAAATAAATTATATATTGGTAAAAATAATGACTGAGAGACTGTATTTGCCAATTTAAAGTATTTATCAAAACTTAAAATCTAAATTTAAAAAATTATACATTCTGTGGTTTTTCCTAGGTTTTGATTTTATTATTTAAAAACAAAAAATATTTTGATCAAAATTTTGAATTTAATTTTCCTAGCAGTGCACAACTTGGCTAAACTATAAATCATAATGCATATATAGAAATCGGTTGTCTACATTGCCTTATAGCTAACACCACTGACGCACTCTCTTCTACTAACATTTTCTTAACTGTAAGTCGTGTTTGTATACCTACATGATGTATCTAGAATCTTTTCCTTATACTTAATTTTTGGAACTATGTTTACATACCAAGACTTAAATTATGTATCCTGTTAATACATTTTATGTGTGTCACAATTTAAAAAAGAAAAAACAAGAAGGTAATTTATTAGCACTTTTATAGAAGAAACTCTAATGAATTCGAAGTATTAAAAGCTAATGACCCTCTATTATAGGAATTGAATAATAATTATCAAAAGCATTAACTCTTTTGTTTTTATTTCAATTTTTTTAAAAAACAAGACAACTTTTTGAATTTCTACAATTATTATCAAAAACTCGTTTCCCTTCAATTCGCATTTTTTTTTTTTCGAATCATTATCAAATCAAATCATTGGAAATTGATTAACGCGTCGTCATTATATTTCTTTAATAAACATTGTACACGTCTTGTTAGCACCTAATATTTCTTTATCTACCGACATTTTGTGCTAAATACCGGCCTTTGACATTTTCGGACACATGCATTCCGAACCGACAAATGTATTATTAATGATTATGTATCAATATCTTTCACTGAATTGAGCCACAGAAAGCAATATTATTTTTTAATGTTAATTAAATTCATAAACACAAATTTCAGTAACTAGATCATCCAAATACAATTATGAAATAAGCAATAACTCATAATCTCTTCAAATCAAATGAATCAACCAACGATTGTAAACGGAAGTTATACGATTGTACCAGTACTAGCACAGCACCAATTTTCGTGTTTGTTGGTAAATAGGATCGAACATTTAAATCCAAATATGTTACTACAAATATTTTGCAATGTACGTAAGCGGTAAGAAATCGATTACGATATACAAACCAGGATTTCTTTGTTTTGTTAAATATTATTAAATATTATTAGTAATGACTTTAAAAAAATTTGAAATAAATTGTTGATTTTTTGAACCGAAAGAATAAAATAATTAAAGTCTTACCGAAATTGGAAATCCAAAATAATTTATTTGACAAACTTATTTTAAAATTTGAAACTAAACCACGTACATATGTATATTTGTATACCAGTATCTACTTATAAATTTATTTTTAATTATGTACATTCAACCGAGAACACCTATTTGACCGACGCTAAAGCGTGCACCAGAGACGCCGCGTATATCGAAATCGCTCTATGCTACATTACAATGTTGACATTTATTTATACCTTAAGTACCTAAAAAAAAAAAAAGAAAAAACTGTCAACATTGAAATACTCTTTACACTTTATCTATTTATTATTTGCAAGAATAACAATTTAAAACGACGACGTTCTGCATTTGGGGATGTATTTAAGGACGCACAAATAAAATGTATTAGCCTCTTAATTACAGACGGTAATTTAAAAAAAAACAGCAGACATGTTCGTTGTACATACATAAATGAGCGCAAATAAATTAAATTATGCTCGGAAATAATTTTAGCGGTACCCACTTAGCTTTCAATTTTCGTTCGATCTTCGTTTTTTGTTTAGTTTTTTTTTTAATAAAAAATAACTTTTTCTGTAAATGTCGCCAAATTATTTTTATACTCTCTGACAATGAACCGATCACTTGGCCAATTTTTCATCACAAAGAAAATTATGATCTTCACTCAAATTTATCCAATAAAACAATGTTTTTGTAGAAAACAAAAAAAATACTCACATTATTTTAACATGTAGGTATGTACATATGCATGTATCTACATATGTCTATAGTATTTACGAGCTTTCAAAATTAGAAGGAAATGTTTTGTTTTTTTAAACAAATGAATGAGTATAACCGTTCAAGAACCGATAAGATCACATACTAAACTGAATTTATGTACTCGACACCAATGTAGACTATTCTAGATGGCCCTAACTTTGAATTTCTTGCCAATGTAGAATCGGAATAATGTCTCTTGAAGACGGAAATATTCACGCAAATGATATTGTGGGGTATGTGTGTATTGGGTTTATTGCTCAACGAATTAAATCGATCAACTTAATGTGCTGAAGATGTCTTCTCACTGGTGTGTACCTATTTAACAGTTATAAAAGAAGCAACCCACCCTTATTTCTCCGATAAATGAAGATAGGGTTATTGTTGATAATAATAGTTAAAAGTTGAGGTTTTTCTTACTGGTTTACTAATTGATGCCTTAATGTTTTCGCATAAATAGTCTACGCATTTTTTAAAGAAAGCTTTTAAGTATGATAAAAGTTTGCAAAATGAATGCATAATCATGGTCTTGACCTTCGCTGCAGCTTTCAGCTTTGTGGAGGCCTTTTTTTAAATACATGAAGACAAATCTTGGTTTTAAATGGGCAGTGGTGAGAAGAAAACATAATGGTTTCATATGATTTTGACATTACTACGTATTGTATTAAGAGGTGTGCTAATTAAAGCCATTTTAACTCCATTTGCCTGTTAACGATATAGACAGAAGACACATCTTCACTGTATTAAAATAAAATTACAAATTAAAAAGATATACATTTATATCCGATCAGTGCTTTAATGTTGCGTTGTGAAAGTAATAATGGCAAAGTGTTGAGACGTGTAGGTAGTATCTAGGGGAAGGTCCGTCCGCAAAAATATCTGATTCTGATTTTTTTGTTCTTTTTTGGACTTCATTGTTATTTTCTGCGTATGTTGTATTTTTTCTTGTAGTCAATTGTGTTTGTTTTGTGATGCACAACAAAATTTTAATAAATAGCTGTAGATTGAAATAAATAAATGGAGGAGAAAATATATACAATATACCTACAATACATACTTATATATGTACATAAACAAAGAAAACAGATCTGAACACGAATTTGCTTTAAAGTTTATATATGTATGTACTGTACAATTTACATACCTACACATGTAAATAATTTTATTTAAATAATTTGATGAAAATATTCATGTTTTTTTCATTTTTTCGTATGTATGTACGTATGTATATATCGATTGTAAAAAAGTTGATTCCCTTTGTCATTTTTTTTTATTTGTTTCAATATTTTTGAAAAATTTACATCTAGGTAGGTACATATATGTGGGATTGAGCCAAACGACACAACCAATACATGACTCTAACGAACGAACGACGACCAATACCTACAATTTACAAAATACAATATACAAGAGAATTAACAAGAAAGAACAAAGTAAAAGAAACATGCGCCCCTCTTCATTATTTTGTATTTGCTTATTCTTTCATTATTTTGTATTTGCTATTTCAATTAATTTAAAGTCAGTTTGTATCTAAACTCCGCGGGAGAAGCTTCAGTACGCCTCAACGTCGTCGCTTGCCGTGTAATTATTTTTGTGTTCAAGTTTTACGTCAATAAAACATTTATAATATTATATTAAACATTTGTCTTTATATTTGAGAAAAGATAAGAAGTTGGAAAGGATTCCAAGAAGAATCCTACATTTTGGGGACTCGTAACCGGAATTGTGCCCGCTGGTGGGAAGTGCCGTGTTTTTAATACACCTGCGCTATAGTATTCGGAAAAGATTGAAGTGTAATAATTAATAATCTCGTGTTCGCTATAACCGAAATAAAATAAAAAATATTAAAATTGTACCTATGTACATAAGTGATTGTACAGAGTATACGTGACCGTACAACGAGTGACAAGCCCTGTGTGCACTTTCGTCGACGGCCGTAGAATTAACGGCGAAAAAGAAATAAACAAAGGACGCCAACACTTCAGTGCAATTTTGTCGACGACCGTAGAATCAACGGGGAAAAGGAAGATAAATAAAACAGAAGCCAATTTTGTGTGCACTTTTGTTGACGACCGTAGATTGAGAATCAACGGCGTAAAGCATACACAAAAAACAACGGTCAATTCTTATGTGCTCTTTCGTTGATGGCATACAGTGCAGCATACACACACATAGTGTACAGAGATACTATCGAAACATTCGAGTAAAGAAAGAACAGTGTTGTGCGAAAAATTTATAACTTCAAAAATACAGTGTAGTGAAAAAAAAAAAAAGAGAAATCGCAAGAATTATTATTTTTTCTCAGTTCTTTAAAATTAAGATAATATGATAAAAGATTGAAAGTAAAGAAAATAAGACAGCAAACACGTAGAATATAGATATTAAGACAATCAAAACAAAGTTGAAGAATTTAAAGCAGTGTTAAATTGTGGTATACCAACGACGTTATTCGAGTTATACACACAAACACAAGCAAATAAAGAGCAACAACGTGAAGACGAACGCGCTTTGACCGTTTCGTTGTTGTATGCTCCAACGTATCTGAGTGGTCGTGTCCAGACGAAATGGAAGAAAATTGAAAGACGAAAAGAAAGAAAAGCAGCTGTAGACAACAACTTCAAGAATTATATTTAAGATATTGTAAAAGGGGTAAGTGGCGATTGAGGTTTTTATTTTTTAATTCTTTGGAATATATAATTAAAAATAAACTAAATAAAATAAAATAAAATTGTGAAATGAAGAGGGAGGCAATTTTGTTGTTGACAGTAGAGGGACTGAGGGAAATGGCAAAGACAAGCAAAGGCGTGAGAAAGAGGAAACCAACCGTGTTTATACTGCGACAACGGATGACACAGAGTTAATTTCGGAAGTTCAAGTTTCTTTAGTTGTCGGTTCCAATAGAATATTTAAGGATATTTTGGTCAAGGGAAAAAGCGTTTCGGCGTTATTAGGAATGCGGTTTTGAGGGAGGAAGATTTAACTATCACTGAATATGGCGCCGTTTTCGTGAAAAAACGTGTAGCAGAGAGGAGAGTTGACAAGGAGGTCAAAAGCAGAGTCGAATTCGGGGGCAGAGGCCTTGCAGGCACACGTGGATGTGCAAGTAGCAGAGGAAGGGGTGTTGAAAATGACTTGGGCCGCGAGAACTTAGCCAGTGGGGGCGAAGGTAGCCAGGAACTGGAAGTTATTAGGCGGAGGGGAAGTCAAAGAACACTAGAAGGGGTGTTGAAAATGACTTGGGCCGCGAGAACTTAGCCAGTGGCGGCGAAGGTAGCCAGGAACTGGAAGTTATTAGGCGGAGGAGAAGTCGAAGTACACCGGAAGGGTATGAACTGCTATGTAAACAGTCGCCGGTGGAGATGAAGTTAGTATTGAGTGACGAAGTTCCCGTTTATCAAAGGCCGAGGAGAATGTCATACGCAGACCAACAGGTTGTAGATAAACAAGTGGAAGAATGGATACAAAATGGTATAATTCAACCAAGTACATCGGAGTACGCATCGCCAATCGTTTTAGTCCAAAAGAGAAACGGAACCAAACGACTCTGCTGTGACTACCGGAAACTTAACGAGAAGGTGATTCGTGATAACTTCCCTATGGTGTTGATAGATGATGTGCTTGATAGACTGCAGGGCGCGAAAGTTTACACTACCTTAGACCTAGCTAACGGTTTCCTTCATGTTCCGGTTGAGCAAAATTCTAAGAAGTATACTTCATTTGTTACCCACAATGGTCAATTCGAGTTTTGTTGTGTACCCTTTGGTATATCGAATTCACCAGCGGTATTTTGTAGATACATCTCAGTGCTGAGAGAATTGATTAAAGATGGGACAGTAGTTTTGTACATGGATGACATTATCATTCCCGCTATGGATGAAAATGAAGGTCTGCAGAAATTAGAGTCCATGTTGAGAGAGTGGCATCAGAAAATGGATTACGAATCCGTTGGGAAAAATGCCAGTTCTTGAAAAGAAAGATCGAGTTTTTGGGATATATAGTAGAAGAGAGCACTATAAGGCCGTCTGTAGAGTAGACAAGGGCAATTCGGGAGTTTATGGTACCTGTCGACAAGAAATCGCTTCAACTTTTTCTTGGCTTGACATCGTACTTTCGAAGATTCGTCGAAGCATTCGCAAAAGTAGCCAAACCTTTGCTTAGAAAGAATAACGAGTTTACGATGGGTATAGAACAACTAGTGGCGTTTGAACAATTGAAAGAGGCGTTGATTAGCGCCCCTGTGCTAAAATTGTTTGATCCTAAGGCGTTAACCGAGGTTCATACCGATGCTAGTATGTACGGGTTTGGGGCAGTTCTGCTGCAAAAAGATACTGAAGATCAACAATTCCATCATGTCCAATACATGAGCCGGAAAACGTCACTGCCGAAAGAAAAATATCATCCACGTGAAGTATAAGTATTAGCTATCGTAGAGTAGAGGCCCTTAAGAGGTGGAGAATATACGTGATGGGTACTAAGGTAAAATACAGGACAGAGTCTGTGAGAACATTAAGAAAATACAACAGGAAAATAAAAGGACATATGACAAAACAAGAGTTCCTTAGAAAATTTAGAACGTTCATGAGCTAGTCGCCATCAAGCGAACTCAATACAGAGCAGGATTAAAGTTACAAGTTACGACCGATGTTCTATGGTCCGTATAAATTAACCAAGAAAATGGCGAATGGCAGATATGAAGTGTCGAAAGTAGGTGACTATGAGGGACCAAATAACACCAATACTGTGGTGGAATTCATGAATAAATTGGATCGATCATTCGGGGGCGAATGAGGCGTCAGGACAGCCGAATGTGGGATTGAGCCAAACGACACAACCAATACATGACTCTAACGAACGAACGACGACCAATACCTACAATTTACAAAATACAATATACAAGAGAATTAACAAGAAAGAACAAAGTAAAAGAAACATGCGCCCCTCTTCATTATTTTGTATTTGCTTATTCTTTCATTATTTTGTATTTGCTATTTCAATTAATTTAAAGTCAGTTTGTATCTAAACTCCGCGGGAGAAGCTTCAGTACGCCTCAACGTCGTCGCTTGCCGTGTAATTATTTTTGTGTTCAAGTTTTACGTCAATAAAACATTTATAATATTATATTAAACATTTGTCTTTATATTTGAGAAAAGATAAGAAGTTGGAAAGGATTCCAAGAAGAATCCTACATATATGTAATAAGGCACAATGGACATTCTTATCTTATAGATTTTTATTTAACTTCACTTAAGTCCATTACACAGTTCTTTGGAGATTACATTTTTTTAAATTCGTTTGGGTACCATACTGTAGGATAGCTATACCCATCGCCCACATATCGCCTATGGAAAACTCCAATTAATAATTAAATAAATACTTAAAAACTGATACCTGAATTTGCGCTTAAATTTGATCCAATATTTTAACTAAATATTCGAAAATATATACATATAGCTCCAGGACCCATGTTCTGTAACTCGGCGATAACTTTTCGTGGCGAGAAACGGCGAAAAATGGAACAAAACTCATAGCAATCCTATGGGTTTTGTTCCATTTTTCGCCGTTTGTCGCCTCGAAAAGTTATCGCCGAGTTACAGAACATGGGTCCAGCATCCGTTCATATTTCAGATTTTTAAACCCATCGCGATCATAATTATGCGCTGCATCGTCGCGTAAAAATATACAAATAATAACTACATATTATGAATTGAACTTCCCTTCACAAAAAACAAAACACTAGGAATTTTTTTATTATCCTTTCAACAATATATTGTAGAAAGCTCGTATCTTCCCAAACTAAGCTTCCTAAGGTAATTTTACGATGGAAAAACAAAAATGTCATCCCCAATGAAATATGTATTAAATTCGCATAGGAATATTAAAAAAAAATGTGTGTTTAGTGAATCGACTAAAATTGTTTAGTCGGAATTTTGAGAACAATCGACTTGGAATTTTAGGACGAAGGTCGAGCCATATGTATATTCTTTAGTATGTATGGACTATGTAGGTACATGTATGAGTACATACATACAGACTGACGGTCACTCAGTTTTCTATCATTGTAATTTCGAATTTTTTTTTTTCGAATCCAAAACTAGTCCCATAATAATATTATATACATACATTGTATTGTACCTACCTAATTTATTGCAAGTTAGAAGCTAAAACCAATAATCATGCGGATTATTATTGAATACTAAACATTTTATTCCTGATGAGACACTTGTATAATAAACTAATGTATCATTTTCGATTACCAACAAATTTCATGCGTATTATGAATGAAAAATATATCTATGAAGTGTGAATGGTTCGCGGAATCGCAAATATGGTTATCGTGAATTTTGACGGTCTGACGCCTGTTGCCGGGTTTTGCAATTGGGATATGTTCTTCTAATATTAAAGGTATCTCCCACGAGAACACAAACGTATCTTCACTTTTCAGTTTGATAATTCATATTAAAAAAAAAGAAGATATTTAAGCCCAGTCGGAATGAATATTTAAATTTCCAATAGTTAGGGGAGTTAAGAGTGATCTATAATTATAGTTTTCGATATCCATCATGAAATGGTATTTATTAAATAACTCGCTTATTTTTAACTTTACACCGAAAATGCTCGGGTCGCCCAGTTCTGTCCGTCTATCTGTCTGTCTGTTCAGCTACAGCCTTACAGATTTTCTTAAAACTTAGTATCAAGCGATTTTTTCATTTTTGTATGTACCAAAATTGAGGGTAGGTACTTGGCCACACGAATTTTGTTGTAATTTTCAGAAAATCTTATTTTTTTCAAAAATGCGTGTTCAACCGATTTTGATCAATTTTTCTATGGAAAATACATATTTTAAAAATTTTTGAATAGTAATGTACTAATTTTTTTTTATTTTTAAAAAGATTTTTTGAGAACTCAATATTCTAAAAACGACTTGGTTGATTTTTACTAAACCTGGCACGAAATTCATTTCTTACTTTGTATTAAGAATGGTGTATCTACCAATTTTTTTTACTTAAAAATGTTTCAAAATTTTATACTTGGATAGGTATGTATAAATAAAAATCATTTTTTTAAAAACCACACAAACTATTTCTAAAATTTTGTTCTCACAAATTAAGATTTTTTAGAGATATCATTTATGGTGTTTGTGTAAAAACAAAAATCCACAGTGTAATCGTACGCCAGAATAAGTTCCCGCAACTGGCATTGGCATTTTATTTAAACAGGTGTTTTTTAATGTTTTCTAAAGTAATACAAAATGGTTTATTTCAATATCATAACTGATTTATGCTTTACCAAAGGAGAGACGTCCCTTACTTTGGCGGACACTTTTTGACGGAATCAAAAAATTTTGATATCTGAATTTGTAGCTAATTAAATGCTAATTTGTTGCACAAACCAAAAATTTGTAGCTCGCTTAGTTTCGTAGTTATTGAAGTTTCCGCTAAAATAAGTCTGAAGTTAGCGTACAAATTCTAAAATAATACAAATTTTTAAATTTGATTGACACCTTGAGTTGCGAAAACCTCGATTTTGTAGCTCAAGTGGTTTATTTTATATTCAAGTTTACGCTAAAATAGAAGTTAGCGGACGAAAATACGAAAACCATAATTCTCTTGGTGTCAAAAATTGTAGCTTTTTAAATGCTAATTTGTTGCGCAAGAATTAATTTTTTAGCTTTTACATATCATTTTGCTAATTTTAGATTGTGATCTAAAGTTTCATTATACAAAATTTTAGATTATACATTTGTTTAGTAGGTAAATAGTAATGTTCCTAAAATTCAGTAATATGCCTTATAATATCTAGTCCTTTAGATGTCATGTCATCTCACAAAATAGCGAAGTCAATTGATCGGCAATTGAAATTTTTCTATTACTCAAGCCAATTATTCAACAGTAGCTATAGGTGTTCAACATAAAACTTCCCAAGTTAAAAGATAACCCATTCACTTTTTTAGGCTGTATGAATTCAAAATTTGAATTATATATTACATTTATCGGAAGTGAAAATGTAACGTAAATGCATTTGGAATGCCCTTACTTTGTAATAATGCCTTTATGAATACATTAAACAAAAGCTATCGCGGTTCTTTCAACTTAACGCACAAAGTCAGCATATCGTCAACCAGCTGCATACAAAGTTCATTGTTATTGAACTGACCGTCGACAAACAAAGCAAGAAATTATGAAGATGAAACAAAAGAAGAGAGTGAAAAGTGACAACAAAAATGTTTAGTGATAATCATGACGCAACGGCACAAGCATCTAAATTAAAAACAAACTTTTTAATGCACCCAAGAAGGTGAAGGTACGACCTTGAATTTTCGGACTACCTACACATCTATATTATACCTAGTTATGAAACACATGGCACCTGCAATAATTCTTATATTGGAAGTGGTATTTGTTTGGTTTATTAAAGAAATCATATACCATATAACTTTTAAGGTTTTCGCGGTTGTTTACATAAGACATTTTTAAATTATTTGGATTAGCCGCGTTATAAATATTTAATATTTAGCGAGTTCAATGTAGTACTCACCCCGAACGTTTCGCTTCAAATTACATCGAGCGTGGTCACCGGGAAACTGCCATGAAAATGTTATAAGCGATGTTTGCTACGCAAGTTGTAGCGGTGCGTAGGGGGTTCTGTCTCTTGCTGTTGTTGTTGTTGGTGAAACGCAAGATGGGAGCAAACCGTGCTCACTGCATCCCTGTTCGTATTGAGCGGCAGTTGGATCGACCGAGAGGCGTTTAAAATGGGATCCCATGTTCGCGACAGGTTGAAACTGTCGTCTCTATTGAAATTCTGGTGGCGCGGCGTTTAATTTCAATCGCTTCGAGTACCAGACGAGGGATGTAATGTGGCTCGTTTGTTAGAACCTTAGCTTGCTCAAAGTGAATCCAGTGGTGTTCAACTGGGTGGTCTAGTATATGTTCGCATATGGTGGACTTTTCTCTTTGTTTTTTGCTTACAGCGCTAATATGTTCTTTTAAACGTGTAGCAATACTCCTCTGAGTCTGTCCTACATATGAAGACCCACAACTGCAGGGTACCGCATATACTCCAGGTGTTTGTAGAGGGAATTGAACTCGCTAAATATTAAATCAATATAATAAAACGACAAATACGAATTTTGGGGTACCATTTACGCGGTCTACAAAAGCCGAAAGTATATAAATTATATATCGATGGAGAGGTTTTTTGCACAGAAGTGCACAACGCACAAATTTATAAAATAATTTTACCACAAAGACTAAAAAACAATAAAGTAAAATTGCATTATAAGTGCGAGGAGAGCGAGAACCATAGCAAGAGCCAGAGCGAAACCGAGTATTTGTTCACAACACTTATTATATTTTCGTTAAATGCAATGGTTCGTGCATTTAATATATTCGTTAAGATGGTAAGTGAATTCGAGTGAGGGATTTTTGTGGGAAGAATTTTATTTCTGAGGATTTTTTTCTGTTGTGTTGGATTTTCGGCCATTGGTCGATTTAATGCGAGGAAGCATAAATTATGTATAAGTAGTTGTAGGTATGTTGGTTTTGCATGGAAATATTCTGATGTAGTGTGAGGGATGTTTAAGCTGAGGCGTGGAACAATAACTTTTTAATTATATTCCTCGCTCCAATTCACTAACCATCTTAACGAATAGATATATTAAATATATATATATATATATATATATATATCTGGGATCGGCTAAACCCAACCCGGCAGCGTTCAGTGCTGCAGGAAATAATAATAAGTAGCTCATATAATAATAAGTAGCTTATATAAAATAACAAGCTCAGTTTTTCTCCACGCTCAAGACTGCTTTTAAACGATGGAATTATTCTTGCGATTTTTTACTTAATGTAAGAGTTTCCACATCCAAAAATCGTATGCAAGTGAATTACAATATAATTTCTAGAAGTTGTTTTTCAATTAGACGATAATGTTATTAGCACTCGAGTTTCGGGAGCTGGACGTACTAGTATTTATAACGCGGCTAATCCAAATCATATACCGACTGAAGTTTTTCGTTTTTTATCTAGGGCTATAGTGCTGACGTAAATAAAGTAAACAGTTTTTCTGTATTTGTAAGAACAGTTATAGCAGAGATCTCTCAGAAGGTTGGTCTACCCTCCCGAGGTTCTCAATAATAGATATACTTTTCTTTAGGCAGTGTCTCTGTCCAAACAAACAATTTAACAGTTACTTAGCGAAATCGGGTCAAGGGATTAGAAAGTAATACAGAGTTAATTTGTTTCGAATCGATTGACTTTTTGAATACAAGAAACACTTAGATATACATAATACATACATACAAATTGTGAAAAGCTACAACATTCGAGAATCGAGATATGAACGTTGATTCGCCATGAACCTGGGCGATGTTTTATGAAAATAAATATATTACATTATACATAAGTACATACAATATACATACGTATTATTTTACAGGGTGATCGTAATAAGGTGCACCAAAAAGCTAGAGCGAGTAGGTTGGGTTAAGACAAGAAAAAAATCGTATGGGAGAGGGGATCTATTGCCCCTTCCGCCTAAACGGGGCGGGAGGGGTACTATTGACTTAAAACAGACAAAAAAACATATTTAAAAACAACGGAAAAATTTAAAATGCCATGCTATACCTTTCAGGAAAGCCAGAAATCTCTTCATAAATTTTCATTGTAAATTAAGTTGTGTTAGTAAATAGTTTTTGAAAGATTAATTTTCAAACTCGATATTTAAAAATAAAAAAATTAAAAAAAAATTTCAAACAAATTTTTTTCAAAATTTTATGTAATTAAGTATAACTTTTCCAGGCCGTTAAAAGCTATTTTGAATCAATAATTCAACAAAGTCCATTAAAATAGTGCTAAGTCTTCTACTTGGGTGATGTATTTCAGTAGTATAGTATATAGAATTTGTATTATTAAAAAAACCTTCAAGTACAATTTTTGTTTTCAAAATTCAATGCTCTTATTAATTTTCAATAAAAAAACCGAAAACCGGATGGTAAAGTGTATCTCAGTTTTTAAGAATTTAAAAAAAAATTAAAAGTTACATAAAATTTTTAAAAAAGTTGGTTTGAAATTTTTTTTTTCAAAATTTCGAGATTGAAAATTATTTTTTCAAAAACTATTCACTAACACAACTTAATTTACTTCCAAAAAGGTAAAGCATTTTAAGTTTTACCGTTGTTTTCAAATAATTTGTTTTCAGTTTTAAGTCAATTTTTTAGAGTTTTAAACTTAATTTTTTTAATTGCTTATTATGTTGTTTTCATATACATACATATTTGTGCATATTTTTGTTGTATTCTTCATTTTGTTTGTACAGGTACTTACATGATATTTCCCTTAACTTAACTATGATTTTGGTAGGTGGTACAGCTTTCATAAATAATTTATTACATACTAGCTGCCCTGGCAGTCGTTGTTCTGCCTTTTCGTTAGGTGGTGCGATGTTTAATCCAGATTGACTTCACATCACCTTTCATTTACTCTGAGTCCGAAGTGTCTTCGCATTACTCAGCATTTAATCTGGCTTAATTTGTGTTTAATTCATTATTTTACTATTTTGAAGGTATAAAATTTATCTATTACTTGATCACAGTCCCACCTGTTGGAAAATTGTTTGTTTTACAGGGCATATTACGGGTAATTTGTCCTTAATTTTAGGCTGGTTATAAATCGTTTTGTCTTTACATACAACATTTGACTACGAAATTAAAAAAAAACGTATACGTCCAAGTGTACCATTGTTTTATCGTCGTTTTTAGAGAGAAAGGTATTTATTTTTTTTAATGATGGTGTGAGAAAAAAGTCACATCTAAATTAAGCAACCGTGTGATTAATTTAAATAATAATAATTTAATTGCAATTAACCAATAAACCGTGCAGCAACAAAAATCCAAGAAAATTTGTGGAAAATTCAAAGAAATAAGAAAAGTGTGTATACGCCTGAGTGTATCACTGTTTTATAGTCGTTTTTGTTAAGGTTGGTCATAAGTACAAATATTATTTAGGGGTGTGCAAATTTTAAGCTTATTTTTAAGACGTGTGTGACTTTGAAAGAGGGTCGTGGCAGCTTTACATGACCACCTTTTTTGAAAAATTATGGCGTGGCAAAATAATAACAACTGAATCAAGCAAAGGATGATTTCAATTTTTTTCAATTGACTGAAACCAAATTAACTAGCACAAACAAAAACTGAGGAACATTTTATTAAAAATACAATTAAATAAGAAAAGTACGTTTACGCCTGTGTACTACCGATTTATCGTTGTTTTAGAGAAAATAAAACTATGACATATTTACGACATAATTTTAGACTGATCATAAGTAAAATTTAATAATAAAAATGATGATGCGACTTTTATGAAGTTATTTTTTTGAAAAAAATTAAATTGCAGTAAATGAAGTACTTGCTAGGGTGGCTTTAATTTATGATACTAAAATAAGTTTATGTTATTTTGAATGTCATTTTGCTCCATAAATAAAGATTTAAGTATTAACTCGACCGCAGCTATCTTAAATAAATAAAATACAATAAAATAAAATACAGTCATAAGTAAAATTTAATAATAAAAATGATGATGCGACTTTTATGAAGTTATTTTTTTGAAAAAAATTAAATTGCAGTAAATGAAGTACTTGCTAGGGTGGCTTTAATTTATGATACTAAAATAAGTTTATGTTATTTTGAATGTCATTTTGCTCCATAAATAAAGATTTAAGTATTAACTCGACCGCAGCTATCTTAAATAAATAAAATACAATAAAATAAAATACAGTCATAAGTAAAATTTAATAATAAAAATGATGATGCGACTTTTATGAAGTTATTTTTTTGAAAAAAATTAAATTGCAGTAAATGAAGTACTTGCTAGGGTGGCTTTAATTTATGATACTAAAATAAGTTTATGTTATTTTGAATGTCATTTTGCTCCATAAATAAAGATTTAAGTATTAACTCGACCGCAGCTATCTTAAATAAATAAAATACAATAAAATAAAATACAGTCATAAGTAAAATTTAATAATAAAAATGATGATGCGACTTTTATGAAGTTATTTTTTTGAAAAAAATTAAATTGCAGTAAATGAAGTACTTGCTAGGGTGGCTTTAATTTATGATACTAAAATAAGTTTATGTTATTTTGAATGTCATTTTGCTCCATAAATAAAGATTTAAGTATTAACTCGACCGCAGCTATCTTAAATAAATAAAATACAATAAAATAAAATACAGTTATTTTCTAACAGTTATTACATATATTTATACAAAAAATCATATAGCATGGCATGTGCCGTCTGCCAGATTGACAATTAACATAAATTTAATTATAGTAATTAGCTATCACAATTAATTTAAAAAAGAATTAAACACATAATACAACTTGAAAATATTAATGATTTACTGTATTACAAATCAAAAGTTTGCAATATACATACAACTTGGAAACATTCATCTCATTTAGCATAGTAAGAACTTGTTCCTCTGATAGAAAGTCACTTCCAAGAATGCTTCTTCTAGTTTCCCTGAGAGCTGGACACCTCCCAACGAAATGGATTACGTCTTCTCTTTCCGCTAAGTTGCAAATACTACACTCCAGGGGTAAATCGGGTCTGTGTGGTATAAAATTCAGATTGAGTAATTCGCTCCGAAGCTTGACCATTGTAGCAATCACATGTATATTGTTTGAGTCACAGAAGTAGTTTCTCTCTGCGAGGTTATGGTTCAGCCTACTGTATATTGTCCTGAATAAGGAACCGGAAGCCTCAGCTGAATATTCTGCTCTACATTTTTCGTCAACCTTTGATATAACGTCGTACAGGAGAGCTTTACTATGAGATATATTTTCAACGTTTAAATTAAAATTTATATTGCATCCTTCTGCAAGACGTGCCCACTCACTGTACCAGCTATTTTGGTCTTGTACCGCTTTCAGAACTACTTTCCTGACCAGCCGATATTGAGGCATCTTGAAGACGTTCAGTAGATAGTCGACTTGAAGCTTTAAGGTTTTTATGAATAGAGGTGACAGTCCGGTTTCTAACATAAGAACGTAGTTTGGCGTGTTTGTTGGCAGGCGAAATATTCTCTTTAGGTAGTATATCAACAGTCTCTCAACCGTGTGAAACATTTTACATCCCCATACTTGAGAGCCATACAAAAGGATACTTTCTGCAACTGCTTCAAATACCTTGTGTTTGCTGCTATGAGCAATGTTTACGTTCAGAAAGCATCTTTTCCAGGAAATGTTGATAGCAGTTTTGGCTTTTTGCAGTTTCTCGTTAAAATGTTTCTCCATACTCAGGTTTCTTGAAAAAATTACGCCAAGGTACTTAAACTCACTGACACAGTCTAAATTTTCTCTGTTAAACGTCCATTTTTCATTTGATGCGTTTCGCCCCCCCACCCTTTTTAAATATCATCACCATCGACTTCTGAATGTTGACTAATAAGTTCCACAGACGACAGTAATCATATACTCTGTTTATCATGAGTTGTAATGTTTCCGGGGAATAAGCAAACATGACTATATCATCTGCAAAAAGCAAAGCCTTAATACGCACCCCTGCGAAATCAACACCACCAGGGAGGTAATCGATGAGATCATCTATGAACAGCGAAAGTAGGGTGGGGCTCAATGTGCAACCCTGCCTCACTCCCGATGTGGTTGTGAACCAATCCGAAAGTTCCGCTCCGTTCCACACTGCAGCCTGGGTTCCTTTGTATAAATTTTCGAGAACGCGTCCGAACTTCAGGGATAATCCCAAACCATATAATTTGTAGAATAAAGCGTCTCGGTTGATAGAGTCAAAGGCAGCTTTGAAATCAATAAAGAATGCGTACAATTTTCTACCCTGTGCCTACGTTCTGTAACTCTCGCATCGACAAAATCAGTCGAGAAACGATCAAAATTGAAACAAATCGTATGAGTTTTTGTTCCATTTTTCAACGTTTCTCGACCAATTTTAACGATGCGAGAGTTACAGAACGTAGGCACAGCTTACAAAAGCTCCCCGCTAGACTTCTGAGAATAAAAATGTTATCTATCGTAGAGTACCCTGATCTAAAGCCAGCTTGAAACTCTTTCAGCACGTTTTGTGTTGCAATCCACGTTGTGAGTCGTTTATGTAGCATCGTTGTGAAAATCTTATATAAAATACAATAAAATAAAATAAAATAAAATAAAATAAAATAAAATAAAATAAAATTATTTAACTATATAAAAGAAAGAATCGCTCACTGCATCACTTATTCACAGCTTATACTATAAGTTTTTAAAATATTTTATTATTTTTTTTATATTACAAATTTTATGTAAGTGAGCACTAAGAAGGGATTTTTTAAAATTCCCATTATAAATAGGGTAAAATAAGGTAAAATTGGTCAAAGGTTCAAAAACTAACTTCCAAATGGTAAGTCCTACAATATTCATTTATTTTTTATTGAATGCATTATTAAATTTCCAGAACTTTATTAATTTAAAAATAAATTCTATAAAATCTACAAAGCGAGATACAAAATTTTTTATACTTCAAACTTCACAAATTACATAATTCCAATAAATCAGGGGGTAGTCCGATTTAAATAAATAAGATACCATTGGAAAGGTTTTTCAAAAAAAAATTATCCATGTTTTACAAAATTTAGATTTTTTTTTTTTCAACATCATTTTTTATCTTTCAAAAATTTACATTTTTTCAATACAATTTTTACTACTTTTTTAATTTTTAAAAAATAAGCGTTTCTTTAAAAAATCTCAAAATCATACACCTCATACATATAATTGATTTACATTTATTATAAAAATTTTAGATTTTTCAAAATTTTTTTAACACACATTTTGACATGTTTTCTGTTGTTTTCTTAATCACCTCATAACTCATTAGTTATTGCACCCATACCATTAGTTTTTCTTTTAATCGCATCTACGAAAATACACAATTAATTTGATACATCATTCATAAATTGTACACCCCACACGACCTTCACAATAGTTTAAAAAGAAATAGTTTGAAAAATCTCGCAAAACACCAAAAAAATGGGGTTTTTATTCATTGCCAACCATCGTGTCTCAGTGGAGAATTGTCCAATTTTTGTTAAATTTCAAAAACACCTTTTTTCCATTCATTCAAATGCTTATATCTTCACAACCAATTGTCCGATTTTTAAAATTCAAACTTTAAATTAAAGCCACAATGACAGTCGAGTTAGAGCAACAAAAAAAATTTCAAAACCTTTCAAAATTTCATACTAAAAACATGAAATAATACTTTCGGGAAAAAATTTCATCGAGGCAAACGTAAAAACAAAGAGGAATACAATAAAACAAAAAAAAAACTTTCCTATATCAATATATACTGGTGGGAAGGAGATGGCTATTCTAAAGATGGTCGAGTGTGTGCAACAAAAAATCATAATTTCCTATACATGTAGGTATATATTATTATTATTTTATTATTATATTATGCAGGCAGCACGTTGGTTGTAGGTATTTTTTTTCATGCACAACAATACTAAAAGTCCCCTCATGGTTGGTTTGGTTGGCTGATAACTTTTGTTCATATGATCGGATCGTTAAGGTTGATGCCTTAAAATGTTCATGCACGTGTACTGGACCCTTTTAAGGAAATTTATGATGTGGATAGAGTATATTTTTTAGTTGGCTTATATCTTTTGTTCTACTTATCGGATCTGTAAGATTAAGGTCTTAAATTAATCTTAAAATAAAGGTTAAATGGAAGGCTAACTTATTTTGAGTTATTATAATAATAAAATAATAATTGAAATCATATGAAAATGTTGATTTAAAAAAATCGATTTCGCTGACATGGATATTAAAATACATATTATGTACATACCTACATCTATATGTATGTGTCTATGTAAGCACATAATGTAGGTATGTAAATTAATAGAAAAGGGTTGATTTGGTTTCTTTTCAAATGATAGGATTTTTAAGATTAAGGTCTTAAAATTAAGAGAGGTATCTAGGTAGGTATAATGTCAGTTAAGGCATATACATAGTTACATACAAAAGTTTGTGATATATTTGTATTGTTTATTTGCAATAATATAAATTCATAATTATCTTCTAATCTTATAGGTATTCTTAAACGACAGTGTGTTAAAGTAGGTACCTAGATATAATTATATTTGTTAGGTATCTACTATCTACCTACCTAACCATCAAATCGACTAAGCAATAATTTAGAATCATGCAAAGTGAAGTCAAGTGATTGACGTGGCAAGTATAACTTCAGTTATTAATGGTCAGATTTTCAAGGTCAAGTTTTTTAAATTTTAATTAAGTATGTACCTATCCGGCTAAACAGTGAACCTATATTAAGTTAGCAAAACAATTCATACGGTTCACCCAAAGGTACCTTTCTCCGAGAAAACTGTTGACTTGGGCGCCTGCCTGGCGACTGAACATACCCTAAGCGGAGCAACGGAGTTTCGTGAGCGGGGCAGGGGAAACGCAATCGATTTTTATCAACTAAGGTGAAACTAAGTGAGTAGAAGGTAGCCTAGATGGAGTAACAATGGTCAGATTTTCAAGGTTAATTTCCTAAAATTAAGGTGAATTATCAGGCTTGAGGTAGAAAAGTAGGTCAATACTGAACCAAGAGATACAGAGATACATTGTGTTGCAAGTACATTGTGTTGCAAAATACATTGAGTTGCAAATAGGTACATTGTGTTGCAAATACATTGTGCTACAAATACATTGGTTGCAAATACATACATTGTGTTGCAAATACATTGTGTTGCAAATACATTGTGTTGCAAAATATATTGTGTTCCAAAATACATTGTGTTGCAAAATACATTGTGTTGCAAAATACTTTGTGTTGCAACATACATTGTGTTGCAAAATACATTGTGTTGCAAATACATCGCGTTATAACAAACATTGTGTTGCAAATACATTGTGTTGCAAATATATTGTGTTGCAAATACATTGTGTTGCAAAAACATTGTCTTGCAAATACATTGTCTTGCACATACATCGTGTGACAGTTAGCGAAGCCAACTGTTCGGGTAAATATACTAGTAAAAGTATATAGGATAAAAAAAATGTTATTAAAAAATTTCGTTATTTTATTTATCTCTTCTCTTGAAAATGTCAAACCAAATTAAGATTGATTATAAAGAAATGACGTGAAAATCGTCGAAATACCCGTAACATATTCCATACATGCATACTATAATGCGGTGTTTAGGTATACAAAGGTGTTAGTGCTCAAGCTCAAGTGTTCAAGCTTTTGATCTTAAATTTAATTTAATTTTGTTTTATTGTTGTATATAGAAGACTTTTTTTAATTGCAAAATAATGATTTCTCTGACACTTCTTTTAAATATATGTACATAATATGTATCTAATTTTAATTTTAATTCAAATTTATTTCTTTAATAATTCTTAAGTCATTTGATATCGATTTTTTATGACCACATTTTGTATTAAAGTTATTATATAGGTAAAGCTATTTTAAGTTATTAAAGGTAAAGGTAGCTATTTTAATCTTATTAAATGATAGATAGATGGGATTCGATAGATACATATCAATATTAATAAAAGTCAAAATAAATAAGTTAATACTAGCAAATTGTTTTTAAACAAACTTCTTAGATCCCAAAGTAGTTTCACTTTTCACTTAAAGCTGGTTTTATTATTCAATTGATTAGTCAGTACCAACCTCTACAAATGTGCCTCTACATAATGACTCAAGCGATCGCTGTACCAAAAGATCATGGATCAATAGAAACTTTATTTCAATTATCGTTTAGATGCTAAAACATCTTCATGCAGCTAAGCAAACCACTCATACATTTATTAATGAATGAATAAGGACAACAACTATATTTTCATTTTATATTTTTCATTTTAATTCTATTATCAAATAACAATAAACTGATCATGCATTGAAGTGTTTAAAGTCGTATTTATTAGAGTTTTGACCAGTTAGACTCAGTCTTAATATGAAGCTCAAAATAATTAGAAATATGATTTGTTTAATTAAATGAAATGTAAAATTAGTCATGTTAAGACAACTCATTCCATTACCTAAGTTTTATTACTCTTAGAAAACATTTAAAAATGTTTATTTATAACGTTTATAAATACAGTTCATGATTTTTCAGAATACTTCTTAAAGTCATACAATTTGGTTTGATTTGATTTTGTTGTATTTTATATGTATTAATACGTACCTATATGTATGTATATTGTATATATCAATTTATCAATGTATTGACAGCAGAAATTGTAGCTACTTTTAGACGGTCAACGTAAATGGTCAACGCGTAGACACTATAACGTCAAAACGACGTACGCTCGTCAAATACTGTTCCAAAGTTGTCAAAGCGTGTTATTCGACGTTATTTAGACGTCAGATAGTCAATGCGTTTACCAATTACTTTGAACGTCTAATAGAAGCTTATGTACCTATACAGAAATCTACTACACAATTCTGTTTATACATTTTGTTGTAGATTTATATATATTTTAAGCAAAGCTGATAAAACTTATTTCATAGTAAAACTTCATAAGCAAGAGAGTTTCAGTGGTTCCATATCCAATAGAAGAATACATTAATAATTCTAATGTGATGAAGAATTTTTCAGCACTTAATGAGGATTTAGAAGAAAATCAAGAAACGAAATTGGTAATATAAAGTTAAAAGATATTTTTAGCAAGTCTGATAAAACTTAGTGCATAGTAACATTTTATAAATAAGATACATAATTCAATTAGTTTCAGATCCAAAAGAATAATAAATTAATAATGCTTATATGATGATGATGATAGCTAAAGCGAATAATTCTTAGATATATGTATAACCTACTTTATTACACTTTCAATGGCGCTTGAGTTTATGATGGTCCACGCCCACTGAGTAAGTAAGAAAGTTGTGTGTATTGATCTGAAACTCAGTTTTTACCAAAATAGCACCACGGATGATATGCCTGATGGCCTAAAACTACACAGATAAGGTTTCCTCAAACTGTTAAAAAAGATTAAAGCAATCACGTCTGGAGCATTTGCTATAAGCCACGTTGTTGGCTGTATGCACCGGACGGCTTTTTTCATCGAGGGTTTCGTTTTGGTATTCTAGTAAAACTCATCAACTAGCTATCAGCGGCAGAACTTGTGCCAATATTTTATGTATTGACCTTTTAAAATATTTGTAAGAAAAGATTTTGGGATCAATTATATCAATCTCTGAATCTGTAAAATGATACAAAATAATGCGTAAAACGACACTGGCATAATGGAGTGCAGTTTGTGTGCTTAACCCATTCTCTCCCATTGTACTTTTTAAAGTACAGTAAAATGCATTCACTTCATGGTCGTGTAAAAGTATGCTACCAAAAGAAAATGACATGTTTTAATTTTTCTTTACTTTATTGAACTTTTTCACGTTTTTTTCAAATATTTTATTTTTCTATAGCGCAGTAGACTTTTGTTTAATCGTCTTTTTACGAGAAACCCATTTTAAAATATTGTTCGTTTTGCTTCAATCAAAAAGTTTGTGTTGACAAAAAATTGCATAAACCAAATATTGTACTTATTTTTGCAATATTCGTTTAAAATAAACATAAAGGTTTGAAAAAATTAGGTCTTTACATATTTTGGTAAATAGATACGCAGGTAAGCAAAGCTAAAGTTAGATGTACTTTAAAAAGTACAATGTGATCATGCATACATTATATTTTTAGTATTCAAAATGGATTTTAAAACTATTCCTACTAAACACTTTTATGAAAAACGAATTCACAATCTCCATTCTGCCCTTGAAGAAATGCGGAGATAGTCAACGCTGTCATAGTCATGACTCATGATTCCTCCATCGATGCGCAATTTTATGGATGAAGAGGAAATGGACGAAGACAACATAAAGGCAGTAGAGTTACCACAAGATGTTCCATTTCTTTTTTAGCGGCAGACGGTTAAGCATTAGACATCGATGATGATATTCTGTTGTGTGAGTTGAAGAAGTCAATTGCACCACATGTATGGACAAAATCTATTTCAAGAACAAAATTTAAACGAATAGAGATTTATTTGAGTAGAAATCAATACTGTGCTTCAGATTTGTTTGGACTTACAGAAATTGCAGTATTTGAAAATTGTTTTGATGCCAAGGTAAGACAACTTATTGCTAGCCAAACCATGTTTTACGCCAGGCAAACAAAAATTAACATAACTTTTCATGATCAATTCATCAACCAACATTATATTGAAATAAGAGGCAAGAAATGGTGATGGAACTTTTTCACAGATATGATTTCGTCTAACGATGTCATACTTCGGAAGCTCCACAAGCAAGTAAATAATAAATAAGGGCGATCAACTTCAGTTCACAAGAGCAGTAACACTCCATTACCTACGATTTTTCACTTTGAAGCAGGCACATACTAGAATTACTATCACACGAAGCATTGCGGAAAGCCCAGAATACCACTTTCCAAAAAAACTACCAAATCAACTCAGAGTCGCCAGCGCCATTTAGGATCAAAACGGTGCTGTGAAATGTGTAATGTAACATTATCTATCCAGAAAAAATGTTTTAAAAATTTTCATATCAATGAAAATTATTTTGATGTGCATGTTCCCATTGTTACTTAACTTAGCCGAGTTTTACGTTGTTTTTAACGCATCATTTTTATGCGTGTACACTGTACATAATATGTATGTTTTCGCATTTTTGTTTGTGTTTTATAAACTAAAACACCTAAGTATAGCACATGATTTTGATGTCACCAAAACCAAACCAATGATTTGTGCGCATGCATGTGTTTACGATAGAAAGCATATTTGCAAAAAAAATTAGAATAAAAGACTGCTCGATTTTATTTCAAACAAATTTATTTTTATTAAATCAAATAATTCAACAAAGGATATAAATATAATGTAGAATTTATTTTGAAGTTAAATGAAAAAAGCTTAGTTTACATAGGCGATTAATATAAGCGGACGTATTACTAACCTAATTTTAATTGAGTTCTTTAAAATGAATGTAGCAATTGTCCATAGTTCTGAGAAATGACTCCGGCACAAACATTCAAATAATCTTTAGCACATTTGAAAGAAAATCAGTCCAATCCCTAGACTATTTTTTTTTTTCAATTCTCACGCGGCTGATACATATAAGGTACCATCAGCCGTCACGCACTTATAACAAAAGAAAACTAAATATACATAATATGTATAAAATTTATTAAAGATAAAAACAGAAAAAGTTTTGGGGTTATTTTGACATATAACAGCTGAGAGCATAAAAATAAATGTACGCACATAGTACTTTTCTAGGTCTGTTCGCGTACTTAAATTATATTAAGTTAAGATAGGCTTTCCACCTATCAATGGCCATTTTTACCATAGAGACTTAATGCAATGGCGGCAAATTTTCAATGGCGCAAAGTTTTAGCAATGCCAAAATCTATTCCGAATATATACACCGCATTGAAAAAGCTCAAAAGCAAAAGGAGAAAGTGGTTTTTCTGCCTTAAAGCACATAAAAAATTATCTGCGCAGTTCTTTGATCCAATGGAAGTTCAATAGCCTAGCTGTCATTGAAATGGAAAATGACATCGCAAAAACTGTTGAAGTTGATTCCATCGATTTTCCTATTTAAAAGATATAGGGCGTTTTTCTTTTTTAGTTCAGAACAGAGTCTGAACTGTAAAAAAAATCGTGTTTCTTTTTTAGCTTAGAGCATACAGAGCTCCTACTTTGTATTTCTTTTTTCGCTCTGAGCATGAGCAGAGCTCTGAACAGATTCTGAACACTCCGAACATACTCTGAGCGATCTCTGAACAGAGCGTGCTTTGCTCTGAAAGTTCAGGTTTATTTAAAGAAACACGCTTCCCCAGCTGTCACTTTTTTATTTGTTCACAGTTGTCATTTTCTTTGTGTTCAGCTATTCAACTCCGTCCGCTCTTCCAATTTATTCTGAGCTCATAGAACAAGCTCTGAACATGCTCTGAACATCCTCAGAGCGAAAAAAGGAACACAAAATTGGAGCTCTGAATGCTCTGAGCTAAAAAAGAAACACGATCTTTTGTTTGACAGTTCAGGCTCTGCTCTGAACTAAAAATATATATATAATATATAAAACGCCCTATGATAGAGCAGACGGAGTTGAATAGCTGAACACAAAGAAAATGACAACTGTGAACAAATAAAAAAGTGACAGCTGGTGAAGCGCGTTTCTTTAGAAAAATCTGAACTCTCAGAGCAGAGCACGCTCAGTTCAGAGATCGCTCAGGGCCAGTTGTACAAATATTTAAACCGTGGTTCAGCAATTTTTATCCACCGATTCCGGCGGATTAATTGAGTTTCAACAGTGGTTTACTGTTCAAGTGTGTGATAATAACCAATTACATACTTGAACCAGCGTTGAACCTTAGTTAATCCGCCGAAATCGGTGAGTTAAAATCTTGAACCGAGGCTGAACCACTATTGTACAACTGGCCCTCAGAGTATGTTCGGAGTGTTCAGACTCCGTTCAGAACTCTACTCTGAACTAAAAAAGAAAAGCGCCCATAGAATCATAATATAAAGAATAAACTGCTACTTTTCCTTAATCTTTTTAATTTTATTTTTGTATTTTTCTTGACAAATTTAGGTATTAAAATCAAATGCAAATAATGTAAAAATGGCTCTGCACCTATCCCAAAATTTTCAGATATGTTGGGTTGTGGTTGCATCAGCTGTTTTCTTATTATGGATTACAACCAGTGTTGCCATTTTGGCATTATTAATACTAGATCTAGTATTATAGAAGAGAAAAAGCATTGTGAAATTTGAAAATTATGCCAAACGCTTTATTAAGCATTATTCGATTTTTTTTTCATTCTTGAATGCCAAAATTGATTTTCAATCATTAGGTAATTCATATTCCTGAAAAAAATATTTTCAAAATAATTTATTTTTATATTTTAAAATTTGCAAAATATGCGCATTATTGTGATCTAACCTTAATAATTTCATATTGAACTCAGACAAAAAATTAACTTTCCAAATTCCAATATAAAACAAAATAATATGCCCAAATTTCCCCAAAAACTTAGTTTTTTTTCTATAGGTTTTGACAACAAATTGTGAAATTTTGTGAAAATTTGTGCAAATTCGCAAGAAATTTCACGTTACCAAACAGACGAAATATATTGCATTGCTGTTCGAGAATCAAGATATCGAATTGTGTATGGGTATGTGTGAATGAATCTATATATATTTGAAAGATTATTTACACATACGAACACAAAAGGTTCAGTAATTTCAATTCTTCTACTCTGTGAACTTTCCTTAATCAACTGGAGTAAAGAGTGCAGATAGATGAAAACTTTTCACTTGCAAAAGAAAAATTTCTGAAAATATTGCAGTAGTTTTTTTTTTCAATCAGAAAGAAACAAAAGTTGGAATTGAATATTTGTTTATATATTATTATTTAAATACCTATCAATCATTTAAAAACCCATTAATATTTCTATGAACAATTTTTTTTTGTTATGTCATTTCTGATGTTACGTGAAATAAGGCCCAACGAAATAAAGCCAATTTTCAAAAATTTGGCCTTATTTCGTTTTTAAAATGGAAATACTCCAAATTTTCGATTTGTCTTTATTTTGTTCTTGAAAACGAAATAAGACCATTTTGGCTTGATTTAGTTTTTGTGTTTTTTATTTCTTTCCAAAAATGTACATGATTCATCACTCAGCTCTACGGCCGGCCGCGGCGCGGCGTATAAACAGTGAAGCCAATTTGGCCTTATTTTCATTTGGATTCGGTCTAATTTCGTTGGGCCTTATTTCACGTCACCCATTTATGATACCTATTTATGAAATAATAAATTTTAATTTTGCATTATTACAAGGTTTTGTTCTTTAAATCATTGAAATATAAGTTTGTTAAAGGGAAAATTTTCTACGAATGGATTTTAAAATCTAGCATTCTGTTTTTTGAACTCCCATACGATTTAGCATTATGGAATTTGAAATCTAGCATAATTAAATTTGACATTATGGCAACACTGATTACAACCACACAAACCAATCCATATATAGCTTTAGATAGTTCCTCGAATGCAAGCTTTCCTTTGTATATGGCCCATACATTACACGAAAACATTCGCATTGCGCACTGAGAGATGATACAAATAAATAAAACAATTTTGGAGAGAGAAGAGAGGAGAAGTGGAATACACACAGTTAATAAATGCTCCATTTTTTCTTTTTAAATATGCATTCAAAACTTAAAAAATAAGTAAAACTTACGCCCATATTATTCACTCGATACATCCAGATTGAAACTTAAATCCGGATGTATTTACATTGAATTTGTATACTTTACATCTGGATTAAAGTTTTGATCTGGATGTATCGAGTGAATAATATGGGCGGTACTGTGTTGTATTTATAAACATAATTCTAACACCAGCACATTAAAAAAAAGTCGTCAGAAAAAACCTAGGTAGGATTAATTTAAGTTTTAAAATTCAACCATAAGACTGACGTATTTTTTGCTGGACCGCTATATGAAACCCAAGAGAAAGTTAACGGAAATATCTCCGATAAAAATACCCAACAGCAAGAAAAATTCAAACCAGTTAATGATGGAAAACTCTTTAAATGCTGAAGATATTAAATTTATTGTTGATCAATGTTTGAAAGAACATCAAACATTGCAACGAAAGAAGACGTCTCTGTTGTTTCGGAGGAAATACGCTTGTCAAAATACTCAAGCAACTCGAAATTGTGACACAAAAAACAAATGAAAAAACAGTCGTCAAGCATTTTCCTTCGGTACGGTACGGCGAGCAGACGCCACACTGGGGCAAAAGACCCCTAAAGCTGGCAGAAAATCAATTTCTGAAGTTGAATGTTCTCTATAAATCCCGTTGAAATTTTATAGAAAATATGATAGAGAATACAAAATAAGAGAGAAAAGAGTCATTCGCATCACGTGATCGCTGTCAGATCATTACGAATCGAGCATTAGTTGACTTGTTGCACTGAAATTCGCACGTGTTTTGTTGTTTTGGGTGACTAATTAATTTGTGATTAATTTTTTTTCTGTTAAATATATAACGATAATACTTTTTGCAATGGAATTAGTAAGCTCAGGTGTGTTTTTTTTTATATTTTATTTTGCATTTACATATTTGTTTCGTATTTTAGCCTGTAGTTGAAAACATGGAAAGTGTTAAAAAAAACATGTTTTTTTCCTTTTACTAAAATACCTAAGCTGTTAGTTGCGTTTCCCGTAAGATGCCGCTAAGTTTTATACCTCGTTGTGTTCAGTGATTTGTCTAGTTTAAGAATCTGAAAAAAAAATTTGCCCCAATTTGCCCCCCTTCCTATGGTAAACGTTTATGTTGGTGACGTCATTTTCGAAAAATGTGAAAAATGTTCGTAAATATATTTTTTTAATTAATTCTTAGGTCTGTTTTGCATGGTTGGATAAGGATGTTTGAATGTCTTTTACATGTAGCCTACAAACTACCTGTTAAAAAATGGCAAGTCCGCGAAAATGACAAGGCAATCGTGGCAGAAAATAAGGCTCGAATTCAAAAAGAATTCCGAATAAAATGTGGGTTAATTGTTGATAAGCCAAAACCTGGATTCGGCAACAGTAATGATGGAAACACTGCTAGGGGGTTTTTCCAGAATCCTGAACTTTCTGCTGAAATAACGAAAATAGAAATAGAACTTATTAAAAAAATGCACACAATTATGATTGTATTTGCCAGTGGATATGAAATTGATGTTGATAAGTTCCGAAAACATGCGCACGAAACAGCAAGACTGTTTGTCAGTAAATATCCTTGGTATTATATGCCCCTAACTTTACATAAATACTTTATTCATGGCCCGGAAATAATAAAATCTGCATTGTTGCCAATTGGGCAGCTTTCTGAGGAAGCGCAAGAGGCTCGAAATAAAAATTTTAAGAACGTTCGAGAGCATTTTTCAAGAAAATCAGGTCGCGATAAAACAAATGAGGATATCTTCAATTATTTTCTGCTAAGCTCCGATCCTATCATTACTTCCAACCAAAAACCACACACGAAAAAATTGCAGTCTTATACCCCAGAAGCACTAGCGCTATTGAAACCTCCAAGCATTCCCGCAGCAAACATTTTTGTTGAAACTAACATATCTGATGACGAAAGTGATGAATAAACTTATCTATTAATTTTGCTTTAGTTTTTTTTTATTTAAATTAAAAAAATCGATGAAAATAAAAAACTTTAAATTAAAAAAAGGATTTTTTTTAAATCAGATTTTCTCCACAATTAGGTTAAAGATATAAGAGAGCATGGATATGTCAGATAAAAAATTTCTCTTTAGCCTTACAATAACCTTTCAATCTGAAAAATACTGACATTCTTATTAGTTCCCAAATAACCACAGTTTAAGTGGGCGTTTTAGTGGGCGTGGCAATTATAGCTTTAGATATGACCTAGTAAGGGTCTTAAAAGCATATATGCAAAATTTCAGGTTCCTAGCTCTTACGGTTAATTTAATACCACGTTTTAAGGCATTCTGCCCCACTGTGCTAGACGGTGGGATAAATTCCCTAGCCTAAACCGAAGTAAAGGCACGGTACGGCGAGCAGACGGTGGGATAAATTCCCTAGCCTATACCGAAGTAAAGGCACGGTACGGCGAGCAGACGGTGGGATGAATTCCCTTACCTATACCGAAGTAAAGGCACGGTACAGCGAGAAGGCGGTGGGATGAATTTTAAACCGAAGTAAAGGCGTGGTCAGTGTTACCTTCAGGACTCTTTAGAGTACTTTGACTCTTTTTTTAATGCTGGGACTCCAGGACTCATCATTTTGAAATTTGACTCCTTGTTAAAATTTGGACTCTTTTTTGTAAATGCACCAAAAAATATATAATTGAATACTTTGGAAACGAATTCGTTCAACATTTTTCTTAAAACGTCATTCTTACCGTTCCCTTTCAAGTTTTTTTTTTCATTTTTCATTTCTGTGATCTGTTCAGCAGCGTTATACTACGTTTTCACCGACCGCTAAACCGAGATTTAAGTAGGTTTACCCTAAATCCCCTTCAAATTTCAAAGATTTACCATACAATTTAATCTTCAAATCAAGAAGATTAGAAATTAATCTTGTTAAATCTTCATATATACATATTCCGCTATCGCAATATTCAGTACAATATTCGAGAATCGAGAGAACATTTTCGAGAACCTCCTTTTTTTTCATCGTTTGATACAAATTAAACTTCAACTTTAGAAGAAAAAATAAACAATATTTGCAAATTTGAAAGGTACTATCAAAGTTAATCTCCTTTTTAATCTTTTTGTGCGTTGAAAACACTTCCTAGGATTTATTAAATCTTAACGAGACTAACTTTTGGTGAAAACGTAGTATTACCTTCGGGACGGCTCTTTAGAGTCATATTCCAGGACTCATCTTTTTGAAAAAAAATTTAAATTTGATTCAGCTTTTAAAAGTGGGGAATTTTTGTAAACCAACAAATCAAATAATATATAAAGTGAATACACCTATACTTTCGAAATTAATTCGTTCAACCCTTTCCTTATAACGCCATTCTTATACGGTGCCATTTCAAATATTCTGTGAAAGTTAACTTTTTGGATCTGTCACAGATACCATAATATTCACATCCGTAACACACACACAGACTATTTCTTTTATTATTTTACTGTGACTTTTTTGCTTGCAAGGAGATTAATGCTGGATTTACGCTGACAAAATGTCAAAATGAATTTTTCTATTCTTTTACGACTTTTGTAACAGAAATACTGCCAATTTGTCAGTCTTTTAAATCTAGCAAAAGTACTAACATCACTGCTTATACTGACTATTGAAAATTTGGCTATTATAATACGATTTTTTAAGTTCATTTTTTTATGGAAAATGGTTTTTTTTTACATTTTTATGTTGTATAAAATAGAAGCCTTATGTTAATAAAGTTGAAAACTAAACTTCTTTGAACTATAGAGCTTATATCAAATTATTGGTGTTTTATTTGAAGTTTATAGACGATTCTTTTTTTCACCCAGGACTCCTTTTTGACTCCTCTTTAAAATAATCAGAGGTAACTGGGCGTGGTACGGTGAGCAGACGGTGGGATAAATTCACTAGCCTAAACCGAAGTAAAGGCGTGGTACGCGAGCAGAAGGTGGGATAAATTCCCTAGCCTAAACCAAAGTAAAGCGTGGTACGGCGAGCAGACGGTGGGATAAATTCCCTAGCCTCGATTGACTATAAGGCAAAATAAATTGGGATTAAATCCCTAGCCTTATTACTAATCGGGGCACGGTCAAATAGTTGGAATAAATTCCCTATTCTTGACGAAACAACGTCAAGGCAAAAAAAGAAGGAGGAGGGGGATATACGGCAAAATATTACCCCTCCTGCCTGAATGGTGGGGGGATATAAACTCCTCCTCCTATATACGATTTTTTTTATTTAGACCCAACCTACACAATCAAATTCAATGAAAATATTCCATCTGAAATTTATCAACTTTGCAATAAACTAGACTTATTGGTGGACTTCAAATATTCATAGTGACGTCAAAAATTGTCAGAAATTAATGAACAATATACCACTTTATTTGTTAAAATATTTTCTAAAAAAAAGTACTTAATACTTTTTTTGGAAATGTAACGGTTTGCTAGCAATTCCAAAACAAGGGTGATCAAGCCCAAATTTTCACTCGTTTTTCGTTAATAACTTCTAATTTATTTACTCTATGTATGAATGTTGTATATGGATTTGTAGCTAATATAAATTGTAACAAAAAAGTGTCTAATCTTTTTTCCATAAAAAGTAGCACAAACGGAGAAAAACGGCAAAAAATAAAAAAGATCTTATTTTCAAGATAACGGGAACCCCACAAACCCGAATTTCCCCCAAAGTCTGATGTATACTCAAAATTAACCCCCCTACAATACTGCATTAAAACTTGGACCACTTCAAAACTCTTCTCTTAACTGAAGCATTTGGTATTCTTCAAGCTATCACAACAGCATCAAAGCGTGGTGGTGAAACCATAATCTGTTCTGACAGTATATCTGTTTTGCAAGCTATCGCTAACCAAATAACAACGTAGACCTAATAAACGAAATAAGGAACGGCCTTATCAAATCCCCTAACAAAATCAAACTAATGTGGGTTCCTGGCCATACCGGAATACGCGGTAACGAAGAAGCCGATCGCGCAGCCAGTTCAACCAAGGATGCACCCGTATTGAACATTTTTACAAAAAAAGACTTGACCAACTCCATAAAAAATTCAATGAAAAGAAAACAGTTAAACGATTGGAGCCAATAACATCATCATTACCAGGAGATTAATACCGACTTCCTCCTCGTTATCCTAACATTCCAAAATTTAAAATTACAAACTTTATTCGCTTAAGGCTTGGATACAATAATAATAACTCACGAACACCTTCTCACCAAACAAAACCCTCCTGTGTCAGGTATGCACCACCTGCAGAGGCGGCGGAAGGGGTGTGCGAAGTGTGCCACCGCACATGGCCCTGCGCTTCGAGGGGCTCCTTGTGCTACATTAAAAAGTCTCGGCGTTTTGAAATCATAAAATCCAGGAAACCATGTCCTATTTCATTCATTCATAATAATCGAACAAACGCTGACTGGGTGGAGTTGAGTCGAAACCTACCTTTGTTCACTGGATATAGACGTATTACTTGCCTTTAGTACGTTGCATCCTCTCTTTTCGTCTATGGTACTATGTACATATGTTTAGGTATACTTATTATTTTCAGTCGGGAGAAAAAAGAAAGCGACTCTTTCCAAGCAGCGTTGTTATTGGAACAAAAAATCCTGGGCCATTTCAAATTTCTTGGGGCCAATTAAGGATATTGGAGTAAAATGACACATTTAGGAATGATTTCTTTGATATTTTTTGTATTTTATTTATTTTTTCAGAAAACAAAGAATAATTTCAAAAAAAAAGAATAAATTAAATTAAAACGAAAGTAAAAACTACAATATCCCCTTAATCAATTCTATATAGCGGCGAAATAAAATTGACAGGTTTTCATTTAAAATAAAATGCTTCAACGCTCATAAATGAGTTATTAACTCCTTTGTTTAGTCTGTTGCGGTTTTAATAATTGTATGGTAGAAGAAATCATTCTTCATAATGCACTACATTGTAGGCGCAGGGACATAAGGCCCATTGACACAAAACCCAAGTTTTAGTTTTGGGGCTTATTTCCCACTTGAGTGGGACATAAAGCCCAAATTTAATTTGGGCCTTAAGTCTCACTCAAATGGAACGTAAGCCCCAAATAAATATGTTGGGGGTTATGTCCCACTAAATAAAAACTTCTCCAAATGATAAAAAGAAAATTTGCATACACCGAACCTCGCACCTACCCCAAATCCTATAGTGTGCCAAGCAGGGGGGTTGCAGGGGGGCAGCATGCCCCCCCATAAATACCTCACTATTTATCTGCCGTAATTCTGGGTGCTTGCACTGCTTATTTCTTTCAAATAAAACATCAACAAGTTATTTTTATCTTCTATGCTTCTAAAAAATTTGGGGCTTATGTCCCATTGTTAACAAAAAATATTTGGGGCTTGGGTCCCACTTGGGTGGGACATAAGCCCCAAAAATAAAAGTTGGGCTTTATGTCCCTGGGCCTTATGTCCCTGCGCCTACATTGTATAGATAGTAATTTAAAATATTGTTCGCTAATTTTTCCAGAGTTGGTCCAGAATTAAAAAATTAATCTATTTCTATTAAATTCAAATAAATTTTCACAACAAATAGATTTGATGGGTAGCTTTGAAATCATTCTTTTAAAATCACAAATAATTTTAATCAAATAATTGGAGAGCACAGCTTTATTCTTAATTACTTTGAATTAAGTAGATAATATTAATAAGATCAATGTAATAATTTCAAAAATATTTGCGTTTCTCACAGATTTATGAAAGCTGACATTATTTAAGCTTGTCAAAACAATACAACGTCTTAGAATAATATTTCTTTCTTATATTATTCGACAAAATTTGAAACTAACGCGAGCTTGTTGAAAACTTGATATTTTTTTTAAATTTGTGAAATCAAATATTTTTTTCTATTGTTGTGAACGTTTGTTTTTAAATTTTTGATTTTTTTGAAACTGGGGCCATTTCATGTTGGCCCGGGGCATGGGGCCAAAATAAAAAACTTGGGGCCAAATGGCCCAATTGGGCACTTAAGCAAAACGCTGTTTCCAAGCGAAAATATTTTTTTCAGTTCGAATGATTTTATGATATCAAGTGTGAATCAAGTGTGGTGTGTTTCAGCCGCTCCAAGTTTATTAATTTATTTTCGAATGTTGTATGGGTTAATATGTTCAATTTTATTGCGGAGAGTAAAGGTCGTATTACACATACTGTTAAAAATCCGTGAGTTCAATTTTCAACTCCAAATTTCTCTTTCTGTTTGCTATTATTATTAATGGATGTTACTTGTATCATGAATATTTCTCGAAATTTTTATATTTACATTTATTATAAATTTTAGTTTTTGTGTGCCGCAATATTTAACTAAAATATAGAAACTGTTTAATGATTTATGCTGTTTGCGTTTCTGAGAAATGACATCAAGATGATTTTAAAAAGGTATAATTGCAATTCATAACTTATAAAAAGAGATATTCGTCTGTTCAATTTTTAATTGATTTTCTTATACCTTTTTAATTGAGTTGATGAAAGAAAACTATACCGAATTGTTTTCCAACTCATAAATATTTTGTTATTAATATTGTTTTGAAATAGTCAGTCATTTTGTGATTCACTCAAAGCTTTTTCTATCAGATACCTAGCTAATTTATTTAAATTTTTTTTTATTCAGTATTCACAAAGTGAGCTTATTATTTTTTTTTTGTTATTCATGCAAATGAGAACTTGCTTAAAAAGTTTGAAATCAAATATTGTCTTAAATTTGTTATTACAATTTTGCATTTAAAATATTGGCTTTGGAAGATTTGATAACAAGTGTAAGCACTAGTTTGTATGACAGTTGTGTAATCCTGTTTCTAAAAATATCGAATTAATTAATCAGCTTATATGTAATCTTAAAATTAATATCTAATATTTCTCTTCCATTCAGAGCATATAGTCCTCGCAGCTAGGCTCTATATACTTTATGATTACCAAGTTTTAAGTACTTGTTAATAAATAATAATAATAATAATAATAATAATAATAAAAGTACCATGAATGTAGCTCGTTTTATTTCCTGCATTTTAAGACTTTTACCTTGAAAATCAAAGCAGTAGAACTCAATTTATACATAATGTACATACCTAAAGCAATATATCACGAAAAACAATAGGCATGTTCAGGAAAATGAGATCTCGGAGATCTCAGTTACCTGAACAGGATTCCTCAGCAAAATTTCTCAGCTTTGCTGTCAAAACTCTGAGGAAAAAATTCTTGGATTCGCTTGCTCACTTTTTGAGTGAGAAATTTCTCTCAGATCTCATTATTCTGAACGCACCAAATATACATAGGTAGCCCCTGATTTGATTTTAATTATTTTTATTTAGGGCCAGTTTCACAGTGGGCAGTGCACACTTAATAAAATAAATGGCACTTAATTTACCCATTTTGGCACTTTAGCCGCAGTTTTATAGTACTACCTGAGTAAGTGGAACTTAAGTGGCCAACATGGGAGACTTTTGTGTCACTTATTCCGATCAGTTTATACTGTGAAATTCGGAATTAGTTTTCCATATTTGGCACTTTAGTGACACTTAATTCACTGTGAAACTGGCCCTTAAAAACTCAAATCGTTACAAAAATAATTTTGATCTACATACATACATACATATGTACATACATACTAGAGCTCCCTATTACACGGATAGTTAAAAACACGGCTACACGTGTTCTTGTAATATCCGGATTTGAATCAGTGTATTTCGTGTATTGTATCCGTATATCCGTTTGTCCGTGCATCCGTGTATTTTAAATAATCCAATTTTCAATAGACAGGGCAAAATTTATGGGATTTTTTTGATGAAAATACAACAACCACTTGGTAGTCGAATCTGTTAGTGCGGATTTAAGTTGAGAATTATTTATTTTTTTCTTTAAAAATCGATTGTTGAATTTGCCAATATAAAATAACACAAATTTCTTATAGAAAGGAGCAATAAGTTTTGTTGAATATTATTTTTCAAAATTCTTAAATTTTTCATCAACTTTTGCATTTGTTAAAGTGAAAATAAAATTGACGACAGACTCAATCAACCATTTATTATGAAATTTATTTTAGATGATTTAGATACAACAATTTAGCCTGGTGTTCTACCTTTATCCTATCCGATAATTAAAACCGAAGTTATAAGCTTCCTAAGGCAACCATATAAGTCGATTTTGGAGGTTTTACATAAAATGATGGTTGGCGTTTGGCAATCGACCAAGCAGGGAATTTTTATGATTTTTTCTATTTATAGATTGATTTAAACCTAAGATTGTGGATCTTGTGTAGCTCGTACAATAACGTTTTGTATATCAAAATAATCGTTGCTTTATTAAAGACAACCCCAATCAATCCATAAAGATACTCAAGATTTATTACTTGATAATCAAAGGCATTGTGAAACTGTGTTTTTATGCGCCCAACGGTAACTTAGAAAATGAAAATTTTCACCAAAAATTATTAAATTTTCATAAAAAATTTGAGCTTGTAAACCCACCCCTTGAATAGATAAAAATCAAAAACCATTCCGTGTATTAAGAATCCGTGTAATAAAGATCCGGGTATGCTTAATATCCGGATACACGGACATTAAGCAAATTAATACACGTGTTTTAAAAGTACGGATTTTTATTGGCGTGTAATAATAACACGGAGTCCGTGTATCCATGTTTTTCAAATACACGGACTAAATCGTAGGCTCTAATACAAACATACATATGTACATACATAATTTTAAAAACTATCTAAATTTTAGACAAAATACAAGTATGTACATTTGTTTCCATAGAAATACGCAAACTTTCTGAATATCTTACAAAACAAATAAAACAATCGTTTCCATTATAGTAACTAAAAAAATTTTAAAAAATTCCCTTTCAACTAAACGACTGTTTTCATAATTAAGGAAATTTATCAAACTGAATACACCAACCTTATCATAATCCGCCGAGTTCACCTTCTATTTGTACTTATTCAATGATTTAATATAATATTTTGTTCTTTATTTATAAAAATATCAGGTTACAGGAAACTCAAGCGATTTTTGACTCCCCTCTAATATTTGCTAAGCTGACCAAACACAGGGGCTTTACCAAATGTTTAACCCCTTAACACAAGTAGTTCCTGAGATATAGGACTTCAAAAATCGCTCACTATATATGGAGCTGTAGAATGTGGAGCGATTGCTGTAGAATGATGAAATTTGGCAGAGCGGCAGGGATACAAAAGAAAAAAAATATTTGATTTTCCTTTTTATCTGGCAGAAAATTAAAATCTTTGCAGAAAGGAGTGAGATCAGAACAAAACATAAATTTTGAAAAGAAAGCCAAGTTCTTCTATACAAAAACCTATATTTAAGAAACCAGCCGCGAAAAGTGCGATCTTAAAGAACGTCAAGTTCTTCCTTTATGAAGGTTTAATATCAAATATTTAAAGTAGAGTAGTATTGACATTACTCCAAATTCTGAAGGAAATTTATTTAATTTTAATAAAGTAATAATTAATTATCTACTAAAATTCGGAGAGTTTACTTAATACTCACTATTCAAAAAGTTTTGAAAACTTGGCCAGTGAACCAGTGAACAATTAGTACGAGAAATAGCAACGTCGAAAAAAAATTCATTTGAATAGTCATGATTTTTTAATATGTCGTACTGCTCACTAAGTCTAGTGAAATTTTGATGGTCTGGCTGGTGGGATACGTTGCGTTTTTCTGTACGCGTCACTTTTGTAACGTTAAAAAATTGAAAAAAAAATTCTTTCCAACAGTCTTGGCTCTTTTTTCATTTCGTTCTATAAACTGTATGTAGTAGTAAATTTCAGGTCTGACAGGTGTCAGACGTTGCAAAATACGTCTGGCAAGCGATTTTTTTAATAAAAGAAAAATAATCGAACTTTAGGAAAAAAATTATTAAAAAACAATGGTAACACTTACATTATTGTACTATGGCTTTTTGAAAACAGAGGAATTTATTCTTTTATATCACATTTAAATTACTGTGTTTATATTAATTTTCAAACTTGAAATTAAAAACAACAAAAAAAATGTTATACTTACTTTTTTTTTCTTAAAAATTTACAAATATGTCATATAATATGAATTTCCCAAAAACTAGAAGACATTGAATCATCTAGTTTTTATTGTTTGACTAAAAATTGATAAGAGCATTGAATATTAAAAACAAAAATACTACTTAATAACGTAAAATTTTGAACAAAATTTGTTTAAATACAAATTTTAAAATTTTTGTTTCAAAACTTTGAGTATTAAAATAAGTTTTTTCAAAAATGTTCCCTAAAATATTTTGATTTAAAAATACATAGAATAAAAAAATGGATTTTTGGCTTTAAAAAAAGGTATAACATGATGTTGTAAGTGTTTCCGTTGATTTATTGTTTTTTTTTTTTTTCTATTAAAAGTCGATTTTTCATAAAATTTCCCCTCCCGAAAAAGGGGAAATACACCCCCTCTACTATAGTTTTTTCTTCTTTTGACCAAACATTTACACCCTAGCCTTTTGTCATATTTTGTGCAAAACGTCTTGTATATGTTTTAAGATGAACCACACCATATTATGTTTTTCTTCAAGTTACAAAAAAGTGTCTGGCACGGTTTTACCAACGTCAGATTGCTGGCAGATGTATTAATAAATATTAAAAGATACTTGTAGAATTCAATGAGAAAAAAATATGACTGTTAAAATGACATATTTTAAATTAAATTTGTCACGACAAATTTTTCATGAATAAAGTAGAGTTTTGCTAATTTTCAATTTCCTCGAAAACAAAGACATAGAACCATCTAGTTTTCAGTGATTGACTAAGAATTGATAAGAGTATCGAATACTTAAAGATAAACAGGCACTCGAAAGATTCATATCCGCATGTATTCGCATTTATGAGTGAGAGCGAAAAAACACTTTACCTAGCGACTTTTCTGTATGCAAAATTTTACTTTGAGTATACTCCTAAACAAGGTTTCGGGAATACCAATGACGGTAATACAGCGGAAATATTAAATAATAAAGTTGAAATAGTAGTGAGATTCAGAAACATTTTAAATTTAACTAATAGCGGTTTAAAGTTAAATTAGCAAAAATTTGGAAAATATGCCAAGGACACATTAGATGAGCTCAAAAAACATTACCCAAAAAAATGTAATACACTTGTTCACTGCCATGGAGAGTATTTAATAAGTTCTCATATTTTGCCAATAGGAGAGCTGTCTGAAGAGGCTCAAGAAACCAACAATAAGCTATATAGGAAGTACCGGGTGAACAACATTTGTAAAATTTCAAGAACGAGGACAAACAAGTCTTATTTCGAATGATGTTGGTATTATCTGACCCCTTTTTATCGTCACTGAGAAAATTTCAACAAAAAAATGAAATTCAAGATAAATGGCCTACAGAAATTCAAGATATTTTGATAATCATTTAATTAACTGGTTTTATTTACTTTTTTAATTAGACCAATCAAAATTTTTATAGTTTTCGATTGTCTGAAAAACTAAAAGACCTTAAACCCCAGATTTTAAACACTCGACCTAAAATTAATATCAGCATTAAATTTAATAACATACTAGCACTCAAAAACAAATAATTTTGTACCTAATTTTTTTTCAATTTTTTTTTTAATTTTTTAAGTTCAAAAACGAAAAAATTCAAAAATACAGGGTGGCGCACCAATTGTGCTACAATAAGAAATTCAAATAACTTTTTTTTTAATCGATGTATTTCATTTATTTTTTTTTTATTGGTTAGAAAATTAAATTTTATTTTAAATAGTTAGTTGTTTTTAAAGATTATAGACCGCAAATGACCTCCACGCTGTCCCACGCATATGCGGCACCTGGTCAAAAAATTATTCATTGCGGCCTGAAGAGTTGAAGTTGGGATCGCCTCAATTATTGTCGTTATGGACTGCTTTAATTCAGTTAAATTCCTGGGCTTCGTTTTATACACCTCTTGCTTGACATAACCCCATAAAAAGAAGTCTGGTGCAGTCAGGTCAGGTGACCTTGGAGGCCAGCGAAGAGTGGAGTTCCTAGAAATTAATTTGTTTGCGAATTTTTTGTTTAGCTTCGCCATAACTGGTCTGGCTATATGTGCAGTTGCTCCATCTTGCTGAAACCAAACGCTGTTGAATGGTATACGTCTTCGGCGCAGTTCTGGGTAAAAAAAACTCCTTCAACATCTTTAAATAACGGTCCCCATTGACAGTAACGGTTACACCGTTTTCTTCAAAGAAGTACGGCCCGACAATACACCTTGATGAAACTGCGCACCACACAGTGACTCGTTCTGGGTGCAGTTCCGTCTCATGGAGCATTTCTGGATTAGACTCATTCCATATACGGCAATTTTGCTTGTTTACATTGCCGTTAAGATCAAAATGGGCCTCATCAGACATGAACAAACAATTGATCAATGTGTTGTCTTCTTCGGCCATTGATATCATTTTTTGGAAAAATTCCAGGCGAACAGGCAAATCCTGAGGGTTTAACTTGCTAGTAATTTGGACTTTGTACGGAAACAAGTTTAAATCGTCATGAAGTATCCGTTGTAATGACCGTCTACTAATTCCAATTTGCCCCGATAAGTTTCGGGTCTAAACGTTCGGATTGGCCTGTATTGCAGATGCTACTGCTGCGATTGTATCCTGAACCCGAACATTGGCATCTCGATGGTACGGCCTTCGTGCGATGCTTCCAGATTCGGCAAACATGTTTACAAACCTCATAATGGTCCATCTACTCGGGGGATTACCGCCAAACTCCCGCCTAAATTCCCTTTGGACGGAAATGACGGACTGCAAAGCATGGTACCGTTGCACTATCCAAATTCTTTTCTCCGTATCCCAAGCATCCATTTTTATAAATCTAAATAGTAACCTACAAAATAAAAAAAAAAATAAGCCGATTACAAACACAGAAAAAAAGTTATTACGTTTTATTTTTGTAGCACGATTCGTGCGCCACCCTGTAGTTTGTTGAAATAACTTAATTTGTTTTTTTTTTTAATAAAGCTATAATTAAATATTCTAATTTTTTCTGTTTGTAAATTATTTTGTATCCATTTTAAGTCAATGTTTTCAAAAATTTGGGAAATAATGATAATTAATAGAGAAGGGTACTGACTAGCAAACTACGTCATTTGATCTCTTATCCAGTTCCTTTATCGTTTTTCTGGTATAAATATTCATTAAAGCTAGACGCGTTGAATAATTCATTGTTTACATTTGTTTTCCATCTTTATTTTTATTTCTTTAGGTAGTTGATTGAATCAACATCATTCAATATATCGCACATGTAGTACAAAAGTGTCACAACTCAAAAAACAAATTTTTGGAGTTTTAGACGCAAGAATTTTTTCGATATTTTCCGGCACCTTTCTATCTAGTTGCCATTGATTTAAGTTGAATAGTTTTTTTTCCAAAAGGTAAAATGTCGTTTTATATGTTTAAGTTAAAATTAATGATGCTTTGACGAAAATGACATATTTTGAGTTCTGATTGTGATTCTTGTTGGAAACAGTTTTGAATAGGGGAGAGGGGGGCACCTTTGAACACTTTTTGCTTTAGAGCCTCGAAAAACCCAGTGTGATGGAATTATTGGCTTGTAAGTTATAGTCTCTTCAAGAAATGTATTTTAAGTTTAATTTAAACCCATTTTTGATTAAATTTAATAAAGATTGATATTTTATTTTTATTAAAATACGAACTAGGTTCTTGTGTTCAAAGGTACCCCACATGTGTGGCAGGTTTGAACATACCTGGGGTACTTTTGAACGGAAATATTTATAATTATTTTTAACAATAAATAATGAAAGTATAAACGCATATCTATTGAAGAAAAGAATAAACTGTATAAGTTACTTATGAAGAGCTCATTAAACAAAAAACTTTAATAGGATATAAAATTTTTTTAAAGTGTTGTGTTTTGTGTTAAAACATTTTTGCTGTCTTTTCTGTCGAAAATATTTCTTTCATTTTGAGTTGTGACGTTTAAATTGAATGTGGTAATTACAAACCCTTTGTATTATTTTTAGTTACTACATTTTAGAAAAATGAAAAGTTGGAATTTAGAGTTAATACACTTTTGTTGTTTCAATAAAGATTTAAGCTTCCAATTTCATATAAAACCTTAAGCTTGTTATAGCAGATATTTTACAAACACTTTAATTCGAAACAAAACCTTTTCTCATACCTGTTTTCATGTTTTTTCGAATTATGACAGTTTAGATGAATAAATTACACTAGTTAAGAAAAATTCATGTTTTCGAGATTTTTTCGTATCATGAAAATCTCAAAATAAATGTTTTTTTCGGTGTGTTCTTAGCAATATTTTGACGTGAGGTAGGTAATCTTTTTCAAAAGTTTAAAATTGAGCTTTTTCCAAATACTAGATAATAATTATTTTTTTTACAGTAAATAAAAACAATCTGAATGAATATATCCCTTTCTATAAGGTTTATAAGGTTAATTTGCTTATGTTTAAAATTTTAAGAGAAGAAAGGCTCCAAGAAAGACGTGGTGAGTAAACGACATAATATTTATCTTGATAATATTTATAATCCTAATAAATTTGCAACAAAAAAATATTAAAGTCATGAACAAAACATAATGTAATTATTAAGAAACAAATACATCAAAACTGTCACGACTAAAAATTTGTTGACTAAAGTTAAAGCTAAACTCAAAATAATATATTATTATTTTGATGAAAAAATCACGAAAAATGTCATAACACTAAAAACGTGAAATTTAATGGTTTAAGATGTAAAATTAATGCTGGTTGTTATGTATGGTTGCTTAATAGTGTATTTCCTTTTTTAAACATTGATTATTTCATAAATTTATTGTTTCTATTCTCGTAAAATGGTTTTCCGACTTTATTGAAAAACGAAAATTTTTGAGTTGTGATACTTTTGTGCTACATGTGCAATATGTAAAAATAGCACAATAAATGTTTCACAATTAACAGTTTTTGTATTTTTCGTACTATGATCTTAAAAGGCGAGGCCAATTATGTTGCACCCGCGATCGCACTTTAAATCGATTTTTCTGACGATTTATTTATTTCATTTGAGTTTTATAAACGAATCCAAAGAGAATAGGTAAAAATGTACCCCTTCATGTATGATTTTATTAATATATTTTTTCATTTTGTCATAAATATACATACTTTAAATGCGTTTAAATTTTGCACCCGCAATAATGCAATCGCCCTATAATTACAAAATTAGGGCTGAATAGTATAACATGATATTGTCAGTGTTGCCGTTGTGTTTTTATATTCATTTTCTATGTTCTATTTTCAATATTTTTGTGTTTAATTTCCCCCTCCATATAGTGGACATATAGAGTGTGCCAATATCTTGAAATTGTTTTCATAAAATGTACAACAAAAAAAATTTATGCTTTTATCACAAAGTGCACAATTTTCAAACTAAGTCGCCCGAGTAGGTATATAGAAAAGTAAAACCCTTAACTCTTCCAAATCGTAAAATTTTTAGGGGCGATTATATCGATGAGACTTTTGACAGTTTCTTAAGAACGTCATGAGGAAGCTAAAGCTATATATTAAAATCCAGCTTTCCGACAATTTTTCCGAGTCAAATGCTTTATGAATGGACTAAGAAACAAGAAAATCAAACAAAAAACTAAATAATACGTACAATGTACATACATAATCATGTCGATTATGAAATCAATACAATACATACGCAAAGTGATTCTCAGAACAGTGTTCTCTTTTCTTTTCACGACAAATGGGTAAAGAGAAAAGAGAACATGCAACTATAGGATACAAAATAAAAATCAGCAAGATTAGTCATCTTCGACTTAATGCAAGTCATTTTCAATTTCCCCATTGATACTCTATGAGTGAAATCTGTACATTTTTTCAATTGGATATATGAAACATCTTCCAAAAAAACGATCGCGATTCTTTACATTTGCAACAATAGAAGCTGGCTTCAAACGACTCGGGTCGGGCGACACGTCGTTGAATGTGAACCCCCCTAATTACAGTTTCTTTTAATGGTAGACTTTTTTTGTATACCTACTTCATCCAACAAAAATAGGCATTACACGTCTTATGGGAAAGCATTTTCAAAATCAGTAGCGTGCCATATTTTTGCACCATACTAAATTGAAAGAACTCCTCCATAAAAAAGTGTTTGCCCGCCCGTAAATTTTCGATTACATCTGACGCAGATCCGACGACGCACGTCCTATTGACCGCACATCTGAGTGTGCAGTGTGCACTGAATTGCTGTGGCTCGTGGCCTATGGCTGCCCCATTAAATATTGATGTGCATTCAGAGTTACACGTGTCCATTTGGTAACTTGTTCAGTTTTTTTCCGTGGGTTTCTGTTGAGGTGCTTTTGATTTTAGAGCTTTAAAAAAAAGTGTTATCGTGTAGTGTTTTCGTCTTTTGCATTTATTTCAATATGTGGAAAATTCGTTAAAATGCAGTTACAAAATTTTAAGCTGTTTTCTTTGAAGAAGAAAATAATATGAGTAAATTTTCGTAGCGCGCAGTCAATTAATTTTTATAAATAAAACAATTACATAAATTAAAATTTCTATCTAAAAAAAGGGCGGTCACCATACATAATATTCTTTCATATTTGGTCCATTTGAAATAAACACTACGACAACACTGTGAGAGCTTTAATGAAGAACAGATTTATGCAATCCACTGTAGCCAGAATGCGAGGCAAACGTCCTATCTTGCCCACACTGCCTATTTTTGTTGGATGAAGTATAGAAAATGTGACACGGTAAGTTTTTTTGGACGGCAACGTTGATGTGGTGGCCTGTTCTAAATATCGTCACCTGTCTCAAGAACTGACGTAAGTGTTTTTTTCACATTTTACAAAGACGTTTTTTAAAGGTATTGGCTCTTGTTAAAAGGATTTTCTTCTAATTGATTTGTAAACTGCAGGATTTCTATTTTTAAATTTAACGATCGATTAACTGATTAAAAGAAGAATTGTAGCTAAAATATGCGTTTTCCTTAAATGTTAAAAAAAGATTTACGTCAGTTCGTGAGATGAGGGACGATATATGCCTCGCCATACTCAATAGTTTTTTATTAAATTAATTAATTTAAATTATTATTAAATTAACTTTTTGTTTTATATCCTTAGGTGTGTTTTATTCATTGCTGCATAGCCAGCTCAGCAAAATTTCCCTTGGCAAACAAAAACAATTTGATTGCTGGCGAAAAGAAAGTCATTAAAAAAAAAAAGATGGCTGTGCTGGCGATAGAGCTTTCAATTATTGAAATGAACGTATAGAGTGAGAGATCGTTTTATTCAGACTTGTGCTGCGCTGGCTATGCAGCAATGAATAAAACACACCTTTTATCTATTTCAGAAAACTTTTCAGTTGACAATGCTTCCATCGAGAAAGTATCTATAACGACTACTATTTACTAACAACTTTCCTGGTTTCAAAGGGCTTTTTGAGTGATACCACACCCGCAGTTAGGCTGTCGAGCTTTCGCACCATAATATTAATAATGAAGGTTTGAATGAAACAACAAACAATTGGGTTTGGGCTACCACCAAGTTTTATATGCCGGAGTTATAGCTATTTGACGACTCCCAGGAAGATCATCAAACTCCTTTTAGTTTACCCTCGTTTATAGATAAGATCAATTGTATAAAGCTAAAAGCCTAGTATGTTGCTGATGCGAAACGAAATATTTACTTCTGCTCCAAATAATCAGAGCCTTCTTCTAAACGAAAAGCAGAAAAAAAATTTGTTTATGATTGTGTTGTGTATTTGTGTAACAAAATCAGACAGAAACTTTATTAAAATATTTTTAAAACATTTTTATTTTGTTTGTTAAAATGTTTTTTGGAAGGAACACAGTTCACAAAAACAAAATTGGAGATTCTAGTTAAGGTAACTTAAGTCTTAAAACAAAGTATACTTTGATATTTGCTATTTTAAGTAATTGTTTGTGTTTTGTCTTTAAGAGGTAAACTATTACACAGCTTTAAAATTTATGATAATAGGTCATTATGTATCACATTGTTTAAAATATCATTATTTATAATTTAAAAATTAAAATATTTACTTATATAATATACATATTATGTAATGTAATATTTTACGCACAACTGCTTTTTTCCACATCAATATTTGCATCACCACTTATGCCAATATGTTCATCCTCTGCATGAATTATGAGATCCATTTGAGATTGCGAAAGATTGTCACTAACAAGTTTTGCTAATTTTCTAAAATCTGCCTTTGATACACCTTTTTCTGAAGTTTGGCGTTTGTCACGTTCTAAATAAAAAATATGTACAAAACAAATAGAAACACTATAAAAAAAAGGATATTACCAGTTTTTGCGCGAGATGCTTCTTGTTCTATTATTATTTCGTTTGTAATGTAAACTTCACGACGAATTTGATCACGTAACTCAACAGACATATCGGGAATACACCAGCGCACTACTATCATTACTAGAGCAACAAAATTCTAAAAACAAATTATTTAATAAAAGGATATTTACTGTAATTTATTAATGTACCTCAAATATCACAACAAAAGCAAGGCGTCCAGCTAATATTATATAAAACATGTTAGAAAGAACATATTTTTTATTTGAATGTGGAGGTTCTCTAAAATCGGAGTATCTAGATAAAAAAGAAAATCTGTTGAATTAGAATCATATAAACAAATAACATACTATACCTACCTGCAGGTTGTGATATTTAAATCTTTAGATAAGTCTGTCAGAGCTTTTGAGTCTTTTATAGCAAAATGTGATAGGCTGAAATTCAAATAACCATTGAGTTTCCCATCATCCGAAACTAGAGTTAGGTAGACAAAGCGTGGAATCATATCTGATGTAAACGCTATAATGAATCCCTGTCAAAGAAATTATCATTAGCTTCCTTTTTTGGACGCAGTGCTGGGAACAACAAGCGATGAGATGTTTTAAGAATTTACGAATGGGGCGAGTACGGCAGTTGGGAATTTATACAAATTTAAAAAAAAATTATTTGACATAAATAAAATAATCATCGGTTTGTAAGATAATTAGTTAAGTAAAATCGGACTCATCCATGTTGTTATTATTATTATCATTATTATTATTATTATTATTATTATTATTATTATTATTATTATTATTATTATTATTATTATTATTATTATTATTATTATTATTATTATTATTATTATTATTATCATTATTATTATTATTATAATATTATTTTTTTAAATTGTGCTTGAACACTAATGGTAGTTTTAACCTTTTTTTGTAATTTCTATTGTTGAAAGTAGTATCTTTTAGCCTCTTCATTTTTGTGTGTTCTATGTTCCCTACGAAAGTTAACTATTGACCCACTTTGCATGAGAGCTAAGTTTCTTTTCAAACAAGTTTTTTTATTCCCACTTAGTGAGAACCAAATCCCTTAGTGGACTTAGTTTTCGTGTATACATCAAAAGAGAACCATGAGCGATCGCAAGAATAAAATATCAAATTATATAAAACCTACGTTTTAAATTTTGAATTTCAAACTGAAACTGATTGATAAAAACTAAAAAAAAAGTCTGCGCAAGAATTAAGCATTAAAATTATTAACTGAAAGTGTGTTATCACACAAAACACCCTTCAAAATTGAAATTAATCCTTGACATTCGTTAAATCTTTCATACGATCTCCCTCCTTATTTTCAACAAATTGTTGACTTATAAATCAAGTACGGAGAAAAAGAAAGAAACCGAATATACAACAACAACATACAAATGCAGTTGGGCTGCCGTAAACGCTAAAATTCACTTTTTGAACTTGGTATGAAGTCTTATGTTTTACAGGTAGCTTTTTCAAATCTTTTATCCGTTTTGCTCTATCTCTTTCCATGGCTAAGATATACAAAATAGTTTTGACGTATTACTATTAAATCCTATTAAGATAAAGATTTATTGACCAATTTGATTTGTATTATTTTGAGTGGAAAATATGTTTTCCGTCGGCTGTTTTGGTCACAATAGTTTTAGCAATGAAACATATTACACATACTTTCCCAACGTTTCGACAGGGGTTGCTGTCTTCTTCAGGGTGAACTTTATTACATACAAAATACAAATATAATTAATCACAATGTTATGCAACAAAATATAGACAAAACTTTGAAGGTGTCCAAGTTCTCCAAATAGAAAACCGCACTTCTAAGCGGTAAACTTTAAAGACACTTCACATTCTAAATAACAAGAACAACATGAATCCAAAACAGGACACACAGATCATTTCAGCGTTATACTGCCACGGTTGCCACTTTGGTCATTTGTGACCAAATTTGGTCATTATTTTTTCACTTGGTCACATGGTCATTTTTTATTCTATTTGATCATTTTTTTACGAAATGAAAAAAGACACTCCACTTTAATTTTTAAGCAAACTAAAGCTTATTCTGTGATCTCATTTTAAAATGCTGTCAGAAGTTAATATTTTTATGTTTCGTTATTTATGGAACCCACAATATTGGATCCGCAGTGATACTCCGTGCAGTGCTCTCTTTTCTCTTTACCCATTAATTGTGAAAAGAAAAGAGAACACTGCACTGAGAATCACTTCGGATCATGTATTGCGGATTCCAAAATCGACATGAATATTTCATCTGTGTAATTATGTAATATGAAGAATATGTTGAAATAAATGTTATGAATTCATATTTCGGACTTAAATTATTTTGGTCATTTTTAGCTACAGTTAGTCATTTTTATTTTCAATGTTGGATACGAACTTTATTTTTAAGTGGCAACCGTGTATACTGCTCCCTCGTTTCCAAATTAAATAATGCGTCATCTACCTCTCTCTTCAGTCACAGTGATTGACTAAACTTCTTCTTCGTCGGAAATTTCATTGGTTTTTTATAATTTTTTTTTATAAATTATTTAATTTTATTATGTAAAATTTAAACAACTTTTATACCTTTAAAAGTGTAGGTAGGTAGGTTATTTTATGCCAGATTAACTAAAGTTCAACGCTGGTTCAAGTATGTAATTGGTTATTATCACACACTTGAACAGTAAACCACTGTTGAAACTCAATTAATCCGCCGGAATCGGTGGATAAAAATTGCTGAACCACGGTTTAAATATTCGTACAACTGGCCCTTAGTGTCGGCAAAAGTTTTTCAAATCAAATTCTCCACTGAAAGGAGTCTGATGACCGACCGCGACGTGGCATTCGTGAAATTGCTATAGCTCCAGCATATACAAACTTGGTGGTTGCGCACGCAAGTGTCGTTGTTTCATTCAAACCTTCAATATTAATATGATGGTGCGAAAGCTAATTGGAAACCTAACTGCAAGTGTGTTATCACACAAAACCCCCTTCAAAAGAATTATAATTTTTGATCGCTAACTTCGTTTGATTCGATAAAAAAAGTTTCCGCTAAAAAAGGGACATATGTTTAGACAGTGGTATGTTCTTTTTCTATAAAATGTTAACTTTTGTTTTTGTGTCAAAAAAATTTTAAAATGTCATCGTTAAATGTGTTACACTAGGTTTGTTCCATGTTAGCCCTGAAGCGCTCTGGGTCGCCCTGAACTCGCTCTGAAGCGTTTTATGTAGCACTTTTTCGCCCTAGGTTATTTGCACTGTTTTCGATGTGTGTTCGGGGCCAGCTCTGAATGACTCTCATGAGACCCAGATTTTTTCTTGGGGCAAGAATTCAGAGTTGCAAAAATTAAAATCCTAGTAAATATTGAGTTATTATGTTGTTGATTATTTGTTTTCATTAATTATAGAAAAATGCAAAAACGTACAACAGTCTATGAAACAATGAAATGAACGAACAAATCAGATGGTGAAACTTGTAGCACTGAAGCTTTCGATGTAAAATAAAAACCCCATCAGCCCTGAGTTTTGACTGACATTCTCCAGGTCGGTCTGGGGCGGAGAACATCGCACAAACCTACTGTGTAATATTTCATTTAGGAACGATAAATGGGCAGTTTCAATAAAAATCGCTTTGCATCTGAATTTTCAGATTTCTGAATTTATGTCGTTGAACGCAAAAAAATCTGAAATTTCAGTCAAAAGTAACTGTATCAAATTCTTGCATTTACCTCTAGGATTTACATTTAAGCTTAATAAAATGGAACTTTAATTACATTCGTCTATTAAACATTTAGCGTGAGTAATTGTGAGCATGAAATTATATGTAACTAAATTAGCAACAGGTTTTATTATTTGCATTAAAAGTCCTTTTATTGATATACATGGCCTACAAAATTATTGAAAAACTTTCCAAACATCAATATAAAAAATTGTTAATTTAAAAATTCACTAAACAATAAACAAAAAGTTCGTTCATTAAAATAAATATTGAATTTTCATGGCGAAAACTAAAAAACTCAACCACCAATAAGGCGAAAATTATAAAGTTCAACTTTTATGTGCAGTGCTTCAGCTGATTTGGCACTTCCCACAAACAACTTTCATCTGAATTTTCAGTTGATAATATCTGGTCTGAAAATTCAGATACCTAAAACGTATTTAAAAGTCACTAAAAACCATCTAACTTTTTATGACAGCTGGCCAATCGCTCCAAAAATTCAGAATTCTGAAAATTCAGATGTAAAATGTAATGCATTGAACGTACCCAATGTACAAAATATTGTTGATCTGTCAATCGAAAGGGGTTGAAAAAAAAATTGAAATACATTTAGAATAAATAATCAAGAAATTTTTTTATTGCATCAAATTTTATTAGAAAAAATATTATGATCACTTAAATGCATATTTCCAATATTTAAATTAAACTCACATTAACTTTATTTTTGTACAGAATCGAATCATCAATAAACACAAATTCTTTTATAAAAAAAATCTACCAAATTGAAGATTGAAGTATAAAAAAACAACATTCCTCAGAAAATAGTTGAAAAAAATTGCAAATGGAAAATTTAAAGTAATTCCAAATCGAAAGAACTATAAGTAAACAAAAGATGTGAACACATTTACAAATTCAGCTGGTTTTGACAAATCAATTTCAATTCATATCAAGGAGGTGAGTTAGAAATTGTTACAAAGTGAACACTCTGACATTCCAACATTGAATTATAAAAAATTATTAAAAAACAACGGCAACACTTACAATGAAGAACTTTACCTGTTTTGAAAGCCAGAGATCCATTCTTTAATCTTTAATTTAAATTAAGATATTTATGTCAAGTTTTTGAAAAATTCGCATGCAAACTCAAAATAAAAAAAAATAAAAAAAAAGTTTAAACCAATTTCTTTCAAAATTGTGAAATGAAATGGTATATTTGTGGTCAATGCTTATATCTATTCTGAATCGAACACAAAAAAACCAAATGAATGGCTTTCTGGCTTTCAAAACCGGTATAGTGCTTTATTGTAAGTGTTGCCGCTGTTTTTTAATAATTTTTTTTTTCAATTTAATTTTTTTTCTAAAATTGCCCCTACTTCCTTAACGGGGCGAGATAGATCCCCCTCTCATAGTAAAAAATGCTTGTTTTTGGCCCCCCCCCCCCTACAAAAAACCGTTATAAATTCTTGGCGCCATAGTTATCGTCTTCGTGCCACTTTTCATATTTAGGAACAATCAAAGCCAAGTGTACATACTTACATACATACATAAAAAGGGTGTTTTTAGACTTGTGGTTTTCAAGAAGAAATAAAACGCATATAGGATTTAGCTTTATTATAAAGATAAGGGTTTGCCATTATGTTTTAAAAATGATTTCGGGCTTTTTGTAGCAATTGGGGCCGTATGTCAGCAATAACGCGCCGAATATTCTCTTCCAATTCATCAATCGTCTCGGGCTTATCTCCGTAGACAAGCGACTTCACATAACCCCACAAAAAATAGTATTAATAATAATAATAATTTACAAATTGAACATTTTTTTGACATTTTACTTCAAAATTGCTGCTGTCAAGTGCCACACACACAATCACAAAAAAAATCGATTCTTTTCGTATTCCTTTCAACGACAGAAAAAATTCGATTCTTTTTAGGAAAAAATTCGATTCTTTGGTTGAAAGGAATTCGACATTAGTGGCTTCATACTTATACTCACAAGGTGTTAAGACCGTGTTTTCTCATTTGATTGTTTTCATTAGCTTTTCTATTCTTATCATTTAAAAACTTAGTTTAAATATTAAATTCTAAATATTTTCTTCACATAAAAAGAAAATAATAATAAAATATCATTATGACGTCAGATAAATGCCAAGATGACGACATGAGTGCATCTTTGTATTTCTGTTACTATGGCGGGCGAACAACTGTTAAATTGCGTCATCGTGCTGTGTTAGTTGTTTTTTTCGTGTTATATTGGTCGCGTTCGGGGATCAATCCAAAGCTATCCGGATAGGTTTGTATTGTTGTAATCCCTTGTGACAAAACAGCTGATGTAACAACAACCCAACGGATCTGAAAATTTTTGGGAACGAAAAGATTTTCTTCTTTTATGACGTCAATCTCACTAAGCTTATTCCCAAGTGTTTTAATTAGATTACAAAGACTAACTTCATCGATAGTAATTATTTATACGTCAATTGGAGATTTATGACGTATTCATTTTTTTTTTGCGAAGAGCTTCGTCGAATTGTGACATTTCGACAGAGGTGTTTTCCAAAGAGAAATTTAGTAGATGCTTCGGTTTGATTTATGTTATTTGTCGAAGGAGAATTATTTTGCCATCTTTGGAGAAAATGCTAAAACTTAGTGAAAAATTCAACTTAAGGCATATCATTAGAATTCAAACGTAAAATTCTCATCATGTATATTTCAACGGGTTCTTGAATTGCTTTAAATACAAAATAATTCTTTATCAGCAATATAAAAAATGTGTGTTACTGTTAGATGAAATATCTACATATATAACTCTACCGCTAGTAATGGAAGGAAAAATGTAACAAGCACATAGTTTTGATGGTCTACAGGAATTTTTTTTAAAATATCCAGAGCAATCCGCTCTAATACTATATAGGGACCAATGCTTGCGGTTTCAGAAATGGGTAAAAGGTTTTTTTTATATTCCGTATACTTACTTTAGTGTATCGAAACAAAGCCTAAAGCTTTAGAGTTGAATAGGAAATCTATTCTAAAGCATTAAAACCATTCGAACAGTAAAGTCTGATTCCAGGAAAAAAAGCTGTGTTGTCAAATAAATAATGTTTTAAAATTGCGGTGATCATTTTTGGCAATTAAAGAGATTAAAACATACTTCAATAACTTGTAAAACAATTCCTATTGTAAAATAGGACAGGAGCGTTAAAATGTCTAAGTGTTTTTTAGTTTATAAGCACGTAAAGTATACTTACATTTGTTATCACACTTAGCTTTCCAATGCAATCGAGAATTCTATACCATACTCCAATATCACGAACTCTTTGCGATACTGGTCGCTTATGATGTGTTATAAGAATTTTCGCATCCAAACGCATTTCGAGAATATTGTTAAGAAGAGCAAAAAACGGAGCCAATGGAAATGCTGCAACAAATATCGTCACAAATCCATACTGTAAGACTAAAATAGGTCAATTATTATTTGTTTCAATATTTTAACACAGACCGACAAAATTTTGCAAACCTATTGGTACGTACTGAATTCGATTCTGATCTCATAATTTACAGCTCCATCCCGTCAGTGAAATAAAAGTATCATCATAGTGTAATTGTTCTCAAAACTGTTTGCTTCCTAATATTATAGCTTAGTATTCAGGTCTGTTGAAAATGAAAGTTCAAAACTTTCAATTTAATGATTAGGAATTCTGGTCATGTTGGATATAGCTCAGACTAGATATTCGTCACGAAATCTAAGTAAGATGAACTGTACTTAGCAAAAATTGCGTATTGACAAGGCCCTGATGAGTCCAAGTGAGATCGCCGGGACGAAACGCCAATTTTTGTAGGACTTAAAGGCTATTTTGAAAGTTCATAACATTAATTTGAAAACGAACGAAAACTAGGAAAACATTAGAGGTGTGGAAAAGTATGCTATTTGTCAATTAATTTGATTTGCTCAATATATGTAAAAGTTCAGAAAATTCAAAATATAACGAATTAAGGCCCATTCACATGAAAACGACCAACGACCGACGAATAAAAGAACAAATGGGATTTAAAACATTTAATAGGCCTAAATACTTCACATAAACTATATAAAATGGTAGAAAACTTATTTAAATTAATGTTAAGATACTAAAATTTGCGTTTTAATTTCTAAAATAAGAGAAATTTGAGAAAATAAATTGGTCGTCACGAACAGATTACAATTCGCGACGACCAATTTAATTTCTCAAATTTTTCTTAAATAAGAGAAATTTGAGAAAATAAATTGGTCGTCACGAACAAGTTACAATTCGCGACGACCAATTTAATTTCTCAAATTTTTCTTATTTTAGAAATTAAAACGCAAATTTAAGCATCTTAACATTAATTTAAATAAGTTTTATACCATTTTATGTAGTTTTTGTGAAGAATGTAGGCTTATTAGATGTTTTAAATTCCATTTGTTCTTTTATTCGTCGGTCGTTGGTCGCTTTCATGTGAATAGGCCTTAAATTCATGTCTTTTTGTATATTCATTGTTACCAATTTGGCCAAAATAACAAACCACTAAGCACTTTCTGTTGATCATGATGATTATCATCATACAAACTAATATAATTTTCTTTCCTAGTAAAAATTCCAAACTGAGTATCAAAAAATCAAAAAAAAAAGTATATTATGTTTTCAATATTCTTCAGGCGGAACTTTAAGTTATTTTATTTTTAACTTATCAAAAGATGAGTCTGCACTCGAAGAACTAATTTTCTCCTTTCAAAGTTCATTTAATAGTCCTCCAAGGGAGGGCAACACCGAAAAATTGTTATACTCTCTTCAACAAAAAATTGTCAGTACAGGGAAGATAGGATGTTTTGCGGGTACGTAATTCAGTGTTTTTTAATACTCAGTGGCAATTCTTTTAATTCAGTAGTATGATAGTAGCCAGGTACCACTGCTTTGAAAAAAGCTCTTCCATAAGCTTTGTATTGACAATTTTTGTTGATATTATAATTTCAATTTATAATTTGAGCCGTAGATAAATTACTGAGTTCTAATATATACCTTTTTAACTAAAAACTATTGTTGAATGGGCTTCAGGTCATGTGTGTAGATACAAAAGAAGTTGATTATATAATATAAATGTAACAATGACGAAACGCCAATTTTTGTAGGACTTAAAGGCCGTTAAAAGCTATTTTGAATCAATAATTCAACAAAGTCCATTAAAATAGTGCTAAGTCTTCTACTTGGCTGATGTATTTCAGTAGTATAGTATATAGAATGTGTACTATTAAAAAAACCTTCTTATGTAACAATTATTGTAAGTGCTTATTGTATTGTGAATATTTTGTAAACAATTTTTTAACATATTTATCAATGGTAATATAGAAACCATTGTTCACCTGATGATGTCTATATACAATGTCCATGACGTCCATGTATATTATACATGGTTGAAACGTTGTGAAAAAAAGAAAATATTTGTTTCATTTGACCTGAAGCCCATTCAACAATAGTTCTAATATATACATATGTATGTATGTAAATTGTACATACATATTATATAGTACTCTATGTAAGGCTTTTTTACAATTTAAAGTATTCAAATAAAAATATGGTGGAACAATTCTGTCGAATTCGAATTCAGCGCGTACGAAATGTTCAGAAGAGCACACTTTGGTTTAATTTTGTCAGCTTGTATAATTTGCTGGTATTCTTTTTACCCATTTCAAGATATTCAGGAAATAAACTTCGTGGTCCAAAATCTAGCAATTTTAAGTCTTTCAACCACCTCTCATCTCGGCCTTTAACAGAATCAGTCTGACCCGATTTGAAGAATCGTGAAATTCCAACTTTCACAGCTTGCACTCTCTTCCAAAAAATTGGCATTATCAGTTCTAAAATTGAGTTCATGGCCTGCTTGCCAACCATTATGATAGCCAGCTGTATACAAAGCTCAGTAAGACACCCACCAGAAGAGCACTAATAAGAAAAAATCAATATTTATTTAAGAGAACAAAATGATTTAAACAAATATACCTCTTCTTGCCGATAATCTAATATTTTATTATAACTACCAGGATGACCAACGAATTTTCCTTTAAAAAACGCTATATAAAATATGGAAGCATAATAGTTAACAAACTGAAGAAGGTAAATTTTAAGAGTTAATGAGTCATCAAATTGTGTTTCCGTTCGCCACAATTCTAATTCGGTCAAGTATTCAGCCAAACGTGTGTACATCTAAGAGAAATAAAAATCATTATTGATACATGCTTGAATTATTATTATGAAATATAACTCACGTAATTTAGAATAAATAAGAGACACAAGTTAAGACATGCTGCCGATGCAGTGGTTAACATTATTGCACTTGATGTCGTCATTGGAGTCGCCCCAACTTTTAAAAGTGTCAACACAGACATTCGGTACACAACTACAGCAAGTAGTGCAACAAATGCTAATGTCACCAGCAACAGTACTACGGAGAAACTAAAAATGGTGGCTGGCAGCTTCATTCGCCAGAACGGAACGACTGGTTCTTTTGTATTGGTCACATAGTCTGTTCTTACTTTCTTAACATTTTCCAAACGAGCAAGATATTGTGGTCTTGGGTGTTCTTCGTGAATATCAAAGCCTGTTAGGTCCCAACGATGTGTTATTTCTGCTGAGTATCGTTTCCAAAGTTCAAGAAACAAGGTAGCCCAAAACGACATGAATACAGCAAAAAATACTGTACTAGGATTGTCGATTAAATAAGTCATTTTAACGAAGAAACAAGTTTCCTTGATGTCCCAAAAGCTGCACCAGTCACAAAGGGGACACATTTTCATATTTAAATTGTCTGAACATACGTCTTTTCTGTAATTATACAACGTTTAAAAATTAAGATTTTTATTCAAGGATGTAGTATAATACAAAATCATACATATGTATATACAGTATACATATACATACATATATTTATTGTAATAAAACATAAAATAAGAATAATCTTGCAAAAACTTAATTAAAATAATTATGTCCAGGGTATATAAGCGGTTGGGGTGTTTGGGTTCATGAATTTTATTGAATTAAGAGTTATTAGGAGTTATTAGTTATTAGTTATTAAGAGAATTAAGAGAAGCGAAAAAAATAGCTAAATTCGGAAATAATCGCCGGAAATCTGGATTTTGGTATATAGCTTCCTCATATGTGATCTTAAGAAATTGACAAAAGTCCCCATCGATATGAGCGCCGCTAACAATTTTACGGGGGGTTGAAGGCCCCCCAAAATGGTTTTTCAAGAATAACTCCCAAATGGTAAGTTGTGCAAAAAAAGTGCCAAAGACTAATTTGTAGCTTGGAATATTTCCTAGAAAAACGTAGCACATACATTTTTCATACAAATAACAGTTTTGGAAATAAACCAATCAGAAGGGTTAAGGGTTTTACTTTTCTTTGTAGATGGGCGACTTAAATCCAAAATTGTGCATATTGTGATAAAAGCAAGTTGTTGGTACATTATATGGACACTATTTTAAGATATCGGTCCACTCTATTAATCCACCCCTTTAGGTGGGAGGGGCAAATTAAAATTTTTTTTTTTTCTAAAATATAAAATGAATATAAAAACACAATGGCAACACTTACAATATTATGTTATAGCTAATCTTAAGGCCAGATATTCACTCTTTATGTATGTTTTTAAATGAAGTTATTTTAGTGCTTAGTTTTTGAATAAATGATTTTTGAACTCAAAATTTTAAAAATAAAATTTGAAAAAAAATAATACCTAATAATTTTTTTTCAAAATTTTTCGTTATTAAGTACGGGTTAGAATTTTTAATACTCTTAATATGTTTCAGTCCAGCGCTAAAAACCAGATGGTCGTGACTCTTTTAGTTTTTGAGAAAAATGAAAATTACCAAAATTATTATTATTTTTTTTTTCAAATTTTATTTTTAAAATTTTGAGTTTAAAAATCATTTATTCAAAAACTAAGCGCTAAAATAACTTTATTTAAAAACATGCATTAAGAATGAATATTTGGCTTTAAGATAAGCTATAACATAATATTGTTAGTGTTGCCGTTGTGTTTTTATATTCATTTTATATTTTAGAAATTTTTTTTTTTAATTTGCCCCTCCCACAAATTTGCCCCTGGACAAATAGAGTGAACCGATATCTTAAAATAATGTCCATATAATGTACCAACAACAACAAAAAAAAATTATGCTTTTATCACAAAATGCACAATTTTGGAATTAAGTCCCCAACTACATAGAAAAGTAAAACCCTTAACTCTTCTGATTGGTTTATTTCAAAAACCGTTATTTGTATGAATAAAGTATGTTCTACGTTTTTCTAGGAAATGTTCCAAGCTACAAATTAGTCTTTTGACGAGTCAAATGCTTCATTTACTGGACTATAATACATTTTCAAAAATTATAGGTTAAAAAAGGAACGAGTGGAACTTTCTTTAATACGATTTTTTTGTATCATTTCTGGTACGACTACAGATTCATCAAAAGCGAGGATCGCACAGCTCCCGAATTATTGCAAACACTACTATACATATTAGTCAGTCGGAATGTACAAACAAAATAGGATACACTGGTCAACAATGTATCAGGAAACACAGTGATTCACTTGCACTCACTAAAATGAGTTTGAAAAAGAGAACAGAACACATTTTTCTTGCGCCTTATATCAAACCATAGGTCTGCGCGATCCCGTATTTGAAGCCGGTTCGTCTCGTGTTTTTGTGTTTTCTGCATCGGTAAGTATTTCGTTTTTGTGTATTGTTTTCGTTCTTATTGAAAAAGTGTGTGCATAGAGCGTTCTCATCCAGTTTTGACAATGTACATGCCTCTGCGCCATATATAAGGACTGGCCTGATAAGTGTCTTGTAAAGGGACACTTAAGTTGCCCAAGAGAGGACTTTGCTACTCAATTGCCTTCTTAGTCCAAAGAAGCAGCGATTGGCAAGAGTTATTCCCCGTTTGATTTCAGCGCTAATGTCGTTGTCTGAGTTAATAGCGGCGCCTAGGTAGGTAAAGTCCTTAACTACCTCAAAGTTATACCTGTCAATGGTGACGTTCTGTCCAAGACCCACAAACGGACAAGTTTACCAGGGATGCCAAAAGAAGCCATCGCTCTATATAGTTCGTCTCTATAGATGCTGTCATACGCGGCTTTAAAATCGATGAAAAGATGGAAGGTGTCGATTTGAAGCTCCTGGGTTTTTTCCAAGATCAGCCGTAGAGTGAATATTTGGTCGATGGTGGATTTCCTTTCTGAAGCCACACTGATATAGACCTATCAGGTTGTTGACGAACGGCTTCAGACGATCACATAATACGGCAGAAAGGATCTTGTAGGCAATGTTAAGGAGACTTATGCCTCTGCACGTGGTGCAGTTCAGAGGGTCTCCTTTTTTTGAGGATTGGAGAAACAATGCTAAGGTTCCATTTATCAGGCATGCTCTGTTCCGATCATATTTATTAGATGAGCTGGTGCATAACCATAACTCATAACCAAGTCATCGCCTGCCGCTTTGAACGGATCGGAAGCGAGGCTATCAGCTCCAACAGCTTTAGCCGTTTTTTATTATTAGAATTGATCTATATGGATCATCAAATAACATACATAACAACAACAACACATGAACCTGCTCTTTATCGGGTTCACGTTTCAAGAACCGAAAACAGGCTGCTGATTCTCGCCACTGTGAGGTTGTTTTATTTTCGGAGGATGATCCATACGGATCATGAGTCATAATAAAAAACGGTTTTTGTTAGACTTAGGCTTAGATATAGCTATATTTACTTCGTCGAGGTCGGGTGGGCGGAATTGTTGATCTGCGTCGTCTAAGTTGAATGGTAGGTACTATCTCTCTAGCAGCGGAATTTGGTTCGTCATCGCCGTTATAGAGCTTGGAAAAGTGGTCTTTTTATAACTGTGTTGTGAAAAACCTAATTTATATTAGACTTGAAACCTAATACTCAGATGATTTTCAACGCTTAGAGGTGACAGTTGGAGGAGTTGCAGTCGATAGCCAGATAGCCAGAGGTTCCATTGGTTGCACGATATGTGTCATTTCTATTTGGGTATATGTAATTTACCAATAGTCTTTTAGTTTTCAAACTAGTCTAATGAAAGAATTATAACATTTGATTTATTATAATTCAATCCTCTTAGTTGTTAGACTCAAATACCAGAATTTTAAAAACCGGAACTTTACAAAACCAATGGAAAAAGTTAGAAATTTAAAAAAATATAATTTTCGTTGGGGAAAGCAGTATATACATGTCCATATATATATAAATGTATATATATATAAATATATATATATGTATATATAATATATACATATATATTATATATATATATAAATATACAGTAGAATCTCGAAAAGATGAACTGATATAAAACAGGGCCCGTTCATCTTTTCAAATTGTTCATCTTTTCGAGCATCAACGTATGTTTCAGGAAGAAGATATAGTAAACATTAAAAATTATTTAGATAACAAATTAAAACAAGCTCAAAAGTATTGTTCAGGAGGAACAAAAAGCATAGAAGAAGTAAAAAGTTATGTTGGGAATAAAATATTCATCTTTTCGAGCACAAAATTTTAACCCGTTCATCTTTTTGAACACTGAAAAGCAAAAATTTTCCGTTCATCTTTCCGAGCTGTTCATCTTTTAGAACCGTTCATCTTTCTGAGATTCTAATGTATATATATTGTGTATATATATATAAATATATACAGGGTTTATTTTTTTTACGTTACCCTAAACAACCATGCTATTGATTGCAATCACAAATCCAAAAATAAATATTTTAACTTTCGTAAGAAAAATAAAGTTTGACTGAGTCATGGTTCAAAATAATTTTGTAAGCTAACTTTGACACTTCATATTTAAAAAAAATTATACTAGACTACCCTCGGCAAGTTATTTAAAAACTTGGCAAATTTTATCAAAATTTAAAAATGGTAAAACACTTGCTTTTTATTCATTCGTAAAAATATTATTGTTTTTTTTATTTGAAAAAAAGGCCTCATTTCATTTTAATCACTTTTACGTGAATAATGCTTTGTTGTACTAAAAAATCGGATTTATAGAGGTGTATGTAAGATAAACAGAGGCACTAGAATAAATAACTATTTGCGCTAAATTAGAGTGGGTGCGTTCAATCGATTACGTTTTACATCTGAATTTTCAGATTTCTGAATTTTTGGAGCTTCTGATTGGCCAGATGTCATAAAAAGTTAGATGACTTTTAGTGACTTTTAGTTACGTTTAGTTACGTTTCATCTGAATTTTCAAACAAGAAATTCTCATCTGAAAATTCAGATGAAAGTTGTTTGTGGTGGGGGAAGTGCCCAAAGCACACATAAAAGCTGAACTTTATAATTTTCGTCTTGTTGGTGGTTGATTTTTTTAGTTTTTGTCATGAAAATTTAATACTTATTTAAATGAACGAACTTTTTGTTTACTGTTTAGTGAATTTTTAAATCAACAATTTTTTTAATTGATGTTTGGAAAGTTTCTATGTTTTTGTAAGTCATACATATCAATAAAAAGACTTTTAACGAAGGTAATGAAACCTGTTGCTGATTTAGTTACATATATTTTCATCCTCACAACTACTCACTCTCAATGTTTAATTTACAAATGTAATTAAAGTTCTATTTTATTTCGCTTCAATGTAAATCCTTTAGGTAAATGCAGGAATTTGACACAATGACTTTCGACTGAAATTTCAGATTTTTTTTGCGTTCAACGACATAAATTCAGAAATCTGAAAATTCAGATGTTAAGCTATTTTTATTGAACCCGCCCAGTGACAGATCTTCATTACATACGTAATGTACGCTACGATCTACAATCGGTACGCTACGTTCCTTCTTTTACTCGCAACTTCTCGTAATCGTGCGCTTTTGTGTTACCCTGGACTCGATTAATGTTGTGGAAATTGTGTTAGTTATTATCAAGTATAAGGTACTAAAAACTTCACTATTTTCACCTACATTATTCTGCAAAAATCGACGCGATCAGCGTAGTCACGAAGTATCAATCTTGTACAGTAAAATAATGCTTTGTTGTACTCAAAAATCGGATTTACAGAGGTGCTTAACCAAGCGAGATGGATTTTTGTTCTTATTTTTCCCAGTACAGGTACAACCTACCCTATCACCCAGTCTCCGCTTAACGTTGACTATCGGGACACCCTGTTTATATATATATATATATATATATATATATATATATATATATATAAATATATGTATATATATAAATATATATATATGTATATATATAAATATATATATATGGATATATATAAATATATATATATATATATATATGTATACATATATATAAATATATATATATATATGTATATATATAAATATATACATATGTATATATATAAATATATATATATGTATATATATAAATATATATACATATATACATATATATAAATATATATACAATACATATGTATAATATATATATAAATATATATACAATACATATGTATAAATATATAAATATATATACAGGGTGTCCCGAAATCACCGCTCAGAAGAAAATCATGAGTTCCTGAGGTCATTTCAAGTCGAAAAACTTAACGATCTTCCAACCTCTCCCCCTTTGATACGTACTACGAATTGTAGTCTATTGAAATAAGGTATGGAGAAAAATGGAGGCGGAACAAGACAGCATACTTGAAGGCGCTTAGAAAAATGCTGATGCTCCAAATGCATTTGATAAACAAACGATACACATCTCGACCTGTGACGTCAGTGGTCTAAGGTAGTGGAATGCGTAGTGCATACGACTTCTAAGACTGAGCAAATCTGATATGCGTGGGTTCGAATCTCATGGTGTGCAGAAAGTTTTTCATAATAAAATTGGATTAAAGCTCAGCACCACTAATAAGGAGACTGATGATAGGGCTTGGCACCCCTTGAAATAGCTATATCTCCAGCCAAATAATTAATTAAAACGAATTATAAATTAATTCGTATACCATTGGTGGTAGCACCTTTAAGTTGTTGTTGTTGTTCAGAAATTCAACTTAAGAGGTAATTTTCTCGTTTTCGCTTTGTTTATAACGGTTTTAATGATTTTCATTATTTTTTCTTTTGATTGGCTCTAACTTTGCCAAACTACAAAAAAAGTATTTTTAAGAACACATATTGGGCTTTCATAATAATAAAATTATACTTAATAACGTGTTTTTGTGAAAAAAATCATAAAGAAGCCAAAAAACAACCTACAAATGCTTAAAAAATGTGCTTAAAAATAATTTGCGGGAAAACCGTTATCGACACAGAAAAAAGTTGTATGGTAGATATAAATTTAGCCGTGTTTATTATCTACGGATCTGGATCAGGATCATCCCATAAAAATAAAACGATACAGATCCATAATGACAACAGTGTTGTATACTCACCTCTTTCTTTCTTATGTTTGTTTATTTTTCATGTACATACTGTCTTCTTTCTTAACACTACAGTTTGTACTCCCTACCGACTAAAGAGCCGTCTACTCGCCAGAGTAAAAACTTATTTTCGTATCTTTAAAATAGATCCAGATACAGAGCAGGATCCAAAGTTGTTGTTGTATTACGTGCTAAAAGATGATCCCGATCTAGATCCGTAGATAATAAAACACGGCTTTTGTAACTGTTCTTGTTTAAATACAAAAAAATTCAAAGATCGGTTGTAGTTTGGCAAAGTTAGAGCCAGTCAAAATAAAAAAGAATAAAAATCATAAAAACCGTTAAGAGGCCCTTAGACACCACCCTTGTGTGCAAACCGGTGTCCGTGTGCGGAAATGTGTGCTGTGTGTGGGCAGGTGTGCACACCGATTTTCGGTGTCAGACACGGTGCGAGTAAAATCAAAAGTTTTTGATTTTTGGTGTCGGTGTCTCGATCGGTGCGAAGTGTATGGGGATGCACGCGCACATTTACTATTCAGTTGCATCCGAATCGTTGCTTAGTAATGAGCGTTGGAAGTTTTTAAAGTAAAATGGCAATTCGTAATGATTGTGATTTCTGGAGATCATTTATAGATCTTTAGAAAGAGTTGCGCAAACTTCATCGTCCACATAACTCACACTCATTGTTTGATCTTTCCTCCTTGAGATTGCTTGCACAACTAAAGTGTGTACGATTAGGTGTGGCGTGTGTGGCGGAAGGCCACACCGGTGTGTGCATACCGGTGTGCACACAAGTGTGGTGTCTATGGGCCTCTTTATAAACGAAGCGAAAACGAGAAAATTACCTCTTAAGTTTTTCGACTTGGAATGACCTCAGGAACTCACGGTTTTCTTCTGAGGCGGTGATTTCGGGACACCCTGTATATTTATATGTACATATATATAAATATATATATATACATATATATAAATATATATATACATATATATAAATATATATATACATATATATAAATATATATATACATATATATAAATAAATATATACATATATATAAATATATATATTCATATGTATGTACATACATATATATATAAATATTTATATATATTAGCGATCAATTTTATCAATAAATACTTACACAGGTATAAAATTATCGAGTGTAAACCAGGAATATAAAAAGCAAAACACTCCAACCACTGATGCTAACATCAGCATATATGTATAAAAGCCAAGCCATGCGAAATATAATCCTGGGAATAAGAGATTTAACGCATTAAAAGGCGGTTGAATTGATTTAACATTAAATTATGTACAACCAATTTTAACACCAAAGTAGTCCTTTATGTAATCTAAAGGTTGAAAGCGATACCATTTTTTTACTGAAGCCCATTGAGTGTACAATATTTCCCGCATTGTCCCTTTTTCATTTACATCCCCCTGAAATAGTAAATAAATAGTGTCTCTAATTATAACAGCATTAATCAACTGTGGTTGGTATTTACATCATGTAGAGGATACGCAGAGTAATAAACTCTTTCATTGACAAGCCTTTCAATACCAAATGCCATGTCATCTTCATTTTGCGAAAGAAATCTTTGTCTATCCAAAATAAATTGAACTATTCTAGAACGAACAGATGCGGTAAAAAAGCCTTCCTGTTGTATATCGAATCTGAAATATACACAAATACGATAAATATGTCTATATATTTGAGTTAAATAATTTTTGTTTACAAATATTCTTTATCCCTGCTGTAAACAGCTGTAAAGCGGTGTGATACTTTTGGAAAATATCGCTGGTCAACAAAAATCTTGCGAACCAAAAAAGACGAGACTCCTTTAAAGCGGGAGTAAACATTCATTGTTGACTTTTGAACCCCAGCAAAACCTGGAATCTATTATTAATGCAGGCAATAATTTTTTTTTAATTTATTCAAAAATGTATGTTAAAAGCATTGAATAATTTAATTAAAGTATTTAATAAAGAAATAAAGAATAACACACAATGCAAAAAAATGAAAATATGGGAATAAATAAAATTATTCATGTTTGAGTCGAAGCAAAATTAATTTACGTTGCAAAAATAAAAAGCCATGAACAGAGAATTGTATTGTCTTTCTCTAATTAAAAAAACTCGAAATTAGAACTAGTTGCCACGAATAGATTATTCAAAAAAAATATTCGGAGAAACTTCAACAAATAAACTTAAACGAAAGAAATATTTTGAAAGCCATGATACTTTTTAAAAGTCAATATTTAATTAAATATATCGAAATCGAACGCATATCATGTATTAAATCAACATTAAGATTAAACCTAAAAATGAAATCTGAACGTTTTTGGACGTTTCGATAGTTCGATAAAATCTGAACCATCTAACTGATTTTTTAAACATGATAAAGGATAGTTAAAGCAATGAACACTGTACAATGAAATTGACTGTTTAACCCTTCTCGCTTTTCAGATCCTATACATAAGTGCCGCTATTTTTCAAAATAAATTTCCCTGGCCAATTTTAAAGTTTTCCCTGACCAAATAAAAACAGTAACTCTTTGAGAAACATACGTTTATTTTTTAACGATAAATACATTTTATATATGTATATGACGTCAACAATCATGGCTCTAAAGTTAGTAGACAAAAGTCAGCAGTACCAATTTTTTGTGACGTCATCATTATTCGCTTATGAAGTGCTAATTAAGTACCCAACAACAAAATTAAGTCCTCAAGTACTTTTCTTGCGAATTAATGCAGTAAGCAGAGCAATTGCCGGAAAAGCTTAAAACGTAAGGAAAAAAAGTTTTAGGCTAGTATTTAGGAGCTGTTTAAGAGCTCTAGGAATCCCAAAAAAATTCAAAACAATTTTCTCAAAAAATAGAAGACATATAACTATCTAGTTTTTAGTGATGGAATAAATATGGATAATAGTATTGAATACTAGAAGATAAACAGGAACTTAATAACATAAATTTGTTTAAGAAAAAACAGTACGTGTAACATTTGTTTTAAAATTCGAGTTTGAAAATTAATGTTAAAAAAAACTATTCATTCAAATATAGTAATTTAAATGTGAAATAAAAGAATAGATTTTAAAATTTTCAAAAAGCTATAGTTAAATATTGTAAGTGTTACCGTTATTAAAAAAAAAAAAAATTCCGAATTAAAATCCTCATCCATTAAAAATTTAAATTAAAAAATAGCTTGCCAGACATATTTTGCAACGTGAGTTAAAAAAAAGAAGAAGACGTTTTTGTTTTTGCTGTTACGAGAAATAAGACTTTATTTCTGTGGAGGTTTTTCTTAGACTAAAAAAACTTATTTTAATGTTGTTCAATCAGATATATTTGGCATTCATTAATATGCTGATTGAACAACTTTAATATTATATTTCAGTAAGTACGATATGATTATGTTGCAGTAATCAATAAATCAAATACTCGTATTACATTTGAAAACGAATTAATTTATGCTAACTTACGATTATGATTATTTTGCAATTATCAATAATCATAATCGTATTACATTCTAAGGGTGAATAAACTTAGGATTAATGATCTAATCTTGCCTAACAACAAGTTATAACAAAATGGTAATAATAAAAAATATATACACTAAAATACGTTTTTTTCCTTAATATCTTGTATTTTTAGATGGTGCTCATTTATAACATTTTTATAGATAGATATATAATTTTATTTCATCAAAATTTAACAAAAACATAGTTTATGCTGGTATAAAATTAATTCGGACAATAACTTTAAGTTGCCTATCAGGTTAAAAAGTAAAAATTAAGCTTAGTGAGTTGATTTAATTACATTTAAAATAAGATTGCGATATATGAGCGCAGCCTTTAAGAAATTGTATAAATTTCCGTAGCAGTTGCCGTTGAGAACGTTTAGAAGCTGTGAACGGGAGAGTATGTCATTGCCGAGAAATTTTCTGCTATACCTATTACCTACCCTTTGAAGATTGGACAGGTTGCGATGGAGTGAAAAGTATTTTCCGATGCATCCATATTACAAAGTGTACATATACCATCAGTATCTCTCTGGAATGCTCTTCCATTAATATTAAGAAGCCCACAGCGAGCTTTAAAGATGATGGAAATCATATCACGGAGGTTCGAGTCTTCAAAGTAGTTTGGTACTTCGGAATACAACAAGTTGCAAAACTCATCGTGAAATTGGGATTGTGTAGCGTTGGTGGTAAATTCTATAGCGTTTTTCTCTAAGCTTTGATAGAAGAATACTATGTTGTTCATGCCATTCAAGCAAACTTATGTCGAAAGAAAAATCCATCGACATTTCATGAAAAGATCCAATCATTCTTTTTATTGGCATCGTGAAAGTTTTTTCTGCAGACATCAAGGTTAAATTTCCGAAACGCTTTGAGGTGTTTAAAAGCTGTTTTTTCGGGCCAAGAAACAAGCTAAATCGAACCAAGGCTTTTTAGGCTCAAACTTAATCGTTTGTCTTGTAGGAGCCCCATTTGCTTCATAGATACAGCTTTTAATTGAACTGCAGCGATCATCAGTAGAACTTGTTGATATTATTTTAGACGGTAAAAGTGACTCAAGTTTAGACTTATAGGCGAGACATTTGTTTTCGGACCATTTTATTCGAGGAAGGCTCCTGTCGCTGTTATTTGTTTTCATTAGTTTGGATTTTAAGGAGCAGATCAATGGCATGTGGTCAGAGAAGGTTTCACATCATCTACCATATGTGAAGCTGAGTATGAAAGACAACAGCAGTCAATCACCGACGAGCCTCTGCTGCTTACAAAAGTGTATTTACCATCTTTATCACTAAACCTCTGCCATTAAGTATATAAGCGCCAATGTCCTCAAGGAATTCTAAATATTTGTTGCAGTTACTGCCACAGATTGTATCTTATGGAGCATCTTACTTCCACAACAGAAGATGGAGGAACCGAGTTGCAAGTCACTGTTCTCAAATTGAAATCCCCGAAATGAAATTGGTGGTGGCAGCCAGAAAAAATATTTTTGAGGATCGTGAAGTCTCTGTTTCAATGGCCACAATTTAAATAGAATGGTACTATATTCAAATGAACTCCTGAAAAACAGCCTTGAGGCATTATCATGTCATTTGTAGTTACAAACTTTAGTTGCTAGATAGGTTCGATGATTTTCATGTATCCAAACAAACACCCACCGCTGGCTCTGCCGAAGTTGAGAGTTTTTGTGGCTGAAATCCACTTTAGTTTAAAACCATCAAAGTATTTTTCATATTTTTTAAAATTTTCAGAAAGTACAAAAGTCTCAAATAAAAAGAAAATTTGAAATTAACAAATATGTATGTATATTTAAAAAATTACATATTAAAGATTTATTTACAAGACCAGGTACATTGTAAAACAAAACTGACAGGCAATGGGTTGCTAATCTTCATCCAATAAATAGGCAGTACACGTCTTATGGGAGAGCTTTTTCAAAATCAGTAGCGTGCCATATTTTTGCACCATACTAAATTGAAAGAACTCCTCTATAAAAAAGTGTTTGCCCGTCCGTAAATTTTCGATTACATCTGACGCAGATCCGACGTCCTATTGACCGCACATCTGAGTGTGCACTGAATTGCTGCTGGCCCCATTAAATATGGATGTTCATTCAGAGTTACCCGTGTCCATTTGGTAACTTATTCAGTTTTTCCTTGGGTTTCTGTTGGTGTGCTTTTGATTTTTAGAGCTTTAAACAAAAGTTTTTAATGATGAGTGTTATCGTGGAGTGTTTTCATCTTTTGCATTTATTTTAATGTGTGGAAAATAAGTTAAAATGCAGTTACAAAATTTTAAGCTGTTTGAAGAAGAAAATTATTTGTTAACAAATGAAAATGAAAATTTCTATCTAAAAAAGGGCGGTAACCCTACATACTATCCTTTCATATTTGGGCCCATTTATAGCGACATCCATCCACTAATAGGGTCCAATGTTTTATCTCAAGTTTGAGGCGAGTATCTAGTTTTGAAAGAAATCTCTTCAATAATGACGAAGATGGAAACCCTCAGATCGTTCATTCAACGTAAGGACCTTATTAATGGATATCGAAGTATTCTTCAAACGCATCGATGAAGTTAAAACCGATTTTACATCATTTGCACTTGATAGCTCAAAAACGTACGATGAAGACCTTTGGTTGGATCGTCCGATTTTCCTGACTGTTCGTAGCAGCAGGTACTTGAAGGGTTGTGTTGCACACCTGTTAAAACTCGTGTTTAGCATCCTCGACTTTTTTAGCATTTAACCCTCTGACAATAAAATTAAGCCTTTTGGAGTACTTTTCCGCTTCTTCTATTCTTCTTACAAGCATTATTTCGCTAGTTTTTAGTTTTTCAACTTTCTCCCTTTTTTTCAAAGAGAGAACTTCAACTTCCGGCGATGTCTCTCCTAACGATCTTTTTGAATTTGAATTTTCATTCATGGGGTTCGGTTGTTGTATTTGCTGGATATTAAAAGGTTGTGACATAGGATGGGATAATCTTTCGGTGTGGTTATTTTGGTTGTTATGGTGAGTTCTAGTAGTTAGAATTCTAGCAGTTGGTTGTTTTAGGTAAGAAATCATATGAAGCAGATGAGAGGTTAGTTCTATCTTTGTATATAAAAACTATAGTACTATCATGGAGCATAATTTTTAGGGTTGCGTGGACCTATACGGTGGCGCTAGAGTCACTTGAAATTTTTTTTGCAGACTTTGAAATATGGCAGGATAAGAAATGAAGAGCAAGTATTAACAGCGAGAGGATTGTATTATTTCAATTCTGATTACGGTAAAGAGAGTAAAGGAGATAACTTTGCAAGCTGTTTGCGTCATGGCAAAAAGCAGAATAAATCAAAGAAAATTAAAAAAAAATTCTTTGAAATAATAATTTTTTTTGTTCGCATTGCTTATGGGAGTTTAGATGTGAGGAAGAATATGTAAAGATGTAAAAGTGGTAGGTAGGTATACTGTCCTATACAATTATACATTTATATTTTCGCATTTTGTTTTCTTGCAATATTGAGGTTGACAGATATTTGATGTGGTTAAAAGGTTGTTTTGGATTTTTAAAAAAGTTTCTTTTTTTTTTTTTTTTAATTTTTTCAAAATTTTATATACCTACCTATGAAAAACTATTAAAAAAAAAAACAACAAAGAATTTCAATAAATTCAGATTTCCTTAAGATATCAGATGATATGCATCGCATTGGTGTCAAAACAATTTTAGAGGTTGTTTATCAATTTACAGTCGACTCTCCCTACGTCGTATAGGTACTCTCTCAAGTCGAATTTCTCTCTAACTCGAATTTTGTCGCCATATTTTAACATTCCCTTCAATTTTCCATACAAAAACCATTCTCTAAGTCGAACTCTCTCTAACTCGAACACATTCTCTATGAATCAATCCTTAAGTCGAGCTTTATTTAGCACAAAACAAAATAAAAATATATTACCCCTTCAGAATTCGTATTTGGGTGTAGTATAACTACGAACCATAATACCTTAATATATATGTGTAGCATCGCGTGTACCATCATCGTCAGGTCTTCGTGTTTTTTCCTACTTATATCCCTAGTTAAATTATTCTAAAATAAGCCAAGAATTGATAACGGTTTTTTGTAGAGGGGTCAAAAACAATAATATTTTATTATGAGAGGGGGGGGGGTCTATCTCGCCCCGTTTAGGAGGTAGGGGCAATTTAAAAAAAAAGACTTAAATTGAAAAAAAAAAATTATTAAAAAACAACAGCAACACTTACAAAAAAACACTTACTTAAAAAATGCTTGTTTTTGACCCCTCTACAAAAAACCTTTATCAATTCTTGCCGCCATAGTTATCGTACTCGTGCCAAAAGCCAAATGCAGTCTTTGTTTTTAATCGATGTGTATTGAATATTCGCCATTTATTGAATATTCAATAAACATCGATTAAAAACAAAGATTGCATATGGCTTTTTTATTAGAAAACACGTGCTATATTGTTCATAAATAAATGTAGGTGCCTAGGTATACTCGCATAATGCAAACTACCTTAAACTAAACTACTTTTTAAGCAGGTAGTATACCTACAATATAGGCTCCCATAAGTAATCTGATGCATTATGTACATACCTATCTATCTATGTATTTTTCTATTAAAATACCTACCTAATTTTGTTTTCATTAAATTTTTATAACTATAAATAAATAAAAAATCAAAGTAATTTGTATGTGATCTCAGTGATTTTTTAATTCAATAAGTTAGCCTTACATTTTACCTTTATTTTAAGACCTTCATCTTACAGTTCCGATTAATAGATCAGAAGTTATAAGTCAAAACCAAATCGATCCTTTTCTTTTTCATCAAAAGAAAAATTAAAATTACCTAAAAAATGTACTATACCAAGTTAGGTACATACCTCCCTTAAAAGAAAGTACCTACATTTGCATGAAATTTTTTTTTTTTTTTTTTAATTTTGTTTCCATTAAATTTTAAATTAATAACGTGATTCATTTAAAGGTTTTATGTGCCTCCGTAATAAATTTGTAAATAAAATTTAGCTTCACATTCTACCTAAATTTAAAGACCTTAAACTTACTTACATATCTATCATACCTATATGTTATCAGCCAACCAAACCAACCAACAGTGGCCTTCACAATTCTTAGGTGAGAAAAATACCTACTACTTTTTTTATTTTTTTTTTTGTGTATTCCTCTTTCTCGTTACGTTTGGCTCGATGAAATTTTTTCTCGAAAACATTCTTTAACGTTTTTAGTATGAAATTTTGAACGGTTTTGAATTTGTAGCTTGTACTCGACTGTGATTCTGGCTTTAATTTGAACTTTGAATTTTGAAAATCGGACAATTGGATCTAAAGATAAAGTATTTGACTGAGCAAAAATCGGGTGATTTTCAATTTTAACAAAAATTGGACAATTCTCCACTGAACCACGTCGCGGTCGGTTGCCAATGAACAACAACCCCAATTTTTTCAATTTTCCGATATTTTTTTAACTTTCTTATTAAACTATTGTGAAAGTCGTGTGGGGTGTACACTCTACAGTTATGTATGATATATCAAATTAATTGTCTATTTTCCTAGATGCGAATTAAAGAAAAACGAATCCTATAAATGCAATAACTACAGAGTTATGAGGTGATAAATAAAACAACAGAAATATGTCAATATCTCGGTTGAAAAAAATTTGAAAAATCTAAAATTTTAACAACACATGTAGATCAATAATCTCTATCACCTACATTTTTTGAGATTTTTAAAGATAAAAATCAAAAAGTGGTAAAAATTAACCCCGCAAAACCTGTTTTTGAAACATAAAATATGGTTTCAAAAAAAAATGTTTATCAAAATTTCCTGAAACACGGATAATTTAGTTTTTAAACACCTTTCCAATGTGAAAAATTTATTTCAATCGGACTTAACCCTGATTTATTGGAATTTTGTTATTAATTCAGTTTTGAACTTTCAAAAATTTATATCTCGCTTTGTAGATTTTATAGATTTTTTATCAAGTTAGCGATATTCTGGAATTTTAAATATCTATTGAATAAAAAATAAATTAATACTTTACCACCTTCGTCTAGAATAGATACCTGTACCTAGTTTGATCAATTTTACCACATTTTGTCCTAGGTACCCACTTTAAATTGAAATTTCAAAAAATTTCGTCTTAAATTAAGTCTAAACAGATTTACTATGCATAGGTATATCTACCTACATTTTTTAATGCATGAAAAAGTGAACGATTCACTTATAATGGCTTAATATCGATAAACATAACTATACCTATAACTTTATAAGTATATACATTTTACAATCATGCCAGAATGAAAAAAAATGTAAACAAACCAAAATTATGTGAGTGAGCGATTCCCTTATAATGGTTAAATATCGATATAATTATACCTACATATATGAATATACATTTTACATTCATTTCTTCCGTAACCATAAAACATGCCAGAACGAAAAAAAATGTAAACAAAACAAAATTGTTTTTTCTTCATTTTGTCTTTGTATAGGTATAAAAGATTTTATATAGGTATAGGTATACAGATATTTTATTCCTTGATTTTATTCTGTACCTCGCACTGCACTCACTTTAATTTAATAAACAGCGTTCATATTCTTCTCTTATTACGTTCCTCATTTAACAAATATCTGCAACCTGCAAAGCTGCAAGTTACCAAACTCTTGATGAGAAACCGTTGCGTGGACAATATAGGTGTCGCTACTGTCGCACCTAACCATGATAGTACTATAGTTTTTATATACAAAGGTTCTATACTTTGGCTATCGCTCTAACTGTTTATTAAGTTACGTATGTATTCGTATAAGATCTATACTTAAATAAGGTCTACTGGAACAATTATTCGCGTTGCAGTTCTGGTTGGGGAAAAGTCAGTGTTGAACTTTGATTTTAACTTTTACTTTAATAATTTATTCTTTTCTTTTAATGCACTTAAGCTTGAATACAACTATGCAACATGGTTGCCAAATTAGTTTAAATGTTAACCGCCACAAATTTTATATTTATTAAATCTTTAAACAACTTTAAATAAAAAATTTTCTTAGAGCAAATATCAAGCACAACCACTCACTAGGCCCACTCAAAATGCAGTCACATTTTTATATCCTATATCTATTATTATATTATATTAAGTGTATTCATGCAACGTCGGAAAAGCATCGTAAACGTGGTAAACGTTTTAAAGTTTACGACGTCGCACAGTGGTGCGAGAGCGGAAAAAAGTCTTTTGAAAAAGTCATATATATCCTTTTAAACCTCATGTTTAAGTACTCTTAGATAACCCGAGCGTATGATTTAAAAGTATTTTTTAACATATATATTGTATTTTCTGATTTACAAGCCCTCAAAGTTGAAAAATAATTTTACTCAAATCGCGAACCGTATATTCAACAAATTTTGAGATGTTTTTTTCCGCGCGCTGCTTCCATTTTATGGTCGGCATTCTCGACCTTCTGAGCAGTCTATTCGGAAGATTGTGACCAAATTTCGCACCAAATTTACTTTGTTGGACATTTAACCACCAACACGTTTACGTACTGTGCGTAGTGAAGAAAATATTGCGGCCGTATCAGCTAGTGTGACAGAAGACCGCGAAATGTCGATTCGGCGCCGTTCCCAGCAGTTAGGCCTTTGTTACAGCACTACGTGGAAAATTTTGCGGAAGGATTTGGGCGTAAAGCCTTTTAAGATACAGCTGGTGCAAGAACTAAAGCCAGCCGACCTACCACAACGCCGAATTTTTGGTGAATGGGCTCTTGGAAAGCTGGCCGAGGATCCGCTTTTTTATCGAAAAATTGTGTTCAGCGATGAGGCTCATTTTTGGTTGAATGGGTACGTAAATAAGCACAATTGCCGCATTTGGAGTGAAGATCAGCCAGAAGCATTGCAACAGTTACCAATGCATCCCGAAAAAGCCACTGTTTGGTGCGGTTTATGGGCCGGCGGCATTATTGGGCCATATTTCTTCAAAGATGATGCGAATCGCAGCGTTACTGTCAATGGTGAACGCTACCGAGCGATGATAACAAACTTTTTTTTGCCCGAAATGGAAGTTCTTGACTTGCATGATATGTGGTTTCAACAAGACGGTGCCACATGCCACACAGCACGCGAAACAATGGCGCAATTGCGAGGCGAGTTTGGTGAACAGTTAATTTCACGTTTCGGGCCGGTCAATTGGCCGCCTAGATCGTGCGATTTGACACCATTAGACTATTTTTTGTGGGGGTATGTCAAGGCTAATGTCTATAGGGACAAGCCCGCTTCGATTGACGCACTGGAAGCCAACATCCATGCATTCATTCGTGAGATACCGGCCGATATGTGTGAAAGAGTATGCCAAAATTGGACTCAGCGGATGGGGTACCTGAGACGCAGCCGCGGTCAACATTTGCATGAAATTATCTTTAAACATTAAATTGCAAGGTTCAAACTATCGATTCAAATAAATATTTCATTCATTTTTTCGAATTTTTTGTGTTTTTTTTTTAAAAAAAGTTCTAAACCTCTTAAAAATTACCCGTTATAAGTAGCCTGAAGCTTTAGTACTAAGAAAAAATGCGTTTTTTTAAAACTTTTTGATTTAAAAAAAAGCGCCAAAAGATACCAAGAAAGTAAGTATGTCAGCATATGCTCCATACATTCATGTTAAAGCACAGCAAAAATCAGCTGCAGATACGTGCAGATGTGGAAGTTATGCTCAAAAATGTTTCACTGAATCGGATTTCAAAAAACTCTGTCTTGACGGTAGTGTTTACCAAAAAGTTTGATTTCTTAGGTATTAATTGTCAGAATGAACTGGTTAAGCCCATTTTTTTAAGAAAAAATGTCAAACTTTATTTTAAAAATAAAACAAAAATAATACATTGACCCAGGTCTGAGAATTTCGATTTTTGCGAAACCATTTATTTCTGCCTGGAAAATTTTTCAACTTTCAACTCAATTTTCTTGAAAACAACACAAGAAAAATAATATAGTTTTATGATATTTTGAATTATATGATAGAGCTAAATACAAAATAAAGAAAAGGATTAGGGATAATCCTTTATTTTTTTTTATTTTTCGCTAAAAGTAGGGCAGGTAAAAAAAAGTTTTTTTTTTTAAGTTTTATTGCTTTGTTTTTGTTGTGTATTGCGTAATTTTTTATTACCTGTAAGGATTAGTTATGGCTTATTAGAATAAAATCTCTTACTTAAATCTATATATATAAAGGATTAATGAAAAAAAGTCAGTATTGAGTTATTGAGCATTTGTGCAAGGTGTGTAGAAAATTTTTTACTCTTTGATCAACCAATAAGTGAAAGTGAAATATAATAACAAACATATATAGTGAATTCAATACATGAAAATGGATTCAATTTATCTATTTATTTATTTAATTTTATAATATACGTAGTTAATAATAATATTTTATTCAAAATAAAAAGTTAAGATTTTACTAAAAAAAACTTTTATTTAAGTATAACATCAAAACCCTCAAATTATATAAAAATGTCAATAACTTTTTTTCTAATAATTTTTTCTTGACCAAATTTTGACCAAGCATGTATAAGACTAATCTTCACATGTGTGTCAAATTTCATTAAAATTCGTTCAACAGTTCAGATTTTACAGACTTTTTTCCGCTCTCCCATACAAACATCAAAACACTCAAATTTTAGAAAAAAAAAGTCAATAACTTTTTTATTAATGATTTTTACTTAGCCAAATTTTGACAAAATGTGTATAAGACTAATTTTAAAATGCGAATCAAATTTCATCTTAATCCGTTAAACAGTTCAGACGTTACAGATTCTTTTTCCGCTCTCCCATACAAACATCAAAACCCTCAAATTTTAGAAAAATGTCAATAACTTTGTTTCTAATTATTTTTTTTCAACCAAATATGTATAAGACTAATCTAAACATGTTTGCCAAATTTCATTTAAATCCGTTGAACCGTTCAGATAAAACAGACTTTTTTCCGCTCTCCCATACAAACCAAACCACTGTGCGTCGTAAACGAACTGTCAATTAAGAATCCAGAATTAATAGATCATTGAAAGCAATTTGTTCATACAATTGGATAAATTTACTTTTTGGCTTATTTTGGGGATTTTTAAATTGCGGATGGCAAATTTTACGAATATTAAAATTAAATTAATTTTTTTAAGCTGTTCGACGTTTAACGAACAGCTGATTTGTTTACCATGTCGTTAACCACATTTACGAAAAATGTTTTTAGGTGCGTTCATAAAACTTAATGTGTCGGAAACTTTACTATTTTACGACATCGTAAAGTTTAAGACGTTGCATGAATACCCTTATTAACTTTCTGTGGTCGATTTACATTTCAAGCTACAGTTGAGCCTTATAGAACTAAAACAAAAATATTTTCATATTGAGGAAAAAAACATATTTTTGCGTATCTATTTTTTTATTATTACCATTTTGTTATAATTTGTTGTTAGGTAAGAATAAAAGACGTGTTCGTGTTCTTTACACGAAATAAATAAAAATAAATGTGTGCATGTAATTTTTTTGTATCTATCATTCGTTGATCCGAAGTTATAAGGGTCTAAACTTGCCTGTATTTCCTTTTAAGTTTCATGGTCAAAAAAGCCCATTAAAAAAAAATAAGGAACATCGTCCCAAGAGAAACATATGCTCTACATAGTGCAATTTTTTTTTATAAAACATTTATTATGGTCTAGCTGCACGTCTAAAAAAATATAACTTAAAAAGTTTAGAAACTCTGTTAAAAAAATATAACGAGGTTCAAAAAAGTAACAGACAACGCCCCTGGAAAAACTTGCCCTCAACATTTTGGTGTTTAAAGTTTTCCTTAACTTAACTCGAGCTAGACGAGCTTTTAAATAATCAAAAAGATTTGGGCCAAAAAAGTTAAATTGTTTGAGAAGAATCGAATTTAAGTTATAGTACGGGAGCTAGCAACGTCGACAAAAAATAGCATTTCAACAGTCATGATTTTTTAATATGGGGCCAGATAGCTTTCAATGAAACTCATCATTGAAAAATTTATTTTCTCATTTTCAGACACTTTAAAAGCAAAATCAGTAACTATTTTTTTTATGCCAACATAAAGCTATTGACTTGATTATTATTTTTTGCCAAAAAAAAGTTAACACGTGAAATAAATTTCTTTATTTCAATGATTGAAATACCTTACCAATGATAATTGAATTCTTAGAAGTCATTTTACATATGTGAAAGGTTGGGCCAAAATGAAATATTTTTTGACTAGAAATAATAATTGAGTCATATCAGCTTTTTATTAGCATCAAAATATTTACAGATTTTGCTTTCAGGGTCTCAAAATAGGGAATTAACTTTTTCAATGATGAGCTATCAGGCCGCATATTAAAAAATCATGACTGTTGTAGTGCTTTTTTTGTCAACGTTGCTAGCTCTCGTACTATAACTTAAATTCGATTCTTCTCAAACAATTTAACTTTTTTCGGCCCAAATCTTTTTGATTATTTAAAAGCTCGTCTAGCTCCAGTTAAGTACCCATTTTCAAAAACATTTTCCAAGATTTACAAAAAAAAATTATTTCACTATCTGTACATTGGAACTACGAAACGACTATTATCAACAAGGCTAACCATTGGCGTAGATAGCTTTTTACGATAGAGGAGGGGGGGGGGAATGACATAATAATAAATTCAATAAATTTTTTTTTAATGAATTTGTATTTTTATTTAGTGTGACAAAAACAAGTTACAAATTACAAAGGTAAATTCTTCTTGTAGTATAAAAAATCTTGTAAAATTAAGTATTCATTTATAGACTCAGTTGATTCCAATCTTTCGATGAATTTCCAGAGTAGACAAAAAATCCAAACACTCCGAAAATAACAACAAACAACGCAAACTTGAGTTTTATATTCCGAACTGTTATTCAGATGGTCAGAAAGGAAAGAACTCACTTCATTTGTCCTGTTCCTATGAATCGTATCAATCCGTTTCAAACTAGAAACTGTTCGTTCGGAAGAACACGTTGATATCGGATGTGTTGCAAAAATCTTAAGCAACATATTAATGTTAATAAAATTTTCTTCAGGATGATTGTCCATCCAGCGCTTCAACTGAGTTTTTAGCATGATATCGCCTGTAGGGATCAAATATCTCTTCCGCATTTTAACTGCACGAGCCAGCAGTAAGAAATGTTTGAAAACATTCAACAATTTTAATAAGATTATCAGCTGCTTTGTCAATTCCGAATGAATCATGCTTGAAGAGCACCAAAAATCCTTCTAATATATCGACGCTTAAAAAGGTCGAAAAATTCCAATTAAAAAAAGATATTAATACAATAAAATGAGCAGCACCAGAGCCACCTTTTGGCAATTTCAGCGTAACAATATTGTTCTGAACATTTTACAGAAAAAGGCAGAATACAAAACCTAACTACTTACTTACTATAGATCATCATACAAAATTTGGCATGTTTTTTTTATTTCTGAAAAACATGCAAAAACGACTTACGGGGTTCGGCACTTTAACCGTCCTTGTGAATCTGCCTCCAAGTTCAAATTTTCTAATTTTCTAATTTTCTGTACTTTTAATTTCAGGATTTGAACTATTCTTCTGTCTGTCCATTATCCTTTTGTGTTCTTAAATCAACAGTTTCAGAATTTTTTTGAGCCTTCATAAATTCCAGAAAACGTATCTTCTACTCGAATTCTTTTATCTTCATCGCGTTAATCGTTGTCGAGATCCTTGGATTGTACCAAATCTTAAATGTACCTGTTTGAATTCGTGGCTTAAAAGCACCGAAAGTTGTTGGTAAACATTTTTGGCGTCACTTTCCGAGATTATTATTTCAAGAAAATCATCTACTACTTCATACTTTGACAGCCTGATTTAATCTCTTTAAAGTTTTTGTTTTCTCTTCAGATTCGTGTTTTCTAGAATCGACCTTCATTTGGTAAATGAAAGGATGCATTTATGGTATTCGATGCTCCTCGAAAAAGCCCGGATAACTAAGAACACACAATTTTTGATATGGGTGTTTTTTCTGTTTGGTTTACTTTTTAACATTAGAAATGTTTAACGATGTGAAAAAATCAACAGAATTTCAAAAATGTGAAACGCTTGATAGACAAAGATTGCGAAACGTCAGGGGAATAGATAAAATTATTGCGTTCATGCTTTGTTCTTACTGGTCTGAGGAAACAGCGTTACCAATTCCGGAAAAAAGTCGAAGTAGATTTCAAGAAAAAAGTGAAGTAGGTTGAGAAAAATCAAAGTAGATTTCAAAATGAACCTTTTTTATATAAATTTAATCTAATTAAACGAAAAATAACTAAAAACAAAAACACTTGTTAAATTTATTTCACAAAAAAAAGCATACGTTATTTTTAACTTCATTTTCAGATGTATATTTTGTATACATGGTTTTATAACAAAATCGTCAGTTTTATTTAACAAGAAAAAACTTAAAACAAAAAATTCTCTCGGGCTCCATTTTAAGGTATTCTATTTTTTTTTATAAAAAAGAACATTTATATTATTTTAATAATAGGTAGTATCTTCTTACAAAAATAAGAACACGTTATTAAAAATAAATAAAAAATATTTCAGTATTTGAAAAGACACAAACAAAAAAACTTAAAATTGGTATTGGTTTTTCATTTAGTTATATTTCCCATCTACTAACTTATATTTTTGAAAATAAGCTAACATATTTTTCGGTGGGTATTTTATTTTTTGTAAGTATTTTCTTGTTTGATGAGTTCTTTGCAGAGCGTAATGCTTCTTTCGTATTGGATAAAGTTAATGTCAGAGAACTTGCGCTCTGCTGCCGCGGAACGGAGAAAAAGAAGTACATTCAGTATTTTTTCTGGAATATTGAAGTACGTTGAAACAATGATTTTTAAAATGAAGAAGATTTCAATATATTGGTGATGGTGCGAAGTAGAAGTAGATTTTAATTTTTTTTTTGTAAAAAAAGAAGTAGATCTACTTCAATTGAAGTAAAGTGGTACCACTGGTTCGAAGGCTTTCCAGATTTGCATGTGGAGCAGTGATACCAGACAGGTTTTCCTATAGTGATACCCGAAAATTCCCGTTTTCCCCACGCTTTTGTTAAAAATATCTCACATTTTACCCACGACTTAATAAATAAAAAAAAATTATATTTCATTGGTCGCGTTCGGGGATCAATCCAAAGCTATCCGGATAGGTTTATGTTGTTGTAATCCCTTAGAACAAAACAGCTGATGCAACAACAACCAAACGTATCCGAAAATTTTTGGGATAGGTTGACACCCATTGGATAGATCCCCGAACTCGAGGTTTGTAATTCAGTTTCTTATTACGTATTTTATTAGGAAAAATATAATCCCATACATTTTGATTACGCAGCAAAGTTTAGAAACAAATATGCATTCCGCATTGGTAAAAATATAAATTTTTGAAAATTTACATTGAGTTTAACAATTTGCAACAAAAAAAAGCAAAAATAAAAGTACAGAAATTAATATGAACAAAAAAAAAAAAAAACCCAATGAAACTCAAATGACATTTATTATCGAAGGATTGTGACTTTTCACTACGCCATGACGATGATTTTGTGGGTGAGGAGCTCTGTTCCCTTCACCGATCTCACCATCGTCATGGCGTAGTGAAAAGTCACAACCTAAATAGGGTCTTGGTTCATAGTTCAATACAATTTCTTTTTAATAAAATGAACAATTTAGGAAAAAATTTAAGTATAACGTAAAATCCCTTATTTGTATACTTTGCGAAAAATCCCTTTTTCACTTCAAGATTATTTAAAAAGTGAAATTCTCACAAAAAGGGATAAATCCCACGAACTGGCATCGCTGATGTGGAGAATAGCAAATTTAAAAAAGGATACCACTTGCTTTATTCAAAGATTTAAAATACAGTAAAACCCGCTTAACAGAAACACCCGCTTATATGAAATAATTTTTTCATCCCCGATTATTTGTCGACCAATTACCTTTAAAACACTCCGTTTAAGTGAAAAACCCGGATACCTGTAACATAATTGAAATTTCTTTTTCATTTTTCCGGACTCCGCTTAAGTGAAATTTTTTTTCACTTAAAGCCTAGTACTCACCTCCCGTGAAATGACAAATATAAACGTTTCAAAATACTTGGATATTCGATATGAATCCATAACTAATTCTTCACATGAATTTTTGGTACTCAGTTTGGAATTTTTAATACTCACTTTGAATGAAAAAAGTTATTAATTTGAATTACTGTCATCAGAATCTTGAAAAGGTTCCTAAAAGAGTATTTAGATTCCGTTTTTTGATCCGTTTTCCTCCTTGATTAGAATAAAAACGCTAGAAAGACAACCGTTTAATCCGAAACAATTTTTTTTATTTTAGAATTTATATTTTGAGCAAAACAAATTCATTGGAAAATGTCACAATTTTCTACAACACCATAGTTTTTTTTCCAAGTGGTCGTACATTGGGAAATGAAAATTTTGGGTAAAATTGATTGAAGAACCGGTTCATATTTCATTTTTACATTTTGGTACTCACTTCTTGTTGTGAATTTCATTTTCACTCGAGCTGAGTACTGAGCTTAAGCGGGATTCGTTTAAGTGAAAAACTTGATTAAGTGAAAGAAATACTGTGACATTTTGCCGTTTATCTTAAGCGGGTTTTACTGTACATAAATGCTTTTTCATTTCTAATGTACCTCAACTATGCTGGAATGGCAAATCGGGTAAATTTTTTGTATTAAATTGTTTTAAATAATTTATTTTTTTTATTTAACTATTTATTTAATAATCCGAGTAAATATTAAAAAATCAAATAGAAAACAACTTTCACAAAAACAAAAATTTTCCAATGTTCAAAATTCTAATTATTTTTGTTTATTAAGTTTTAATAAATCGAGACCCCTGAAGATGTTAAGAATTTTTAACGAAACGTAGTTATAGCTTTCATTGAAACTCATCATTGAAAATTTTAATTGTTAATTTTGAGGCACTTAAAAAGTGAAATCAGTGATTATTGTAATGCAAATAAAAAGCTGATAACTAAATTATTATTTCTAGTCAAAAAATATTTCATTTTGGCCCAGCCTACCGCAGGAAATGAATTTCTTTATTTCAATGATTGAACTACCTTATCATTGGTCATTAAAATCTCAGAAATCGTTTAATGTGAAAGGTAGGGCCAAAATGAAATATTTTGTTGACTAGAAATAATAATCGAGGAAATGAATTTCTTTATTTCAATGATTGAACTACCTTATCATTGGTCATTAAAATCTCAGAAATCGTTTAATGTGAAAGGTAGGGCCAAAATGAAATATTAAGTTGACTAGAAATAAGCTTTTTATTTGCATCAAAATAATCACTGATATCGCTTTTTTAGCGAATCGCTATGCGAATTATTTATACTGTATTTATGCTGTTTTTGAAATAAATATATTTTCGAAATCTTACTGAATTTGGCTGCTGCATATTGGAAGATACCTTCAGTACTTTTAAAATAAGACCAAATTTGTTTCAATCAAATTACTAGTTTATCTAAGAACTTTTAGGCCCGTTTGCTGATACTACACATAACGATTTAAGTTGAACTTAAATTCTTAAGGGGTACTTTTTCCATGTCATAAAGTGATACTTAAGAAATTAAGTTCAACTTAAATCGTTATGTGTAGTGTCAGCAAACCTCTCTTAGACGAATAAGCAATTTCAACACAAATCTGACAATACAACGGTACCTACAGTTTTTCAAATATCCTCTGCTATTCTTGCAAGAGAGATTTCGTTTTGAGATTAGAACATTCTCTAAGAGTTGTTTTAGCAATTTAAAGAACGAGTTTCATGCTTTTCTACCATTTTCACTAATTTATGATCCTTTTTTTAGATTTCGATTTTCATCCTGTGCTGTAAGCTGTTAATTAATTAAGCTATATTTAATTGAATGCAGTGCGGAAAATGCGGAAAATGTTAGCTAAAAGTTAGGGTACTATTTTCCACCGTTTAGGTGGAAGGGTAGTTTTCAAAAAAAACTACTTAAAATGGACTAAAATTTCGTTAAAAAAAACTTATATTATGTTATAGCTTTTTTAAAAGCCAAAAATCTATTGTAATATTTTCTTTTTAAATTAAAATTTGATGAATAGTTTTTCCAAAAATGACGATGAAAATTTTAATTTTTAATTTGTATACTTAAGAAATATCCCACATTATGCTATGAATTATATTGGACGAAAAGTGAAATAAACTATACATACATTTTTCCAGTTCTATATTCCTGCCTTTTTTTCAATTTGTTTGTTTTTAAAGATTTTTTTCATTAATGCAGTTTTTAAAAACTTAAAGCTTTACTTTGACTCGCTATCGGAAAGTATGGAGTTTTTTAATGAATACAATAAAGTAATAAAGATTCATTAGTTTTTGAATTTAATAACAAGCAGAGCCAATAGTCTTCGCAGCTAGGATCTCTCCTTCTTTATGTATATTACCTTGTAATTTAAATTACTAGTTAATAAATTATAATAATAATAATAGTTTTAGAACTGCTTTTGAACTAATGTACTAGCCAACAGGATTATTTTCGTTGGATTATGCAATATTTACAATATTTTTGGTATTACAAACTCATTTTAAACAAAGTTAAAACGAAAATTTTGTTAAGAAAAATTATAAACATATTATTTTAGAAGAGTACTTTAATTAAAACAAAAGCTAGGTGTGCTTAAACAAATGTATTGTAGTTGTAAGTAAAGAGTGTTTTTTTTTAGACGTGTGGTTTTCAAGAAGAAATAAAACGCATATAATTTAATATTATGGCCAAGAATTTAGCTTTATTATAAAGATAAGGGTTTGCCATTATGTTTTAAAAATGATTTCGGGCAAGTGGCTGCCGGGGCTGCCTCGAATAATATCCAGCCGAGGCCCAATTTTCGACCACTTTTTGCAGCAATTGAGGCCGTATGTCAGCAATAACGCGCCGAATATTCTCTTCCAAGACGTCAATCGTCTCGGGCTTATCTGCGTAGACGAGCGACTTCACATAAACCCACAAAAAATAGTCCAGCGGTGTTAAATCGCACGATCTTGGAGGCCACGCCACAGGCCCACAACACGACGCTCACAAAAAGTTTCCTTCAATAAATTAATTGTTTCGTTGGCTGTATGGCATGTAGCGCCGTCTTGTTGGAACCAAAGGTCGTCCACATCAACATCCTCCAATTCAGGCACGAAAAAGTCATTAATCATGGCTCTATAGCATTCCCCGTTGACTGTAACATTATGACCGGCTTCATTTTTGAAGAAATATGGACCAATGATTCCCTCTGCTCATAGAGCACACCAAACAGTGACTTTTTGAGGGTGTAACGGCGTCCAATGGCTTGTGGATTATGATCTCTCCAAATACGACAATTTTGCTTTTTAACGTACCCATTCAACCAAAAGTGAGCTTCATCGCTGAACAAAATTTTCTTGTGAAAATCGGGATCGGTGGCCATCTCGTCGCGCTATAGAACCATTATTTTGGTAATGAATTTGCACGATTTGCAAACGTTGTTCAGGAGTAATTCTATTCATTATGAAATGGCAAACCAAACTGAACATAAATCAAGTGACAGCTGTCAAAAAGACCAACTCCGAAAAAAGTATTGCCAGATTGAAAACCACACGTCTAAGAAAAAACACCGTTTACAATCAAGTATGCAATTAATCAAGCATTTTTTGTCTGCTTTTTTTCTGAAAAATTCTATTCTATTTCTATTTTTTGGTAACCCTTCTTCCGAGCTATTACATTGTAGCGTTATTTTCTTGTATTTAATGTTTCAATAAATTGCTTGTTTCAATGACGTTTTTTGATATCACTTTGATAATTGTTTTAGAAGAATGAGTTTTTAATTAAGTCCAACGGTTGTGTCAATAAAATTCATGTAGGTAATGGTCATTTCCCGCTACACTGTTGAATCTACTGCTATGAAACTAATGAGTTATTTATTCAATACAGCTGCCGTTAAATGTAAAATGTTTGTATTTTCATTTGTTTTGCAACCACTAATTAAATTTCTAGCACTCTCCTGATTTATAGTTTTTTTTCGACATCCAATTTTTAAATATTCATCTTAAAATAATAATATAAATAGGTACATATATCCATACCAAGAGGAGTTGGAAAGAAGTTCAATTCGTAGGATTTTTAAATATTCATAAGCTATCAATTAATTACAATTACAAATCCCTATTCTAATTAACATAACTAGGAAATAGAAAAGCACATTTCTCAAGTAGATGGGTTTTCAGTTTTGGAAATGGTAAGGTAGTGTTAACTGTATTTTCAAACAAAAAATCACAAAACATGAAAAATAAACAAATATAAAGAATAAAGAGATTAGTGTACAACACTATTGTCATTAGGATGCGTTGTATTTTCATGGGATAAACCATATGGGTTACTAAGGATAATAAATGCTTATGACGATAATCAATGATTCAGTACAAACAAAATAAAAAATCAAAAATTGGAAAAGAAAAATAGACGCGTCGAAATGTTCTTATTTTCACATCGATAATTATAATAGACAGCGAAAAACTAATTTAACAGATTAAATGTAAACAAAAAACAAAACAAATGAATTGTTAAATATTTACTGGCAATGACAAACCTTTTTAGCCATGTATTTCTGTGCATCTTGCAACATATTAGTTTTTTCATTAATGTTCATCCTGCATAAATTCTTAATGAAATATAACAAAATTACTTAAAAAACATTAATAATACAAATATTTTGTATATTTACCTCCTTCATTGGCATCCGCAATTTTAGAATTTCCGCATACCTTTGCAAAACTTCTAATGGTGCATGTATCTATTCAAATAAACTTTTCAAACTTGAGTTTTTAAATGTTGCGCAAAATTGTAAACAGTTCCGTGATTAAATTCGGTTTTAATTAATATTTTAGTTGCGAGTCCTTATCTAACTTTTGCATAGTTTCAAACACTTTCAACAAATCTTCTAACTAAAATGGTATCACTTAAACAAATTTTAGTTGAATACACCAAAATTTGACATAGTATGAAAATTGACAAACAAAAACTAAACAATTGTTATTAAGTAAATAATTGCTCACCGGCATAGGTGCTCTTTATTAAATGCAGATATAATATGTAGATAATGAATTTGCGTTTATACCTGAGCATAGATAACTAGTTCTGGCCAACGGCGTACGCTAGAGGGAAAAAGAGGGTCGCGTGTCCATGACAATATTAATTTTATCTATTTTATTATTGAGTAATTAAGAAATCTAAAATCTAAAAACAATTTTTGATGTTGAACTTTTTCTCTCAACACTTTTTTTCTAATGACAAATTCTGAATCATAGTTTTCTCACAAAATATCAACACTAAAGCCGTTTAAAATAAAATCGAAATTCGACAAATATTGCATGAGAACTAAATTCGCCTCAAATTAAATGTTTATTTCCTACTAATTTAGAAAAAAAAAACCCTTGAACTTATTTCACTGTATCCATAAAATTACAAATGCTTGCATTAAACAGTACTGATATTGTTATAAAAATATAATTAAATATATTTTATTTTTTATAATTGATTTTAGAACGACGTACTTGCAATGTCATGAAAATTTTAAATGTGCTAACTTTTGAATATTTATGCTACCTGCAAATGATATGCAAGAGAGTCCGTACCGTTATGGTCCATTTTACTTAAATATTTAAGTCGTCTATAAATTTTGTTATTTTTATATACATATAAAGAGGTGTTCAATTTTTGTTAAAGTTAGACGAGCGCTTTTATTATTAAAGTAAATTTATTTCGATGCCAAAAAAAAACTAATGGCTTGAATTATTTTTCTATTGAAACAAAAATTTCCACTTTTAATATTTGTTGCATCGGAATGATTATTTGACTAAAATAATAATTCAAATTAGAGATGCCGCGAATATTCGGCCACTATTCGGCATTCGGCCTATTCGGCTTATATTTTTGATATTCGGTATTCGGCCGAATAGTTCACAACATTCGGCCGAATACCGAGTAATTAATGGAGAATAAAAAAGGCTTATTATCTTACAAAAAATGTTTACTTTTATTCAAAAATTTATATTTTAGTATTTAAAATCTACTAATGGTAAGTTGTGGTGAATAAAAACTACTTTTTCGGCATTCGTTGGTAGCAAACGATTACTTATATTTTCGTAAACAATTCCAGCTTCTGAAAATATGTCAAAAGTCACGTAGGAGATAGATACACATCGTTGGCCGAATGCTCGGCTGCCGAATATTCGGTATTCGGCCGACGAGTGTGGCCGAATATTCGGTATTCAGTATTCGGCAGATTCAATATTCGCGGCATCTCTAATTCAAATCACCAACTATATTTTGGCATCAAAATAATTTTTGATTTTACTTTTTAAACGTATCAAAGTTAGCAACTGAAATTTACAATGGTGGTTTTCTAACAGTCGACTGCAAATTGTTTTAATAATTTAGAGCCCGATTAAAATATTTAATATTTTGCGCTATGTAATTATTTATTTTACCTTAACAAAGTAAATGTGTTCCCTAGATTTATATTCTATTTCCAATTCCAGTCCATGATTAATAAGATTATTTTGAAACAATCGACGTTTTTTGGCATTATTTTCCTCCTCGTTATATTCATGATTTATTTTATATGCTAAAACAAAGTCAATAGACCGTAGTTCGTCCTCAAAAAATAATGAGCTGTTGGGCTTATGACGATAATAAAGGTCCGTAGGGCAGTGACATTCTGAATTGGATCTTACAATGTTTTCATTTCTCCTGGAAAAGATAAAAAGAAATAGTTTAATTCTCAAATATTTGTTTCGCCTCAAAATTTTTGGTAAGGGTGTTTTTAGGTTGGAGCTGCCACATCCTTTACAAGCGATGATTTTCTATGCTAGGGTCGTTTATCGAATCTCCAACACAAGCACCAATGGGAAAAACAGCTCTATTTACATCGCTGCTCTAATCGTCTATCGCAACTCCAACATAAACAGACCCTAATTAGTATATTGAATAGTGATTTATTAAATAAATGTAATTTGAACTGAACTTAACAATAATTTTGACGTCTCACTTGTAACCAACCAATTTACGCATATTAATTTAGGATAAGGAAAAAGTATTCAACCTTGGTCTTAGTAGTGGTCATGGACAAAGAACTTTCTATAAGTTTCCATGAATCAGACACTGTGAGTCAAGACTATAGTTCTTTTCCACATTGGATTCTAAACCGCGTAGTTGTGGGTACGGCCTCAAATTACTATCGCAATCGACCAAAATAATTTTTTTTTTGATTTGATTTGCAAGTTGTTTAAGTTAAAAGTCAACTTTAATTAAAATTACAAATTTAAATAAAAAAAAAACTGAAATTTAAAAAAGATTCATATTAATTTGGAAAATATAAGCGAACCGCTTAAGGTAAGGCATTTGATAGTTTAAAGTGTGTTAAGGGATATACAAATCAATTTTTTAGACCGGCGCTTTTCTGGACCACATCGGTCTCCCTTTTTATTTGCCCGATAAGGTTTAATTTGTAAGTTTGTAAAAAAGGTTATCCAAGTACCCGCCGCTCAGCAAAATTAACCAGCACTATTGCGCTTAAGATTACATAGTTAACAGATAATCCTTTTCGAATATCGAAATAGTCAGCCATCGTTCATAAAAGAAAAGTGATCAGTGCGTATTTTAAATTTTAATTAATATATTATAAATTATAAAATACAAGGACTACGAATTGAATTGGAAATTTGCATGATCGAAAAGCAGCAGTGGCCACTTCTTCTTCTTGGATGGTGAGTTTTTTTTATATATATATACATATATATTGAAATTTGAAACTGAAATTTAAAAAAAAATATATATCAACTAAATTTTAACATACGCAGTCAAAGCTGCTCTATTTTGGGGTATATTAAAAGTATTTAGATTATCGATTATAATAGGAAAAGCAATTGATATTGAAATTATAATAATTATAATTCTTAAATCCGAACAATAAAATTTAATTAATTTCAAAACTTATAATATTTTTTTATTTGTCGAGTAACTAATCAGAACTTTACTCAGACATTTGTCGCGTTCGGGGATCCATCCAAAGCTATCCGGATAGATTTGTGTTGTTGTAATCCTTTGTGACAAAACAGCTGATGTAAAAACAACTCAACGTATCGGAAAATTTTTGGGATAGGTTGATACCTATTTGATAGATCCCCGAACGCGACAATTGTGAAACAAGCCCTAAATATAATACAAAAATAAGATTTTAAATTTAGAAATGATCAAAAATGAAATTGAATAAATGTTTCAAACATGAAGATTTTTGAAATTGCTTAAACAAAAATGAATTGTTAAAATTATTTCAAAGAGATGAGTGTGGTGAAGTAAGGGAGATGATTGAGGGGTAGGAAAACACCGGCGTTCAGTGTCGTCTAGGCGAGTACGACGGGTGAAGATAACATCTCGCGTATTTGTGACCAGCTATACATTAAGCCTGGTATGATAATTTTTTGTAATGAGTTTTAGGGAAAAGAACCACGCCCCACCGACGAGCTACAGTAGTAACAAGCATACCAGCGACATCCCTAACCGACTCAAACAACCCGTTACACACTAATCAACTGACGAACCCAAGTGACTTATAGCGAGTTTCATTCACGAAAAGATTGGGCGGGTTCAATAAAAATAGCTTAACATCTGAATTTTCAGATTTCTGAATTTATGTCGTTGAACGCAAAAAACGCAAATCTGAAATTTCAGTCGAAAGTCATTGTGTCAAATTCCTGCATTTACCTAAAGGATTTACATTGAAGCGAAATAAAATAGAACTTTAATTACATTTGTAAATTAAACATTGAGAGTGAGTAGTTGTGAGGATGAAAATATATGTAACTAAATCAGCAACAGGTTTCATTACCTTCGTTAAAAGTCTTTTTATTGATATGTATGACTTACAAAAACATAGAAAAACTTTCCAAACATCAATTAAAAAAATTGTTGATTTAAAAATTCACTAAACAATAAACAAAAAGTTCGTTCATTTAAATAAGTATTAAATTTTCATGACAAAAACTAAAAAAATCAACCACCAACAAGACGAAAATTATGAAGTTCAGCTTTTATGTGTGCTTTTGGCACTTCCCCCACCACAAACAACTTTCATCTGAATTTTCAGATGAGAATTTGTTGTCTGAAAATTCAGATGAAACGTAACTAATGTCGAATTCCTTCCAACAAAAGAATCGAATTTTTTTCTAAAAAGAATCGAATTTTTTCTGTCGTTGAAAGGAATACGAAAAGACGAAAAGAATCGATTTTTTTTTGTGATTGTGTGTGTGGCACTTGACAGCAGCAAATTTTGAAGTAAAATATCCAGAAAATATTCAATTTGGAAATTATTATTATTATTAATTGAAAAACAACCACAAATATTTACTATAAAATTCACCGAAAATTCGTTGCAACCAAAAACAAAATTTTTTTTCATAAAAAAAATTGTTTTCTTAAAACACTGCGGCATTGAATTTGACATTTTTAGAAATTTCAAATCTTGCAAGTGTGTGTGCAAATCGGTGTAAAATCTTTCTTGAATCTTGCAAAATTAGCAAGATTTGTTTTGACAGAAAAAATTCGAATTGTTCAGAAAAAAAATCGATTCTTTCAGAAAAAATTCGATTCTTTTGTTGAAAGGAATTCGACATAAAAGTCACTAAAAGTCATCTAACTTTTTATGACAACTGCCCAATCAGAAGCTCCAAAAATTCAGAAATCTGAAAATTCAGATGTAAAACGTAATCGATTGAACGCACCCATTTACACTTTTTGTCGAAAGATGTGCCCTTTTCTTATTTTAAGGGTTTCATTGCAAGAAAAAGAGCAATTCTAGGTCTATTCTCAACAAGAAAGAAGAGCTCTCTCATGGGGTGAGTGAGAGATTCGATCTAAATACACAGCTTTTGTTGTTTGTTGTGAACTTGTGCCGGCTAGTGCTAAATTAAAAAAAAAAATTAGCCAGTTCAGGTTCTTTGGGATCTCTGAGATTTCAGAGATCTCAACAATCTCAGAAATCTGAACGTAATTCCTAAGTGAGATTGCTCACTTTTGCTGTCAAAAAGCTGAGACTGAAATTTTTTGGATTCGTTTGCTCAATTATTTTTTGTCGCAGTTGATCAATTTATAAAAAGGATATGCAGAGTGCTTTTGACTTCTAAAGGAGAATTTTTTCAGGTTTATCCTTCTCCTCACTGGACCTCACAGAAGTTTGTCAGTGAGATCTCAGAATTAAGAAATGTGAACTGGCAAAATAACTATGGAGGAAGTTCATAATTTGGATTTCTTAAATTTGTTGAAGTTTTTGTTTAAATCGTGAATGACAGGCATGTCAAACTACTAAAAAAAGTTTCATTGAAAGTTCCATTCATTGATTTTGAGAGCAATTCTTTAAAAGTTGAATAAAACTCGCTATTAGTGAGATCGCCGGTTCGAAACGCCAAATTTTTTAATGTTCAGTCAGGTCATTAAAGATACTTTCAACCTTTCAGGTTCATGCACCCGCGCGTATGCACTTCATTTTCGGATCTAATTAAAACTCATGTTTCAGATAAATTGTTGATGATTCATAATCATATAACTCACAAACAAAAAAAAAAGCTGTTATAATATTCCCAAAGGGGCAAGTGATATAATAAAAAAAAAATACAAATTAATATTAAACTTACGTGTCCCCACAAGGGTCCGGCGGCACATAATTATTGTTTGATTTCAATGATTCCATAAATTCATCGTGAACTTCATTTCCTAGAAAAGCGCTAGTAGTGGCATTGCTCCCCATATTGTTCATGTTTACCAGTTCCGTAAACTGAATTTCTTCAGAACTTTTTGTTGGGGTAATCCCATGATTTTTAATATTAGTTGCTTTCAGTATTTCAACTAAATCTTCTTTTTCCAAGACACATTGAGAATTTATTGGCATGAATTCGTTGGTTGGTGAATCTAAATATAGATCAAATTAAAATAATTATATGTAAGTGTAAAATAAGAAGGTAGGTACATATTTTGAGAACTTACCCATTTTCCTGAATTAAATTTAGTTAAATTGTATTGCTTAAATTTAACTACTTTCTAGTTTTTTAGCCACATCTTATTTCTACGGCAGTAAGTAGTACCTGAAATGACAAATCAGGCAATCCAAGTTGTACTGCTTTGAGAATTGACTTCTCGAATTGCCGACAAAGTAAAATAAATATTTGGCAACTGGCTAGTGGATGAAAACTAAAATGTCTTGGAGAAAGAAGGCAATATCAGAGATTATGAATTATAAAGATTGGAATCTTTCGTACGTTCCATCCCCCAAAACCCATTTGTTTACATTGTTGTTGTTCTTTGTAATTTTATTTCGTGTCGATGAACAGATGTGAAATGCAAAAACAATTTATGCAGTGGTGAATTCATATTTTTGCACTAGTGTTCGTTAAAACATGAACACTAGTGCAAAATTATGAATTCACCACTATCCGCCATTTAGTGTAGCTTGAAGGCAAACCAGAATGACTGCTAAGGACAAAGATACTGAATTCTAAAGATTGGAATCTTTCGTACGTTCCATCCCCCAAAACCCATTTGTTTACATTGCTGTTTTTGTAATTTTATCTCGTGTCGATGAATAGATGTGAATTGCAACAACAATTTATGCAGTGGTGAATTCATATTTTTGCACTAGTGTGCGTTAAAACATGAACACTAGTGCAAAAATATGAATTCACCACTGTCCACCATTTTGTTTAGCTTGTAGGCAAACAATGACAGCCGAGGATTCCAGTCTTTAAGGATCCCCCACACCAACGCGAATCTATCGTGGCGACGACGAAAACAGTAATAACAACGTGTTGTTTTCATTGAAAACCACGTTCTGTTATTATTGTTTTTGTCGTCGTAAGACGAATTCGAGTTGGTGTGAGGGATCCTTTATAATTCAGTATCTTTGGCCAAGGATTCCAATCTTTATACAGTAAAACCCGCTTACTAGAAACCCGCTTCAGAGAAACCCGCTTAAGAGAAAAACCCGCTTATCTGAAACATTTTTTTCATCCCCGAGTATTTATCGACCAATTACCTTTATAACACTCCGCTTAAGCGAAACTCGCTTAAGTGAAAACCCGGATACCTGAAACATTTTTTCAGTTAACAGGGCTGTTCTGGCGTTGTGATTTTTTGCGTTTAAGCCTAGTACGCAGTTCGGGAAAAATGCCAAATTACTAGTGCGGCAACTTTTTTAATCCAAAAAAATATACTAAATTTTCATAGAAATGACTTTTGAATGACAACATAAACTCGCTGTAAAGGCTGCAAACCCTTTTTTGTACTGATTTTTTTTGTTATATTAATATTGCTGGGTAGATTTACAAAATACAAAAAAATATTTTTACCTACGTTACTGTCCTCATTTGAATTTTATTTTTATCTCTACACCTTCAAAATTTGTCTTGAGAAAAAGAATGTAGAGATAAAATTTAGTTTGTATCGATCTGCGTACTAGGCTTTATGTTTGATTTTGTTTTTCGAATTAGTGAAACTCTCCAAGGATATTTTCCGTTGTGTTTTCGCAAGCGTTTCGTTGTCTGTTTGGAGATCACAGGAAATTTTCGTTTCGCATCAGCAGCGTACTAGGCTTAATGCGTTAAGCCTAGTAAGCTGCTGATGCGAAACGAAAAATCCCATACAAAAATGACACAACGAAATCATAAACGGAAAATTTCGTTCTGCTTTTCGTTTTGCAGTACGCTGTTCAAAGAACGAAATTTATAATTGTAGCAGATTATTTGGAGAAGTCTCCTCTCCTTTTTCGCACTGAATGAATTATACAGACTATTTATTGTGTGCGGAAAAATGACATTTGAGTTTTATTTGTGTTTTTTTTTGTTTATGATTTTCTTACATCATGGGTTTCTCTGATTTTTTGCGTTTATGTTTAAAGCCTAGTACGCTGCTGATGCGAAACGAAAAATCCCATACAAAAATGACACAACGAAATCAGAAACGGAAAATTTCGTTCTCCTTTTCGTTTTGCAGTACGCTGTTCGAAGATCGAAATGTATAATTGTAGTAGATTATTTGGAGAAGTATCCGCTCCTTTTTCGCACTGAATTAATTATACAGACTATTTATTTGTTTTTTTTTTTTTGTTTATCATTTTATTACATCATGGGTTTCTCTGATTTTTTGCGTTTATCAGCCCTATTATGGCTATCAAATATCAATTATTTGATACTTGATAACTTCTATCAATTTATTGATAATTTGGTATTATGAGTATCAATTGATAATTTTAACGCGATTGTGAATATCGGTGAAAAAATTATTGTGAATGGATTTATTTTTGTATGAATCTGGAACCGAATCACATTAAGGCCTGTATTCACCGAGCGCTCATATGAGCCTCATAAGTTTATGAGGCTCATAACTTTGTTGTATTCACCAACCACTCATAAAAATGTTTCGAATTTCGAAAAAGAGAGCCACTCTCTGTCAACCAGGCACTCCCAAACTTTAAAATCAAACTTTTTTAGGTAGATGGAGTGGTACCAATGAAGATGTTTGTGTTTGTGGGGGTGGTGGTTGAGGAAGTAGTATCGAAAATGTCGGAATATTTTTCGAAGAGAGCGCTCATAAGTTATGAGTGGTCGGGACCACTCATAACTTTTATGAGCGCTCATAAGTATCCATTTATTATTGCTTGGTGAATAGGTTTATGAGGCTCATAAGTTATGAGTGCTCGGTGAATACCAGCCTAAGTGCTGAAGTGAAAAATGAAAAAAATTTTGCCTACATATTTTCGTTCAAGTCCAGTGGGTTTGAAGCATCTCGTAATGCCCTACGTATGTTGGCTTGATCGATTAAATTTTCTTCTTCATCATAATCGTCTTCAAAAAACAATTCTACAGAAGACATTTCGGTTTTAAAATCAAGAAACACAAATAACTTTTTATAAATTCTATATTTTTATTGTAATTTTCTACCACGAAAATAAATGACACATTTATCACCGAAAAATTTGTGACTGATAGAAGATTTGATAGGTAACAATATTTTTGACAACCGTAATACCAATTGTATCAATTGAACTATTCACAATAGCTGCAAAATCTAAAAACAATTCACAGTTCATCAAAAATTTTGACAGATGATCACCATAATACCGATTTATTAATTTTGTTGATACGTATCAAATGTTATCAAATATCGTGTTGATATTTGATAACCATAATAGGGCCCTATGTTTGATTTTGTTTTTGGAATTAGTGAAACTCTCCAAGGATATTTTCCGTTATGTTTTCGCAAGCGTTTCGTTGTCTGATGGATGCGAAACGAAATTTTTTAGTTTTTTTTAAAGACTATTTGGACAATTTTTTTTAAGACTGTTTAAATATTAGGTATACCTATAATATTTTTTAGACTAGGTGTTTTTTATTTTGTAGGTAGGTATACAATGTTTGCAACTAAAGAGCAGAGGTAGGTATACCTTGTAAAATGTTGCGTTTCTTCTTGTGGTTCCAAGCGACAGGATAATTTAAACACAAAATTTTTTAAATTCCCTGCACGGGAAAACAATGTAATTTTTTAAAAATGGCATGATGCTTGTAGTTTAAAACAGGACGTTCTTTCAAAAAAATTGTATTTATGTGAAATACATTTTGAAAAGTTATTTATATTAAAAAACAAATTAGAAAAAGGATCTGCTCCCATATTGAACCTAGGAAATGTATCAAATCCCTATGGTTCAAATCTTAAAACCTATTTGAAGCCTAACCTTTCTTCAGAAGGTCTTGCTGTAGTTTTAAGCCTTACAGAATTTCAAGATTTTCCAAACAAATGTTTGCCGAATTCTTCATCGGATGCATTTTCCAAAGCACAGAATCATCATGATTACAAAGCAGAAGTTTTGAAATGGAAGAAAAAGTATTTTATTTATAAAAAAAAAAAAAAAAAAGCAAGTTCGAAAAAAAATAATCTTCAACATATTGCAATAAAGCGTCAATTAAATAGAATTAAGGTAGGAAGTTCGTCAGAAAAAAAATTTAATAAAACAGGCTTGAAAACTATAGCACTTTTTTCGCCCTAGGTTATTTGTATTGTGTTCATTGTGTTCGATCGATGTGTTCAGGGCGAGCTCTGAATGACCCTCACGAGACCCAAGTTTTTTCTTGGGGCAAGAACTCAGAGCTGCCAAAATTCAAATCAGCTGTTAGCATTCAGTCAAAAACAAGTGTTGATGATAAATTTCTTGGGAAATATACGATACTTTGTTGATAATTTTTGTCATTTTTTGGTTTTCACGTAATTATAGATGAAATTCCAAAATATTCAACAGTCTATGAAACAGCTAAATGAACGAAGAAATTAGATAGTGAAATTTGTAGCACTGAATCGTTCGATGTAAAATAAAAACCCGATCAGCAAAACCCGACAATTGACTGACATTCCTCAGGTCGCGCTGGGGCAGAGAACATCGAAGAATCAACTATCAGCCGTTTATTTTTATGTTAAACAAAATAATTTTTATAATTTTTGTGTATTATCATTTATCAAATTTGTCTTGATGGGCTTGATGACCTTTGGGGCATTTTATACCTCCAGGAGACCAAAGAATTTGTATCTTAAAATGGAAAAAAAAAATAAATATTTCACTTGGTTGATTTCCTATATATTTTCTACAAATATTGTTCATTTACTACGCACGTTTTCACTACAAAACACGCGACTTTACAAAAGGCAAACAAAGACTTGATTCCTGTAGTTAAGTCATTTTAAGTAGATATTTTTTAGGTAAATAGAATAATTTAAAATTAAATTGAATTTTGTTTCTTTTTTCACTTGTTCTAAAATATGGTCACCGTAGGCATACGTTTTTTCGATTCCATTCCGATTTTGGGAATTCTTTTTTTTCGGGGTTCGTAGCGGTATAATTTATACATTAACATGAATAGGTAAGGGCTACCTTTAGGTGAAAAAATCTTTCGAAGAATGGTTACCTGTTATTAGCACCTCCCGTAGACACATTTAAATGATCTTTGGATTAATTTTTTTACGAAGAAAGATTTTAAATACATAGTAGGTATCTTGTACTAAAAATTTCAATACATTTTTTTTATTTTTATGAATATTTTCATTTTTCCAAGATAAGATTTTTATTAAACTTCGCATCAACCGACTTAAGTAATAAAGTCCTCCCTCCATGATGCAAAACAAACTGAGAAGTTTTATTGAGGAATCGTGTTTATATTGCTGAGATCTCCTAGATCTCAGAAATATAAACTGACGATTGGAAAACGCTTTGTTTTTTAGTTATTATTATTATTAAATTATATTTTATTATCGTTCTTCGCTAGCCCTTGAAAATTTTATATTCTTTCAATTTTTATTTTAATAATAAACACAAACAAGGATTTGTTTGGCTATCTAAATTTTAGTCAGGTAAAAGTATGTTTATTGATGCAATGGTGTTTTTCGGCAGCGAACATTGAGTCTACTTAGCGGCTGGTACTTTCCTAGCAGCTTCTTCTTCTTCCTTTTTTCGTTGTTTTTCTCGAATCAAGTCCGCATCCCTGAAAGAAAGGTAACGTTTTAAACTTTACGTCTTTAAATGTTACCTAGTAAAAGATATAAATATTTGGAATAGAGTTTTGTATGATTATACGGCACTTTTCAAAAAAGTAACATGTCACGAACAGTTATTTATAAGTAACTAACAATAAAAATTCACGATTTTTAATTGGTGGATTAGATCAAAAAATTTTACATAACACAATAACTATATTTCGACGGCCTCCTGCTTTGTAAACTTCCTTAAAATCTAACGTTTTTACTTTTGAGTCAACTAAATAGCGTTACTTATAAAGTTAATACAATGTAAAAATATGTAATATATGTAAGAGTTAAGGATGTTTGCAAAGCAGCGTATATAATAGGATGAAACAGAAAGTACTGAGAAAAATGCTGACTTTCGCCATATTCAACCTTATCGGAAATTCTAATTTCATTTATTTTAAATTTGTTTTACTGTCTGTGACCCTGCTTGGACATACTATAGGATTTGGGATAGGTGCGAGGTTGGGTGTATGCAAAGTTTATTTTTTTCATTTGGTAATTTTTATTTGGTGGGACATAACCCTTCATTTGCATTTTGTTACTTAGTTCATTTTATGTTGCGAGTTAGTTCCAAAAATAATGAGAATGAGTTCCCAATTTTAGTGGGAGTTAGTCCATTGGGAGTTAGTTCATTTGGGAGTTAGTTCATTTAGGAGTTAGTTCCAGGGCCAATTTTTTCAATTTAGTACCAATTCAATTCTATTAGTACCCAAATGAATTGCGAAAAACGGGATTGGCGGTATTTTAAAAAGCGGGATTTTAATACATGGACATTTAATACATTGGGATAATGAATAATTTTAGAAGGCGGGATTTAAAAAAAACCGTATTTTAATGGACGGGAATTTAAAACTTTTTTTCGGGATTTTCGAAAAAAGTGATTTTAAAAAGCTGGATTCCGATACGCTCCCCACAGGATTGCCAAAATTTAAATTGAATATGAAAGAATGACATTTTGGCTTCAAAATATGGTCAGGCTATATTTTTGATTTTGGATTTTGTTTTTGTTTTATTTCAAAAATCCAGTGAGAGGTTTTGTAAAAATCACGCAAAACTGTCAAATGGATTTCCAACGATTGGCAAACAGGAGAGGAGTACATATATAAAATGTATATCATTTAAAGGTAGTGATTAGGGCTTCAATATCTTCAGTACCGATTTTTGAATTTCTTCGCTTTTTATGAAATATTTGCTTTTGGAAAATGTGACAAATTTTCTATTTTTCAGTTGTGTTTTTAAATAACAAGAAATTAACCAAATAACTTTCTCATAATGACATTTATGTTCTAATAAAAAAATTCACTAAAAAAAAACTAGCACGAAAACTTAATTTTGTTAGAAATAATACATTTTTTAAAAAGTCTTTTTTCCAATAAATAGTCGTTATTTTCAAATATTTCCAAGTTTTAGTAAATCTATTTGCCACATGATGACTTTTCTTCGAAAATGAATGAACGTCATGTTGTAGATCATGAACCAGAGGCAGAATTATAGAATGGGAATGTGTAGATAATAAAATGAAATAAAAAAAAAGTTTTTTGTGGGTAATGCTAAGCGAGCGCTGTGCTCTACCATAGCTACATCCACTTATTTTGTGGGTAATGTCAAAAACAAATAAAGAGAAATTGTCTGTAGGTAAAGACAAACTGATTTTTGTCTGTGTGCGAAGGTTGTTTGCTGACGTAATCTAGATTATAATTGCAACTACTGACAAAATAGTTCTGAGTGCGAACAAGCAAAAATATGAGAATTTGGTTTCCATTTTTTTTGTTATGAGAATGGGATGGGAGGTAGGTAGGTACCATATTTGTTTTGTGCAAGAAGCTTATGCTATCAGGTTTTTTTAATTATTTTTACTTGCGATATAAAAGGTGGTTGGATGTTGGTTGTAGGGCCTCGAGCTGTATCTTTTCCTATGCATCAAGTGCTTACATTACCTCCACGTTGGTAACTGGTCTTGGCTTTATGTCATGACTTGCTAAACTTGTAAGCGCGAATGTTGATCAAGGAAAGAATTGCAACATTTATCCCAAGGCCCTACAGAATGGAGGTTAGTGCGTTGGGCTAGCGACCCGACCACAGTAAAAAAAAACCTATTGTTGTGAAAGAGACGCGAGAAGCCTCGGACTACGACCCCCCTCAAATGGCAACCAGACCCGGAACGAAAATGGAAAATGGACAACGATCTACGAGTATGCACCTGGAATGTAAGGACACTGTATACGCCAGGTGCTACTCAAAAACTTGAATCTGTCCTCTCGCGGTACAAGGCAGACATTACCGCGATCCAGGAAATACGATGGATAGGATCAGGAATAACGAAAAGAAAAGATTGGACATTTATTACAGCTGTCATCAAAGATTGCACATGTTAGGATGCGGATTCGTCGTGGGAAATCGACTCAGATCGAAAGTCATCGATTTTAAGCCGATTAACGATCGGCCAACCAACCAACCACCCAGAAAAAAGAACCTGTGGTATGATGATGAACGCGCGGTATTGAAGCAGGAGACGGAGAAGAAAAGAGACCAAAAAAACCTGCGCAGAAAGAAAAGGGCATCCGCAGCCTCTCAACTCAAGTATCTCGAGGAGTCTAGCACCGCTACCAACACCCGCCGGTTCTACAAAACAGCCAAGCAACTGGCATCTGGTTATATACCGGCACGCAAGCTCTTCGAAACAGCAAAGGGAACCTAGTCACCGAAGCTCAGGGAATTGTAGACGTGTTTAAGGAGGATTTCCAGCAGCTGCTTAATGGGCATTATGTAGAGGAAGCAACAGGAGAACAAAGAAGCATGAGACCAGTCAATGAAGATCCAATTCCAGCACCCAGTACTGAAGAGGTTAAGAAAGCCATCCACAAGCTTAAGAACAACAAATCCGCCGGCTCGGATGGCCTACCTGCGGAACTCTTTAATTGGTGAGGACATGTCCTGGTAGGGTGCATGCACCAGCTCATCAACCAAGTGTGGGAGGAGGAAAGTATGCCCGACGACTGGTCAAATAGCTCCATATTCCCAAAAAAAGGTGATCCTATGTCCTGCAAAAACTACAGAGGCATATCCCTGCTTAATCTTGCCTACAAAATCCTATCCAACGTACTATGTGAGCGTCTAAAACCTTTCTGCAACACTATGATCGGCACGTACCAGTGTGTCTTCAGGCCAGGCAGATCAACGATAGACCAAATCTTCACATTGAGACAAATCCTGGAAAAGACCAACGAATTTCAAGTTGAAACCGATCATCTTTTCATCGACTTCAAAGCCGCATATGATAGCATAAGTCGCCAAGAGCTTCTATTGGCCATGTCTGATCCAGCTATACCGCATGACGTTACAAAATACGCGGTGCAACGTGCAAATGGGTAACAGCTCATCCGAGCTCTTCCAGACGTGTACAGGGTTCGGACAAGGAGATGCGCTGTCATGTGACTTCTTCAACCTATTCCTGGAGCAGATAGTGCGCAAGAGTTGTGTTAACCTGGAAGGCACTATCTTCAACAGGTCTTCCTAACTGCTTGGCTATGGGGACGACATCGACATCATACGCCGCTCCAAGCTAGCTGTACTAGAAGCATTCACAGCTATTGATGAACAGGCGAAAAGCGTTGGTCTCGAAGTGAATGAGGACAAAACAAAGTACATGCTATCAACAAACAAAGCCTCATCTGTCTATCGCCTAGGACAAAACGTCACTGTTGGTAGCAGTAATTTCAAGGTAGTCAACATCGGAACAAACATCAATTCAACGAACGACACCTTAGTGGAAATCCGACGAAGATTTACCCTAGCGAACCGCTGCTACTTCGGTTTGGCCAAACAAATGGGTTCTTAGTTCTAGTTTTAGTTTTAAAACTCCTTTCTCGAAAGAGAAAGTCCATGCCATACAAAACGCTAATTTACCAGATCTTCTCTACGGCGCGCGCCGAGTGCTGGACGATAAGTAAAATATTGATACTGGGCACTTTCGAGAGAAAAATTCTTCGGCGGATATTTGGTCCTATATTGGAAGAGGGCGAATGGAGGAGAAGATTCAATCTTGAATTTTACGAGCTGTACCAAGATGTGGATGTAGTCCAAAGAGCCAAAACACGTCGACTACACTGGCTCGGTCACACCGAGCGAATGGATAACAACTCTCCAACCAAGAAAATCTTCGAATCCCAGCCTCCAGGTCCGAGACGACCAGGAAGACCGAACCTCCGCTACGGTGACCAGGCGGTTACAGACGCAAGATCGCTTGGTCTCGACGACTGGAGGGAGCTCGCGAGGGTCCGCATCCGATGGAAGACCGCAATATTTCGCGATAATATGGCGAGTTATGGATTTGTAAAAAAAATCGAACTCGGGATTTTGATCAAAGTTGAGATTACGATGATAGCGAAGTCGAAAAAAGTGGGTCTCGCAATTCTGTCCCTCTGTCTGTCTGTCCTTTCGGCTGCAGCCTAAACGGGTAGGCCGATTTTCTTCAAAGTTGGTACCTATCGTTTTTTGGGCATTCTTCGTTTTTTTCATTTTTTTTAAGACCAAAAATAACGGTACCTGCCGTACAAATTATTTTAGCAAAAAATGAAAATCTTATTTTTCTCAAAAACGTGTCCACAACTTAAAAAAAAATTCCGAAAAATGGTACCTCCCATAGAACCATTTTTTTGATTTTCGATTTTCTCAAAACAACTTCAACGGATATTGATCAATTTTTTTATGAAAAATGTTTGAAAAAGTTTTGTATACCAAAATTTTCAATTGGATTTTTAAAAAAACGTTTCAAATTTTTTTTTGTTGAGAACTTAATAATTCGAAAACGACTAAGTCAATTTTTTATTAAACTTGGCACCCAGCAGTTTTTTAACATTATCTAGCAGATTTTAAATTAAAATTATTCTTATAACCAAAAATAATGGTACCTCCCATACAAATGTTTAAAAACCGGTATTGAAAATCTCATTTTTCTCAACAACGGCTTCTACAATTTTGATTAAAATTTTTGTGTGAACTTATATCTGTACGATCTACCATATTATTGGGAAAAAAATTATCTCTCGTAGAACCATGTTTTTGATTTTCGATTATCTCATTATTAGTTAAACTGATTTTAATGATTTTTTTTTGCACAAAAGCTTCAAATAAGTTCTAATAATATTGCATACCAAATTAAAAAAAATAAGTTATTGATTTAAAAAAAAAAAATTTAAAATTATTTTTTGAAAATTCAATATTTCGAAAATGGGTAGATGATATTTCTTTTATATCAGCAAACCTAACAAATTAAAACTAATGTGGGTACCCAGCCATATATGGGTATAAAAGGAAATGAGCTTGCAGATGAAAGCGCTTTACAAGCCCATCATGCTCCAGTTCACTAAACCTATCTTCCCCGTCCTCCAAAGCAATGAATACAAGTTTTATACATTACAAAAATTCATGATTTCGTCATAAAATGTAAAATTCATATTTGACTATATTATTATATTATATTTAATAATTATGATAATATTTTATATTAATAAATGAACTTATATTTATGTAAAGGGTGATTTTTTAGCTGGTTTGGTTTTGGCAACACTGGTTTTGACAGCTGACGTGTGTTTAGTACCTTGTGTCACTGTCAAACAGCTTCAGTTTGGTTTGCAATTTAACCATGGATCGTCTTACAAATGAACAACGCTTGCAAATTATTGAATTTTACTATCAAAATTCGTGCTCGGTTCGAAATGTTCGAAAATGAAAAATTGTGTTCAGCGATGAGGCTCATTTTTGGTTGAATGGGTACGTAAATAAGCACAATTGCCGCATTTGGAGTTAAGAGCAGCCAGAAGCATTGCAACAGCTACCAATGCATCCCGAAAAAGCCACTGTTTGGTGCGGTTTATGGGCCGGCGGCATTATTGGGCCATATTTCTTCAAAGATGATGCGAATCGCAGCGTTACTGTCAATGGTGAACGCTACCGAGCGATGATAACAAACTTTTTTTGCCCGAAATGGAAGTTCTTGACTTGCATGATATGTGGTTTCAACAAGACGGTGCCACATGCCACACAGCACGCGAAACAATGGCGCAATTGCGAGGCGAGTTTGGTGAACAGTTAATTTCACGTTTCGGGCCGGTCAATTGGCCGCCTAGATCGTGCGATTTGACACCATTAGACTATTTTTTGTGGGAGTATGTCAAGGCTAATGTCTATAGGGACAAGCCCGCTTCGATTGACGCACTGGAAGCCAACATCCATGCATTCATTCGTGAGATACCGGCCGATATGTGTGAAAGAGTATGCCAAAATTGGACTCAGCGGATGGGCTACCTGAGACGCAGCCGCGGTCAACATTTGCATGAAATTATCTTGAAACATTAAATTGCAAGGTTCAAACTATCGATTCAAATAAATATTTCATTCATTTTTTCGAATTTTTTGTGTTTTTTTTTTTAAAAAAGTTCTAAACCTCTTAAAAAATCACCCGTTATATAACATACTTACATAACTTCTTCTTAGTTTTAGGTTTACCTCAGAGCCGGAAGTCTTGTAACTTGAGCTCGTTTTGTATGTTAGCATTATAATTTTAATTATATGTAAATAATTTATAATAATAATAATATTTTTTTAAAAAACCGCTGCTCCAACGATTTTCAATTTTTTTATTTCTCATAAATTGATATTTCCTTAAGAAATCGGATGATGTACATCGCATTGGTTTCAAAACAATTTCAGAGGTTAATCAATTTATGTTTGATTATATATTTTTTTTTTTATAATTCCATGCCTATTTGCAACACGGTGCTATATTGTTCATAAATAAATGTACCTACGTGCATAATACTACCTTAAACTTAACTACATTTTAAGCAGGTATACAACATAGGCTCCCATAACTAATGTATTTCTTTTATAAGATAAATATAGTCTTTGAAATATTAAAACTTTAAAAACACAGTGTGATCGTGCAATAGGTACCTTACTATTTTTATTTATTTATTAATTTCCTCAAGAAACGATACCTTTTTGGTATATATTATAATTCATAATTCGGGAATTTCTAACAAATACTACCTACATCTTCATAATCAAATAAAATCACAAATACCTTCCCATTTTGTTAAATTAATCGCTTTTGTTACTTACACTCAAATACCTAGAAGAAAAAAAACTCTTCAAACCACACAAAAAATAAAAACACCTTAAAATTAAAATAATCAATTCTAATTTAATTTAAAAAACTAAGTACACAATTAAATGTAGCTTTTTTGTTGTAAATTAGTTGTGGAAAGAAACAATTTGTAGCTCTACTATTTTTAACAAAAATGGTATGTAGTGCTTACTTGATATCAAGTTGGCATTACACTTTTAAAAATTTAAAAAACTAAGTACGCCATTAATTAAGCTTTTTGTAGTAAATTAGTTGCGGAATGAAAAAAATTGTAAACAAAAATGTCCATAGTTTTTTTTTTTTCTAAATAAAAAAAAAGGTATGTAACGCTAACTTGATATCAAGTTAGCATTACACTTTTGGAAATTAAAAAAACTAAGTAAGCAATTAATTGTAACTTTTTTGTTGTAAATTAGTTGCGAAGAGAAAAAAATTCAAAAAATTTTTTTGGCAAAGTTTACAAACACTGGGTATGTAGTGCTAAGTTGACATTGTGAGTTCAGGCATTAAAAAGGGATATTCAAAAAACTTAGTACGCAATTATTTTTAACTTTTTTGTTGTAAATTAGTTGTGGAGAGAATAAAAATCTAAAAATTTGTTTGACAAAATTTTTGAAAACCAATCATGGTAGGTAATGCTAACTTGACATTGTGAGTTCAGGCATTAAGAAGGGATATTCAAAAAACTAAGTAGGCAATTATTTTTAACTTTTTTGTTGTAAATTAGTTGTGGAGAAAAAAAATTCTATAAATTTTTTTGACAAAATTTTTAAAAACCAATCATGGTAGGTAGTGCTAACTTGACATTGTGAGTTCAGGCATTAAAAAGGTATATTTAAAAAACTAAGTACGCAATTATTTTTAACTTTTTTGTTGTAAATTAGTTGTGGAGAAAACAAAATTTTTAAAAACCAATCGTGATAGGTAATGCTAACTTGACATTGTGGGTTCAGGCATTAAGAAGGGATATTCAAAAAACTAAGTATGCAATTATTTTTAATATTTTTGTTGTAAATTAGTTGTGGAGAGAAAAAAATTCTAAAAATTTTTTTGATGCTAACCTACCAGATTGTTTTTTTTTTAATTTTGTCAAAAAATAATTTTTGAATTTTTTTCTTTCCACAACAAATTCACAACAAAAAAGTTAAAAATAATTGCCTACTCAGTTTTTTGAATATCCCTTCTTAATGCCTGAACCCACAATGTCAAGTTAGCATTACCTACCATGATTTGTTTTTAAAAATTTTGTCAAAAAAATTTTTTGATTTTTTTTTCTCCACAACTAATTTACAACAAAAAAGTCAAAAATAATTGCGTACTTAGTTTTTTGAATATCCCTTCAACTTAGCACTACATACTCAGTGTTTGTAAACTTTGCCAAAAAAATTTTTAGAATTTTTTTCTCTTCGCAACTTATTTACTACAAAAAAGCTTCAATTAATGGCGTACTTAGTTTTTTTAATTTTCAAAAGTGTAATGCTAACTTGATATCAAGTATACAAACCATTTTTGTTAAAAATAGTAGAGCTACAATTTTTTTCTTTCCACAACTATTTTACAACAAAAAAAGCTGCAATTAATTGTGTACTTAGTTTTTTAAATTTCAAAAAGAGTAGTGCTAACTTGACATAGGTGATAAATAGATACCTAATAAATATAAGGAGGAACAAAAATACGACGGTAAAAATAATGCAAAAAAAGAAAAAAAGATACAAATATCTACATTTATAATAAATTACTCCATAACGAGAAAAAAATAAGATAGACAAAACTTCACAAATATCCCTTTCCAACACACGAATACATTTACAAACACTTTACTCCCTATACCCAAGACGAAATAATGAACAAAAATTTACCCGATTTGCCATTCCAGCATAGTTGAGGTACATTAGAAATTAAAAAAGCATTTATGTATTTTAAAACTTTGAATAAATTCTTTTTTAAATTTGCTCTTCTTCACATACAAATCTGGAAAGCCTACGAACAGAACAGGGTTGGACGAATTAACTACACTACATTTTCTACATCATTAACCACGCGTAGTTAATTTAATAAACTACACGTCTTATTTTCTACAAATTGTTACGTAAAAATAATAAAAATTTGAACATTTTAACTCAAAATTCAAGCTTCAAAGTTACAATTGACAGATCACCTGACGTTTCTCTTTCTTTACTCGGCGTTACACTTTTTTGAAATTCTGTTGATTTTTTCACATTGTTAAGCCTAGTACGCTGCGAAAACACAACGGAAAATATTCTTGGAGAGTTTCACTAATTCCAAAAACAAAATCAAACATAAACGCAAAAAATCAGAGAAACCCATGATGTAAAAAAATGATAAACAAAAAAAAACCCAAATAAAACCCAAATGTCATTTTTCCGCACACAATAAATAGTTTGAATAATTAATTCAGTGCGAAAAAGGAGCGGAGACTTCTCCAAATAATCTGCTACAATTATGAATTTCGCTCTTCGAACAGCGTACTGCAAAACGAAAAGCAGAACGAAATTTTCCGTTTATGATTTCGTTGTGTCATTTTTGTATGGGATTTTTCGTTTCGCATCAGCAGCGTACTAGGCTTTAGGTTAAAACAGAGCCTGAACTGTCAAACAAAAGATCGTGTTTCTTTTTTAGCTCTGAACATTCAGAGCTCCAATTTTGTGTTTCTTTTTTCGCTCTGAGCATGTTCAGAGCATGTTCAGAGCGCGCTCTATGAACTCAGAATAAATTGATAGAGCAGACGGAGTTGAATAGCTGAACACAAAGAATATGACAAACTGTGAACAAAAAAAAAGTGACAGATGCTGAAGCGTGTTTCTTTAAATAAATCTGAACTCTCAGAGCAGAGCACGCTCAGTTCAGAGATCGCTCAGAGTATGTTCGGAGTGTTCAGACTCTGTTCAGAGCTCTGCTCTGAACTAAAAAAGAAAAACGCCCATAGTATGCGCAAACCGACACGATGGCGGTGGCGATCGCGATAACTTTTATCGCGCGATAAAGATGCGTTCAAAAACCTGCTCACATCAACGCGATATATTGTGTAGCGGGCTAAGTTGTCAGCGAAAATACAAACATTTAATTTTTGAATTTTAATAAAAAAATATCATATAAAAGGAAATTTCCCCGAATTTTTTCTGTTAATTTTTCAGTATTTGAAGTCATTTTCAAATTCTCTTTTTTAAACTGTCATTTTTCTTCAGACGATATAGCGATCAAATGGTGCTTTATGCGTTTAAGAAAAGTCGTGTAACTTAACGCAGCAGTGGAACGTGAACGCAATCCACATATCGCGTCGATGTGTGCCCCTCCATTGATTTACGTGTGCGGCATCCACATTGTTATCGCCATCGCCACCGCCATCGCGTCGGTTTGCGCGTAGCTTTATACAGACTATTTATTGTGTGCGGAAAAATGACATTTGAGTTTTATTAGTTTTTTTTTTTTTTATCATTTTCTTACATCATTGGTTTCTCTGATTTTTAGCGTTTATGTTTTATTTTTGTTTTTGGAATTAGTGAAACTCTCCAAGGATATTTTCCGTTGTGTTTTCGCAAGCGTTTCGTTATCTGTTTGGAGATCACAGGCAATTTTCGTTTCGCATCAGCAGCGTACTAGGCTTAAAAATAAAAATCGTACACCTTGATTTGTGTACTGCTTCTTCTTCTTCATAACAAAGAGTTAAGTATAAGTAGTGCAAAGCAAAGATACTGAATTATAAAGATTGGAATCCTCGGCTGTCATTCTGGTTTGATGGCAACACTTTCGTTTTTTATTATAAGATACAAATTTTCGAATCTGAGTCCGAACTTTTGTCTGGAGGCCTCTTAACTTTAAATTTAAAAACATGAAAAATATGCATTTCATTAATTTTTTATAAAATATTTTTAGTAATGAAACGAATTCGACATTAAACTGAATGGCGTGCTTAAGTCAGCGAGAAACTAAAAATGTTTCATCTACATGAATGTAAAGCGAATAAGTATTGCATCGCTTCGCTTTTCCCCTATTGTGAGTTTCACCCGAAATTGTATGTTTAAAAAATTCCCCTTATAGTGAACATTCATTTCGGGCGGAATGTAATGCCATTGGCAGTGTAAATTTTCAGTTATTTTTAGTAAGCGAACGAAAATTCGTTCGGGCGAAACTCACAATAACTTCCGAACGAACGAACGAACTCTTTTCCGAATCCAACCAATGTTCACAATTCAAGTTCATTAATACCATCCAGAGGGTAAAAATACTATTTATAGACTAGTGAATAGCCTCTGATTACTGACAGTCTCTATTTGTATGAGAAGTGATGGCATTTGAGTTATGTTTGTGTTTTATTTTCCTTTTTTTCGTTATATAACTTTTTGTGGTTACTAAAACTCTTTATGAATATTTCCCCCTATGTTTTCGTAAGCAAGCTAGAAATCGAGAAATCTGACAGAGTCAATTACATAAGGCCCAGGGGCACCCGGTCGCTGTAGCGCCAACTTAAGTAAATAAAGTAAGTTTTCGTAAGCATTTCGAGACCCCAGATTAATTTGAGATATAAATTAATATTTAGTGTTTACTTATCCTCATAAATCAAAATATCTACATCGCACAACTACTTTCGCCGAGCTTTATGTGTTTGAATTCAGTGTGTGCAGTTTTTCGAAGAAATCAATTAAAATATGTAAGTGTCGGTCCTTAAATGAGACATATTAACCCATGTTCTGAAATCCGATCGGTAATAAAATCCTTTCGTTCCAAATTGTTTTTTTTTATGAACAGCTGTGATTGGTTTGTCAGTTTTGGAATTAAAACGTAAGATTTCATTTTTGGTACTTTATTTTAGACAAGCCCTCAGTGGCGAAGCGTGAATTAAAATGCAGTCATGTACTTCATTTATTTAAAAAAAATTATGTTTACAATTAATAGGTATGTACATATGTTGGTATTACATGTACTCTAATTCAGATCTTCTTTATTGCTTCAAAAATATTTTTAATACATTTTCATGAAAGGAATCTTCCAACTGTTTCTTTCTGTCACAAAATTTTTTTTTCAATGGTAATCATTGAAAGTTCTGATACTTCTCTCACAAAGTTTAAATATTTCTGGAAAAACTGACCCGACATCATCATTTTTCAAAAAATTGCTTAACGTTTAAATTTAGAAACTCTTGTTGTTTGAATTGTTATTTAGTCATATAAGTCACTTGAATTTTCACGAAATAAGTTTTTCAATTATATGATCGCATACGTAAGAACTTTTTCACTACTTGATTTTTTAAAATAATTTTTTTAAATAAATTTTACGCAAATTATAAAATCACTACTTAAAAAAGTTACAAAATTTAATCTACAGTTCAAACAAAAAACGTTTTCTTACCTTCATTAAAAAAAAACTCAATTCATTGCCAAAATTCCCATTTCGTTCATAATCTTCCAGCACGAAATTCGAATAAAACAATGTCAACATACAACAACTATCCTATCTAAATATGTATATAACATATTATGAACCTACACATTATGCCTACACTTCTCTCATATTCATATCTGATTCTGAGTGTGAATTTTGAGCAAAATTTGCTTGGATTCGTTCACAACTAATTTTAACGAATCGGCTGATACGATGAGACTTGAGAGCTATACTTTTTTGTTTGTGTGTATACTTTCAGTGGATACATTTCGTTCTCAAATCATGTGAACGAGTTGACGTTGAAAGTCAAAAGAGAGAGACGTTATTGTTGCTAGTGGTGTTTGTTTTGATTTAAATTGAGTGCATGAAAGTGTTGCACGAGTCGGAAACTGGAAAACAGAGTGAGTAATTCAATCAAATTAGCAGATAAGTAATATAATTTTTTGGGTTGTTAGGATAACGAGAAAATTTTAATATTTGTATAGGAAAGTTAGGCGTTCATGAACGAAATGAACAATATGACGCCTCGCCACTGCAAGCCCTACATAACTATACAGGGTGGGGAAATGTTTTATAAATGGGAATTTGTGCAACGTTACATAGAGACAACATAAAGCCTTATGCAGTGCATTATTATTCATCTGTTTAGCTAAATCTAATAAATGAGACTGTATGTGTTTTGAAAGTAAAAAATTTACCCGATTTGCCATTCCAGCATAGTTAGTAACACAATGAAAAAAGCATTTATGTCACTTCATTTTCTACATCATTAACTACGCGTATAGTAAATTTAGAGAAATAATAAAATTTCAATAAAAATTTGAACATTTTAACTCAAAATTCAAGCTTCAAAGTTACAACTGACAGATCATTTGATATTTGAAACTAAGTTTGCTACAATTTGTTTCATTAACTACATTTAGCTACGTTTAACTACATAAACTACGTAGCATATGTGAAAAATGTAGTGGCCATCCCTGCCTACGAATACTTCTCCGTTTTTTGGTGTCCGTTTTATCATCTTCTTCGTATTCTGTTTCCTCAGACCAGTAAGAACATAGCATGAACGCAATAATTTTGTCTATTCCCCTGACGTTTCGCCCTCTTTCTCTACTCGGCGTTACACTTTTTTGAAATTCTGTTGATTTTTTCACATTGTTAGTAGGTATGCCTCCGCTTAAACATTTCTAATGTTAAAAGTGCTTTCAATACCAACGGAATGAATATGCATTGATTTTCGACCGGATTGAACATTCTTGATGTTTCGAATTTATTTGAGCTTTCATATCCGAATTGGAAATTTAAAAGGGTACGGTACTATTATGCCCGTTTGGTAACTTTTTTTTTTTTTAATTTCCCAAAACTGAGTTTTTTTCTATGGATTATGACAGCAAATTGTGAAATTTTGTGCAAATTCTCAAGAAATTTCACGTTACCAAACAGACCTTTGATATGATTTGTTTTTTTTTAAGGTATGTAAATTTTTTCAACAAATTTGAAGTTTCGAATTTGGTTCTTACTAATTTCGAAAGAAAAAAATGTTTTGAATACTGGTTAACCTGAAAGTGAAAATCTGAATACGTTTTTTGAATCAGTGCAGAAATCAATAGATCTGTTTGGTATCTTTTTTACGAAAAATGTGTAAAACCTGTCAAACTTTGAAAGAAAAAGAAAATACTCTCAGAGAGGGGAAAACTTGTCAAGAAGTTAACAAACGCACTGAACCACTTTTTGTATAACATGTCACTTTAGTGCACAAGACGTCGAACGTTGCAAATAATTTTGAAAATATATAAAAAATAATTCTACAGTTTAAAAATTAAGGTTGTAAAATTTTTTTTTATACTGAAAAATGCAGAACAAAAAGTGTTTTTATGGACTTATTTGAACCTTTATCAAGTCTGAAACCTACGATAATCTCCGTCCGGATAAGCGCTTCTAGGGATGAAAACACAGTGGTGATTTTGCGGTTTACCGGCCATGAGTCACTACAGACACTGGCAGCTGTGTATTTGAGAGGTTTTACACTCCTTGCACACAGAAATTTGTGTAGCAGAAATTTGCAAGTTATCCAATGGAGGGGAAATTATTTGCTCTGTCGTTGCAAGTTTTTTGAGTTAACAAACAGGAATTTTATGTCGTATTCCTTTCAACAAAAGAATCGAATTTTTTTCGAAACGAATCGATTTTTTTTCTGAACAATTCGAATTTCTTATGTCAAAGCAAATCTTGCTAATTTTGCAAGATTCAAGAAAGATTTTACACCGATTTGCACACACACTTGCAAGATTTGAAATTTCTAAAAATGTCAAATTCAATGCCGCGGTGTTTTAAGAAAACAAATTTTTTTATGAAAGCAAATTAGGGGTATTCCCGATCCGATGCAAATTGGTCTTGTATCATTGCAAAAGTGCAAAGTTTTTTTTTTACAATGGGGTTGGGGTGTAGCAATTTTACACTTTTGCATTTTTGCAATGATACAAGACCAGTTGCATCGGATTGTGAATACCCCTATTATGTTTTTGGTTGCAACGAATTTTCGGTGAATTTTATAGTAAATATTTGTGCGTTGTTTTTCAATAAATAATAATAATAATTTCCAAATTGAATATTTTCTGGAAATTTTACTTCAAAATTGCTGCTGTCAAGTGCCACACACACAATCACAAAAAAAATCGATTCTTTTCGTCTTTTCGTATTCCTTTCAACGACAGAAAAAATTCGATTCTTTTTAGAAAAAAATTCGATTCTTTTGTTGAAAGGAATTCGACATTGACAATTTGTGAAAATTTGTGCAATTTTTCAAAAACTTTCACGTTACCAAACAGAGCTTATGTATGTATGTATGTACGTAGTCTTCGGTAGCCGTCTTTCGGTTCGAAATGTAGAAAACAAAATTATTTTTGTTTAATTTTTTATTTCACTCTTTCCTTCCCCTTCTTTTCACTTTAAGTTAATAAAGTACGATTCTAATAATATGCAACAAATACTAGAGCGTGTAAGTTAGGTCAATAAAAGGAAAATATTGTACATATTTATAAGAAGGTATTCCTACAAAATTGACTTAAAATGAAAAATTAAAATTAAAGTAAAAGTAAAAGTAAAACTAATTTCAAACTCAAAAATAAGACAAAATCATTCACTCAAATAACATAATTAAAAAACAAAAGTTAAAGGGTGGATTTCTACCCTTAAAAACAAAAATTAAAGAACCAATTTCTGGATTCAAAAAAGCTATACCATAATAGCCGCGTTTTATTATCTACGGATCTAGATCGGGATGATCTTTTAATACGAAATACAACAACAACTTTGGATCCTGCTCTATAGCCGCGTTTTATTATCTACGGATCTAGATCGGGGTCATCTTTTAACACGTAATACAACAACAACTTTGGATCCTGCTCTGTATCTGGATCTATTTTAAAAATCCGAAAATAAATTTTTACTCTGTAGGGAGTACAAACTGTGTAGAAAGAAGACAGTATCTACACGAAAAATAAACAAACATAAGAAAAAAAGAGATGAGCATACAACACTGTTGTCATTATGGATCCGTATCGTTTTATTTTCATGGGATGATCTCGATCCAGATCCGGAGATAATAAAACGTTGCAAATATATTGCAATTACTGCCGTTGTTGTTTTATAGCATTTTTTTTTTCATTTTAAGTCTTTTTTTATAAAAAACTGCACCTACCTAATTAAAGGTTCTTGTCTTGGCCTTAAAAACTAGCTCTAGCTTTAGAAGAGTTACCTTGTAACTTTACTGCTTCCTTCAATTTTAAAATGGCATTTATCAGTTGCAGCCAATAAACTAAAATGCCATTTTCCTCCAGTTAAATTTTAAAAGCTAGTTTTAACTAAAATATCTTCAAAAAAAATATTTAACTTTTGATAGGACATTTGAAAATAATAATTAAAAAAAATTTTCAACATTAAATAGATCTTTGAAGGTTAAAAATAAATAAAAACAAAAATGAACAGGTAAAATCCATTATTTTTCTTTTCAATTATTTCCTATTCAAGCCTAGTACATACATACATATACCTACATCAATTCTTTTCAACAAAAAAAAGGTGGTGAAAAATTTTTTTTGTCCGCAAGAAAAATGTGTGTGGCGAAACAAAAAAGGATAGAACTCTTCTTCAGCGCACAGAAAAACTGTGTTACCGGCATGAATTACATACATGTTACCGATAGTTTGTATGAAAACTCCATGTTTTTTACTGTCATGGCGTCGCTAATCCCCGCTGTCGTTTTTTTCAACCAATTCCCCACGGGTTTGCAAAAAAACACGCCTAATACAAGTTTCAAAAGGGTAGTCACTCACTTCCATTTTAAACCAGGTGTCATCTCGCATATCGCTATCTTACTTACACTAATGAAACTTTTCCGTTCAGTTCAAAAATTAGCTGACAAAATCCAGAGATGGTTCGCAAACAGCATTTTAGCTAAAAAATCAGAGAAATACATTCGTGCAACCCAAAAAATTTATCAAGGCCATACATTTTATAAGAATTTTAGCAAAAACTGGTTTTAGTGGATTTTAGTACTACTGGCCATAAGGGGGTAAAAAAGTTAGAAAAAAATTGGAAACATTTTTTTTGTTTAAAGCCAATAGATATGCACCTTGATATACATACATACATATTATCCATATAATTATTTATATAAAACATACAATCAAAGATGTTTTTTGTTCATTTTTGCTACCTTCAAATTTTATAAGACTTCCGACTTTCATGTTGTCTATATTTTCTTTTAATTTGGGAAAAGAAAATCAAAAATTCAAATAAAAAAATTGAAGAAAATGATTTAGCCAAAAGCAAAGAAATAGAAAAAAAATTTTAAAGTCATGGACATGCTTGCGTTGCAAAATGATGAGTTATAAACTAGTAAGATAAATGCAATTTAATTAATGTCATTTGCGTGGCGTTGAAGTCAAACGCCTGACAGATTTATTGGGACATATCGATTACCTCTGTTTGCGTTGTTCAACTGTCAAATTGTCTGTGCGCTTGCCTCTAGTCTGTTCCTCCTTCTTTTTCATGTTTTTTGCCCGAGCAAGATCCCTTTGATTTCCGCCTGTTATAAAATAAATACAATATAACTAACTATGTATATACAAAAAATGTCTGCATTAGAAACATTATGCCTGTTTGGTAACTTTTTTTTCAACAAATTTCCCAAAACCGAGTTTTTTTTTCTATGGGTTTTGACAGAAAATTGTGAAATTTTGAGAAATTTCACGTTACCAAACAGACCAATTATCAAAAAAAAAATAAATAGTTGTCTATGAGAATTTCTACAATTATGTATGCATAAACTCCTTGTAAATCATGACCACAAAAACTTTCTGTACGAAACAAAATCAGACCTTTTTTGAACTCGTATCCCACTTTCTATCCGAATAAGCTATTTATGGCTTTAATGATAGCTATAACTGGCTATTTTATTTTCTATTTTTATAATTTGCTTACGAAAATACATGTATTACCAAAAGAACACACGATCAGATCCCATTTTGTCTTGAATTTGGATTTCCAAATCCATTTTGAACACATACCCTTAAGCCTAGTACTCACATCCCGTGAAAATTAAAAACCTTACAAAATACGCGTGGATATTTAATTAAATATGAACCCATAATTAATTCTTCATATGAATTTTTGATACTCAGTTTGGAATTTCGAATACTCAATTTGAATCACTGTCATCAGAGTCTTGAATGAATGACATATATATATATATTATATATAATATATTGTGGGGTTTATTGCACTGCGACATATAGATGTTGTGCCCCCATTTGAAGCTGGATGAGTATTCTCATATTAAAGCTCTTCCTCCAAACATATTTCTCGGAGGAATTTAAGTATTTAGGGTATTCTCAGAGTAGATAAATTGCAATCACCTTGTAGTGACCCAGGTGTTTGTTTCTTTGGATCATCTCAATTGCCTAATATGTGGTTCGGTGTTTCCTCAAGAATATTGCAGAATCTGCATATGGCACTGCTTACTAGGCCTAAAATGTTTAGGTGCCTTTTGAGTTATCAGTGGCCGATGAGGACGCCCGTTGATTCTGAGGTTAATCAGAGTCTTGAAAAGATTCGTAAAAAGTGTTAAAATTCCGTCTTTTATTCTTTTGCATCCTTGATGAAAATACAAACGCTAGAAAAGACAATCGTTTAATCCGAGGATATATTTTTTATTTCAGAATATATATTTTGAGCAAAACACATTTATTGACAAATGTCACAATTTTCCAAAACACCTTAAATTTTTTTTCTAGTGGTCATACGCTGGGAAATGGAAATTTTTCGTGAAATTGATTGCACAACCGTTCCACTTTCATATTTGGATACTCACTTCTTGTTGTGAATTTCATACCAGTAAACTACGCGTCACTTTTGTAAGAAAATTTCATTTTCACTCGAACTGAGTACTAGGCTTTAATTTTTAAATGTCTTCAATAGTGTGAAGAAAAAAGGCAACGTGTATATAAAAAAAAAAAAAAACAAAGAGAAAAAAAAAAAGAGTTGGGTATCAATGTTGTCACAGAGATCCTGGGTTGTTTTATTTTCATGATCTGATCTGGGCGAAAATAAAATACAGCTATGAAATGCTATCAATTTTCAGTCGAATGCTTATACCCAAATGTTTGTATACGTTTTAGTTTTTAAGAAAATTAGAAATTCTGAAAACTACTTATTGGTACATTTAAACCGAATTTAAAATTTTTATGTTCCTAATTCCCATTTGCTGAAATAAAACTTAAATATTTTTTGTTCAATTTAAACGCTAATTTTTTTACTTTTTCCCTTGCGTTAATTTCCACTTTCTTATGTTGAACTTTCACTATCCCACTGCCAACCATGCTCAACCTCTGTTGATTCACTCAACCACCAATAGGAATCAAAATAAGTTGATTTTAAAATAAAAGGGCGGGAAACAAAAATTTTGTATTTTATGCTGACAAAATTGTTTTTTTTTATAATAATTACGGTTTTAATGTACCTTCTAAATACCCAAAACAAAAATTGTCTACACTGTGGTTCCATTGGCAATGGCAATTTATTGACTGGGTGAAATAAATGTCAGTACAAAATGCTCTCGTGTTGTTACTGGTTTTCTTAATATACAATTTTGATTCATTATGTTTTGTCGCGCATTTTCAATTTCGGAGAAGTCGTTCAAAATAGCGGAAAAACCATTTTAAAAAGGTGAAACGTCATAATGTATTGGCAACTGCCGTTGGAAAGCAATAAATGCCTATTATCTATATAATTCCTTTGTCATTTTGCAGGTGGCGAAGTAATTATAATGAGGACTTTGCTACGCTATTCTAATGGAATGTACATTATTGATTTCTCTAGTAATCTCGACTACTCGCATATGAGAGCCCAAGTAGTTGGTAGTACTACATGATATTTTGCATCTACTCACGAGTACTTCACCACCTCCAAAGGAAGACGGCTGTCAATGCCAAAGCGTCTCCATTGACAATAAACAAGGAAACGGCAATGGACGATGCAATTTATTGCCTCAGATATTGCTAGCCAATTTCAGTTTTCTCAAAAACTAAAATACATACAATCATCTGATTTTTAGTATTCGACTGAAAATTGATACCTACGCGTATGACCATTCAATTAAAAACAAAAAAACAATTTGAATCGTCAAGTGGCACGAAGCGCAAAGCGGAAATAGACCGCCTACCAAACTATTTTTGTTGTTTCCATGTCGATATTAGTTTGGAACTTGCTCCTCAACTGACTTGGCTTTTTTCAAGCGAGTGAGACAACTGGCAAGTAAACATATATGAATTTGCCAGGAAGTATATTATATAGCCAACTATCTAGCGGGTACTCGCCCGCTTGGTCCCAGGGTTCATACATGCTCTTACGTTTAGATGCATCTTATGCAAAACACCCTGTAAAACAAAATATATGATATTCACTGCCTTGACTGACCTTGACCGACAGGTTCATTTACCTTTTAAAACTTCGATACACAATTATATAGTTGGTGAACAGTTTTATAACACATAAAAGTACAAAAAATAAAAAAAAAAAATTGATAAAAATGTCTTCGGCGAGCATACTAAATAATCTGCAGTGATAATGTAACTAAATTCCTTTTTTGGTCACCAATAATTCATGTCATTGTCAAAACAGAATTTTTGTATAAATGCTATTCTTACGTGTCATATTTTCAGAGTTGTTTTAGAAAAATAAAGAATTGTTGGACCAATAACAAAACTTCGTGAACACGGGATTCAAATTCAAGACTTTACAAAGCTTTTATTTTTTCTTCTTCGCCTTTGATTACAATAAAATTGTGCACTTTAAACTGTTGATAAAGAAGATTGAATATTGGAGAAAAATTACGATTTGAATCAAAAGTTACGTTTATATGCAGAAATCCAAAGATCGAGTTGGAATAGCATTGGGCTTTTCCACCGGCCTTCAGTTTCAAACAAGCAAAAAAAAATAGGAAACAGCTGGTCTGAACTTGGAGAAAGGTAAACAAACGACTGATTATTTATGATTTGGTGCTTTACTTTTGTGCAAAAGTAAAAGATAGGACCGCTTTACCTTATACTTTTGTAAAATTTGAGAAAGAAGATAGGATTTTGTAGTTCGTTGGAGAAAAGACAAAACATTTTGTTCACTTTTGTACAAAAGTAAGTTGAATGTAGTTAAGCCTTTCTGGTGGATTTACATTCATCTTCATCTGCAAAGTGCAAACATAGAAGAAGAAATAGAGGAACGGGCATATCGGAGAAAAAGTGAAGCATTTATCAAAATAGTGTGAGCATTGACCTATTATTGACCAATGAGTGTGAGTAACACAAACACAAATGCATTCACACAGCGAAGGCATGCAATTAGACAGCTAAATCATGGGGAATCAATCAAATCAAAGGAATTTTTAGCTGTTATTTTGAGGAATGTGTTTTGAGATTTTAAATCGTTAAAATAGAAAAAAAAAAGCTTAGTAAATTAAACAAACAAGTGAAATTAAAGTAAATAAAGTGAATATATAAAGTGAATATTGAAATAAAAATATAAAACTACATGCGGTGCTCCGTTAAATTCTGTAAAAACCTCTATAATAATCATTGCAACTTTTGTTCATTTCACAGGTTAAAGCCCTTCCACACTATCCCACTGAGTATTAATACAAAGTGGAAAAGAATTCTATGCTACTGCCAAAATTTGTGAGAGAAATTTCTTTTCATATTTTGACCACACACAACAGTTTAATTTAACCTCAATAAAAATGTGATGAAATATGTGACAGAATTAGAACCATTTCTAAAAATTCTCATGTATTAACACATGTCAAATCGTGTAGGCTGGGAATATCATATTTTATTTCCACACTATTATACATGATTTGTTTCACACTTTTTTGACATGTATTAATACTCAGTGGGATAGTGTGGAAGGGCTTTAAGCTGTGTCGCATATTCCACACAAAGTAAGTAAAATTGCTCTGCACTACGGACGCTCAATGTATTTGAGCGCCTTGCCATCACCAACAAAAGCTGATTCGACCATGTGTGAGAATTTCAATTTTGAAATTTACTTCGACAGATAGGTACCTGACATACCAAGTTTCAAAGTATATTTGCATTTTCAACAAATTAGGCTTTTTTATAGCAAAATGTTATGAACTATCAATTTTAAAGTATTCTATGATAATGACATTATAAACATCACTTCACATTAATTTATGTGGAATTTGAGACACAATCAGCCAGTGAAATGGAAAGATTTTTGACTCCATATTATAGGTGTTTTTACACAATTTAACACAGCACCGCATGTTGTTTTATATTTTTTATAACAAAGTACTGAAAGCTTTCACTATTCCCACTTTTATTTCAGTTTTTTATTTTAGTTTAATTATCTTTTTTCACTATTTTAACGATTGAAAATCCCGAAACACTTTCAGATATTGACAGATAGGCACCTTTTTGTTTTTTTAATTTGGTGCTTCACTCACATACACTGTATATGTGATATATTTCTCTTCCTTATCTCCTTATTCTAAGGCCAGGCGCGCACCTGCAACTAAACAGTTTAGTTCCAATTTGAGCACAACGGGCTTATATGGAAGTGCGCGCACATAAACTTCCACGGGGTCTCATATAATCCTATAGTACTCAAAATCGAAACCAAATAGTTTGGTTGCAAGTGCGCGCTTTACTACTTTCAATGGAATTTGTCAAAAATGTAGTTGCCATAGTGAATGTTTCAAATGTTTGTAATGAGCTATCGAAAATATATATCGAAAATGACATCCTTGCGATATAATTCTTATTTTTTCTTCATCTTCCGGAATGTATAGTAAACTTTTTTGATCACAAGAATGTTTGTTTTTGTTTGTATGAATGGTACAAAAAGAAGAAATTTTTGTAGACTGGTGGTAACTCTAGTCGTACTGCGACAGATACGTCAAATTTGTTGGAAAATGACAATCACATCTTTGATGTGATAGCTCTTTAGCTATCAAATGTGATATCATCTTACACAGACTGAATTGTTTGAATGTGACTCTCACTTATCGCAAATCACCTTACACGATTCCACCCCAGAGCGGGACAGATTCATGCCGAAAATACGAATGTGTGAAAGAGTACCTATATAATCCAACCATTAGTTTTGAAATGAGGAGAAAGTATGTCTACGATTTTCATGTCTTTGAGGAGAAATTCAAAAGAAAATATTAAAATGATAGACATTTCATCTCCTCATTTCAAAACTAATGGTTCGATTCGGATGATTGGAACGGTCTTGAGTCCAAGAGTCTTATTCTGAATTCTAAAAAAAATTTCAGATTTAAGCAAATATTTCAAAAAATGTTCACTGAGGGCCAGTTGTACAAATATTTAAACCGTGGTTCAGCAATTTTTATCCATCGATTCCGGCGGATAAATTGAGTTTCAACAGTGGTTTACTGTTCAAGTGTGTGATAATAACCAATTACATACTTGAACCAGCGTTGAACCTTAGTTAATCCGCCGAAATCGGTGAGTTAAAATCTTGAACCGACGCTGAACCGCGACTGTACAACTGGCCCTGAGACAATGTACCTAATACTTGTTTGCATACGATTCGTATGAAAGTTATGAAACTGGTGGATATAATTCCTCCTCTTTTAAAAACTAATTCGATTCGGATGATTGGAACGTTCTTGAGTTACGATACACGTAGAGCTTGTAGAACATTTCTCGTACGTTTATTATAAAAAGGTGTATTCAATTAATAGTTTAAAAATATATGTATTTAATAAATAAGGGGTATTCCCGATCCGATGCAAACTGGTCTTGCATCATTGCAAAATTGCAAAGTTTTTTTTAACAATGGGGCTAGGGTATAGCAATTTTACACTTTTGCATTTTTGCAATGATACAAGATCAGTTGCATCGGATCGGGAATACCCCTATAGTTTCAATAACTAAATTTTATTGGCGTTCAAATATTTTTTAAGTTCATCCCTCATTTGCAATGCATTTGCAGAGGAGTTGTTTGAACCCACATGTCGGCAGTTTGTAAGTGGAGTAGCTTCACTTCTCCATAATCCTTCGCTTATAAGTTCATCGTTTCAGTTATAAACGTCAACATAATCGGATCCACAGTAAGCCACATCATTCAATTTCACAAAATTGTGCAAAACAACTGTTGCCTTTACTACCTTATCAGCAGTACTTGGAAGCATATGCAGAGTTGTTGCAAGGATTCGCCATTTTGCCACCAAAATACCAAACGCATTTTCTATGACTCGTCGAGCCCGGGACAGTCTTTTGTTAAAATAGTATTTGTCTTCTAACAACTTGCCTGGAAAGTGACGCATGAGGTATGGTTTTAGCGGAAATGCGCATCTCCAACCATATAATGGTTACAATTGTAATTTGAATTTGGAAGAATCTTTGGTGGCGGGAAATTGAGCTATCCAGCGATATCTTTTCTTCCAAAAGATGATTCTATGAACAGTCCTCCATCGCTTTGGCTTCCGTAAGCTCAGACGTCGACAGCAGTGAAAATGTAATCTGCATCACAGCAAGCGAGGAGAACGATCGAATGATGGCCTTTATAGTTGTAGTATTCAGATCCGGCTCCGGACGGACATCGGATGTTGACATGTTTTCCATCGATGGCTGCTATACAGTTGGGAAGATTCCACTTTCTTTCAAAAGATTCTGCTATTTTTCGCCAGTCTTCATCAGTTGGTGGCGACAAATAAAGAGGGATCAAAACATCCCACAAAATATTACACACTTCATAAATAATAGGGGTATTCCTGATCCGATGCAAACTGGTTTTGCATCATTGCAAAAGTGCAAAGTTTTTTCTTACAATAGGGGTATTCCCGATCCGATGCAACTGGTCTTGTATCATTGTAAAAATGCAAAAGTGTAAAATTGCTATACCCTAACCCCATTGTAAAAAAAAACTTTGCACTTTTGCAATGATGCAAAACCAGTTTGCATCGGATCGGGAATACCCCTTATGGGGTTAGGGTATAGCAATTTTACACTTTTGCATTTTTACAATGATACAAGACCAGTTGCATCGGATCGGGAATACCCCTAATGTTTCAGACAGTGCAATTTCCCATACGGAACATCCATGCCAACCCTTGTTTCGGTACACCTTGCGATAAGTAACTATGAAAGTATAAATTTAAAATTATAATTTTTAGTTAATTATTTCTCAATGGATTTATTGTTTTATACGTACAGGAGGGTAAGGAACGATCTAGCACTTGGCTCTATCGGTGTTCTCATAGATTTTTTTTCCAAATGGGGTTCGACAAACGCACGCAATAATTCAAATGATTGTGGAGACATCCTTGTTATTTTGAAAAAATGTTAAGGGTCTTTTTCTTTCATTTGATGAAAATTTAAGGCAAAAAATCCCTCTTTATCCGTTTTTAGATTCAGCTCGCGAACCCACCAACGCCGTCTTGGTGTTTCGGTTTCCTCTCCTCTCCTTCAAACGCTGAAACAGCAGCAAACGCCACTTTGGCAACTAATTCTATTGTCGCAAAAAGGTTATCGTTCATTTTAAATTCAAAAAACCATTTAACAAAATATTTAAATTAATTTGTAGAATGACACTTCAATTGGTTTTAACCAGCTGATTCTCGCAGAATTACCTGTCACTACGACGCGTCCGTAAAGCTTGTGAAACGTAACGTACGCATCGCAAACGCGAACCACTGATCTCTATAATAGAGATCAGTGACGCGAACGCGTCATTGGAAATCAGCCATTAACAATCTTTTCATTTCACGGGCTCATTGTGTCTCAAATTCCACATAATGTAGTTGTATATTTTTATTTCAATGAAGAATTGCATATGTATTTTTACTTTATTTGATTTGTTTATTTAATTTATAAGCTTTTTTTTCTATTTTGACGATTTAAAATCTCAAAACACATTCCTCACAAAAACAGCTAAAAATTCCTTTGGGCCCCATGATTTAGCTGTCTTAATGCATGCCTTCCCTGTGTGAATGCATTTGTGTTTGTGTAACTCACACTTGGTCTGTTTGGTAACGTGAAATTTCTTGCGAATTTGCACAAAATTTCATAATTTACTGTAAAAACCCATAGAAAAAAATCTCGGTTTTGGGAAATTTGTCGAAAAAAAGTTACCAAACAGGCATGCTATTTCGAAAAATGCTTCACTTGTTTCTCGATATGCTCGTTCCTCTATTTCCTCTTCATCAACCAAAACCCATTTGATTACATTGTTGTTTTTGTAATTTTATCTCGTGTCGATGGACCCTGTTTAGATTGTGACTGCCCACTACGTAGTGACGGCAGTTTGTTGCTGAAAACGGGGAGGTAGAAAGGGAGGCGACAGTCAGGAAGAAAACATAAAGATTGTAGTGAGCAGTCATGTTTCATATCCGACATGTTCCATTTAATGCCATTTTTTTTATTTTTGGCATGTTCGTTGAAGAGCAAGGTAGATGAGAATAAAAATTTAAAATGTGTAATTAGTCAAGTTTAGACGCAAAAAATGCTTATTGAATTGGTGGATTGATATCAGCAAAGATGCTGAAGCAGATTTAATTATTAAAATTGCAATTTCTGCTATATTTTGCAACTACTTATTTATTTAATATTAAACTCATGGTTCATGGTGCTCAGAATCAAATGTTTCAATTCAGAGATATTCCATCAGAGTTCGGCGATACTCATGACTGAGAAATTTCGAGTGTAGACACGACATGACTATTCACTACGTAGTGAGCATGTCTTAATCTAAACAGGGTCATGAATAGATGTGAATTGGAACAACAATTTATGCAGTGGTGAATTCATATTTTTGCACTAATGTGCGTTAAAACATGAACACTAGTGCAAAAATATGAATTCACCACCATCCGACATTTTGTTTAGGTTGTTGGCAAACCAGAATGACAGCCGAGGATTCCAATCTTTAAAATTCATAATCTCTGCTTTCAACTGCTTGTGTATATAGAGATCAGTGGTTCAAACAAACAAATTTAAAATCTCGATTCGATTTGAATGTTTTCAAATAATGAAGTACTTCGTAAAAAGACAACACGAAACATTATTGGCAGAAAAGAATTCATAGAAAATTTAGTTGAGGAATTTCATATGACAACAAACATTGGTAAGCAGCTTTCGTAAAAATAAAAATGCTTGTAACCAAAATAAATTTTTAGAGGCTCAAGAACAAATCACAGCAAATTTGGCGAATTTTGCATATGATCCGATAAATTATCAGTATTTACGTGACGCTGCTGCTCTGCATCTATTTTTCCAACTTCTCTCTTTACCTAACGAACGCTTGGTGCTTCATGGTGTAGCGGGTATTTGCAATATTTGTTTGGGTAAAAAAAACCAACGTTTATAATTCATATAATGGTTAATTTTATGTGTGTATTTAAGATCCTCTTTCGCGCCAAGAAATATCAAAATCAGAAAATATTAAAACAATATTTCAAATATTTCAAACAACAACGAATACAGAAGCTTCGATAAACCTGCTCACAATCTTCCATCTTCTTGCCTTTGAGGACAGAAACTTGAGGTCAAAAATTTGCTTGCCAGAAAATTTACAGAGAATTTACTCATTAACAAAATCATCGGGTGAAAGAATAAGATCACTGGCAACTGTTTTTTTGGAAGATTTTGCTACTCCCGAAATAGGAATCAATGCTTGGGAAACTATTTGATTTAAGAAAGTTTTCTTCATTCAAAGACAACATTGTAGTGAACAGAATATTTACACAAGATGACTTGGACAAATTTACCATGCTGACAGGAGATACCAATCCAATTCATTCCATTCAAACACCAGAAAATGAACGTATGGTGCACGGAGCCCTTTTGAACGCGATTATTTCCGGAATAATTGGAACTCGGCTCCCGGGGCCAGGTACGATTGTTTTATCACAAGAACTATTGTTTCCACATCAGTGTCGAATAAACAAAAATACGGAAATAATTGTTAAACTTATTAAAAATCGTAAAATAGGTGTGGTTCATTACGAATGTAGACAGGACAATAAAGTTGTCTTTCAAGGGGAAGCGAAAGTAATGGTACCAAGAAATAAATTCATGTAATTAGAATTTACTATTTTTTCGTATTTAATAATTTATATTTAAAGGTTTTCACTTTAAGTAATAATTGTTTTAGGATATTTTCTTCAAAACTATAAAGCCAACGCGGAAAATTGTTGAGAAGCCTACTACCTAAATTTATGAATACATATTGGAAATTTGGTGTCGACAATTTTCTAATTCAAGAAAATCTATATGATTGCTGAACTGTGGTTGAGAGGAATTCAAATTTCAAAAAGAATTCCAAAAACCAAAACAAAAATAATATTGATTGAGCCTAGAGGTTTTGGATCGACTTGCACCATTTGCCCATAGGCCACCATTTGCCCATAGGCCACCATTTGCCTATAGGCCTTAGCGGTTTAACCAGAAACTTGTTGCAAAATTAAATTTATTATTTTGAGACATTTAAAAAAGAAAATCAGTGATTATTTTGATGCCGACTTTTATCTGTTCACTCAATTATTATTTTTCCAACCAAAAATTTCATTTTGGACCAATGAATGTTATTCATGTCGATTATGGAATCCGCGATACTACATCCGCAGTGATTCGCAGAGCAGTGCACTCTTTTTTTCTACCCATTTGTCGTGAAAAGAAAATAGAACACTGTACTGAGCACCACTGCGGATCTAGTATTGCGGATTGCATAATCGACATGATTATTTTAAGAATCTGTCTAAAGACCCCACAGCGCGTACCGCGTACGCGAAACTATAGCACTTTCGGTAGGTGCGATGTTGGATTTAAATCCCGATTCTTTAAATGCAAAAGAAACTGCATACACCCAACCTCGCACCTACCCCAAATCATAGTGTGCCCAAAAAGTGGGGTTGCAGGGGGGCAACATGCCGCCCATTTATATCTTACTGTTTATGCGCCGTAATGATGGGTGCTAGCACTGTATTTATGTAAGCAAGCGAAAAAAACATTGAAGTGAGAATCACTTAATTTCGCGTACGCGAAATCATTTTCGCATAATTTTCAATTATGGTAGATTTATGGTCGATTTACCTTCATCTTCATCTGCAAATATCAAGAAAACTAGAGCGGGACAGATTCATGCCGAAAATAGAATGTGTGAAACAGTACCTATATAAAGATGAACATGTTCATCTTTTTATCTGAATTATGGCATTTTCCTACAATCTGCATTCATGAAAATCTGCATTTTGGTCTTCTCTCTCAATTCAACAACTGTCAATTTTGTATCTTACATTCCTTATATTTGCGGAAATCCGCATGAAGATGAATGTAAATCCACCTTTAATGTGCATTCATGAAGAATGTAATGGTAGATTTACATTCATCTTCATGCGGAATTCTGCCAAAAAAAGGAATGTAAGATATAAAATTTACATTTGTTGAATAGAGAGAGAAGACAAATGCAGAGATCTGTCATTCTGGTTTGCCTACAAACTAAACAAAATGGCGGATGGTGGTGAATTCATATTTTTGCACTAGTGTTCAGGTTTTTACGTACCCTAGTGCAAAAATATGAATTCGACACTACTACTTAAGGATTGACTATTCCGAAAGTGAATTTTTCGTACCTGGACCCATGTTCTGTAACTCGGCGATAACTTTTCGAGGCGATAAACGGCGCAAAATGGAACAAAACCCATAGGATTCCTATGAGTTTTGTTCCATTTTGTTCCATTTTTCGCCGTTTCTCGACGCGAAAAGTTATCGCCGAGTTACAGAACATGGGTCCTGGCAACTCATTTCCGAATGTCAAAAGCAACAAACAACAAATGTGATAGCGAAACGAACAAGGAAAGTCGAAAAATGTAATTTTTTTTTTAAGAAAATCTTAGTGAAAATAACAATTTAAGCAAATAAAATTTATTTACAGGGAATTTAAACCAAAAATTTACACACGAAGCAAAAACAATTTGATATGCTAGTGGAATTTATGTGTGGGCATCCCGATTTGGCAAAGGGACATTTAGGGCCAGTTGTACAATAGTGCTTCAGCCTCGGTTCAAGATTTTAACTCACCGATTTCGGCGGATTAACTAAGGTTCAACGCTGGTTCAAGTATGTAATTGGTTGTTATCACACACTTGAACAGTAAACCACTGTTGAAACCCAATTAATCCGCCGGAATCGTCGGATAAAAATTGCTGAACCACGGTTTAAATATTTGTACAACTGGCCCTTAAAAACCGCTGACGCTAAGGGCCAGTTGTACAAATATTTAAACCGTGGTTCAGCAATTTTTATCCACCGATTCCGGCGGATTAATTGAGTTTCAACAGTGGTTTACTGTTCAAGTGTGTGATAATAACCAAATGCATATTTGAACCAGCGTTGAACCTTAGTTAATCCGCCGAAATCGGTGAGTTAAAATCTTGAACCGAGGCTGAACCATTATTGTACAACTGGCCCTAAACAAACTTCCAACAATTTATGGAATAGACTAAAATAATAAACGATTGTTAAACAGTGAAATGAATTTTTGTCATCAATCGAATTTTACCTTTTATCACACATTTCCATTATGTTACATGTGTCGCGTATAATTTTTCGATCTATTCGCTCTTCAGTATTGTCTGCATCCATCCACAGTACAACCGAATCCATTTTATATTATATTAATTTTTTTATAATATTTTTTTTTTTTACAAAAATTTTGTCTTTTCCACCTGTTTTTTTTTTGGTTTCTTGATTTGACATATCTCAAAAGAAATAGTTTGAGACCCGAAAAAAACTAATAAAGCCTAGTACGCTACTGATGCGAAACGAAAAATTCCATACAAAAATGACACAACGAAATCATAAACGGAAAATTTCGTTCAGCTTTTCGTTTTGCAGTACGCTGTTCGAAGAGCGAAATTTATAATTGTAGCAGATTATTTGGAGAAGTCTCCGCTCCTTTTTCGCACTGAATTAATTATACAGACTATTTATTGTGGGCGAAAAAATGAAATTTGAGTTTTATTTGTGTTTTTTTTTGTTTATCATTTTCTTACATCATGGGTTTCTCTGATTTTTTGCGTTTATGTTTGATTTTGTTTTTGGAATTAAGGAAATTCCAAGGATATTTTTCGTTGTGTTTTCGCAAGCGTTTCGTTGTCTGTTTGGAGATCACAGGAAATTTTCGTTTCGCATCAGCAGCGTACTAGGCTTAAGCCTAGTACTACTAACTAACCTAGTACTACTAACTAACCTAGTAGTACTAGGCTTAAGTCTAGTACGCTGCTGATGCGAAACGAAAATTTCCTGTGATCTCCAAACAGACAACGAAACGCTTGCGAAGACACGACGGAAAAAACAAAATCAAACATAAACGCAAAAAATCAGAGAAACCCAGATCTGCAGGGTTTCACCAGAATCTGCAGGGATTTCATCAATTTCTTTATGAATATTCAACAAAGCTAATCTGTTAAGCCTAGTATCAGATTTTGAAGTTTAAAACAAACGTTCTTCAATTATCTTTCTCAAATTAGGATACAAATCCGGATTGGAAAACAGAAGTGAAGCTAAAACAGTTTCTGGTACAGTTATGTAGCTATTTCGGTTCCATCCTTCCACATTAAAGCTTTATATTGAAATAAAACAACTTTTTTTAAAACAATGCGTGTTAAATAACCTCTTTCACCGGATGTATCTAAACGCTTACCACAGCTATTTTTTGATGAATGGAATTTTATTTTTTTTTTCAAATATTTTGAATTTTTTTCAAATATTTGAAATGATAAAAATCGACTTTTATTGACTCGATTTCTAAAACGGTAGTACGGGTTTATAAGTAGCATTTTATTATATCGCCAATTAATATGGTTCACGCCCATATAAGCTGTGTTTGGTAACGTGAAATTTCTTGCAAAATTGCACAAATTTTCACAATTTTTCACAAATTGTCACAAATTCCTGTTTGTTAACTCAAAAAAAATGCAAGGAGAGAGCATAACGAGAGAGCAAATTATTTCTCCTCCATTGGATAACTTGCAATCACTGCCAAGACCTCAGCTTGGGAGACACTGCTGTAATTGGGAAGTCTGAATGAGCTGGCTAGTCCAAGGGTTTGTGAATAGAAACCTGCACCAACACCGGAGCTTTTGCGTCGGTGTATAATAATCTATGGGTAAAATATAATGTAATCGGTGAGTGGAAAATAAGTACAAGTTCCGAATTAGATATACTTAAAATAAAACAAATACAACAACTTCATATTTTTGAGGAAATTTTGTTGGATATAATAAATCTCATGCTGAATACGTCCACTTCCCAACCACTGCTATTATACCATCCCCAAGTATAGGAACGATTTGACGTTTACCTTTTCTATTTACCTTCACTTCCTACTCTTTCATTGTCGGCGATAGATGCCATTTTTTCATACAATAGTTTTTATTAAAATAAAGTCTTAAAGTTAATCCGTCTCAATCTTTTATTTTTTCATTTCGCAGAATTCAACAGGCTCCAAATTAAACAAGAAAAAAGTTTAATTGAATATTTACTGCTTAACCTCAATTTTTTCAATATGTAAAAGGCACAATACCACGTCCAGGAACAGCAGGTACAGAGTAGACATCCTGGGACGACAAGGATTTAGACGCTGGTGCGGAATTGCTTATTGCCATGGAAGCAAGTATTGTGGCCTTAACAGCAAATCTGAAAACTTGCAAAGATGTTGGGATTTTTTAGTCGAGTGCTACGACAAAAAGGATCAACGTCAAAAAACGGAGGAGTATCGCAAATTAACAAATCTGGAAATGGCATCAGGATTCAGGACAGTCAATTACGGAATATATCCGTGAATTTAAAACCATCGCAAACCGATTGAAGTAGTTGGGAGCAATAATGGACGAAGATCTACTGGTGGTGGTGCTGCTGGACGGACTGTCGGAGGACTACAAAGACATACGGTCTGCATTTGACGCACAAAGCATTTACCTGGAGGTGTCCACTGTATGTACACGATTGTTGGAAGTAGGTGATAGAAAAAGGGATAATCTCGCGAACAATGTACTCAGTGTCAGGCACTTCAAGACTCCGTACCAACACAAGAGGCAAAGTCAACTTAAAAATAAAAATGATACCAGTAATTTTCCTTATAATTGCGGGAAATGCGGCAAGCGTGGTCATATGGCAAAAGACTGTTGGAGTAAGGGCGAAAAAGTCAAACAAACACAGGGTGGAAACGACTAGTATCGACATGGTTTTATTGTGCAAGAGTACTTGCAAAAGTCTGCAAAAGTGATGGGCGAGTCAAACAATCAACAAAATCTGTGGTGTAGACAGCGGAGTGACATCCCACATGTGTTCTGAGCACTCAATGTTCGTCACCTTACAAGGAACGGACAAGGAAAATCACGTGAAACTTGCCGATAACCATGTGATAGAAGTGAAAGGGTCAGGAACCGTTAAATCCGGTATGTGCGTTCAAAATGGAGGGGATCCTCTTTACCTGTACAACTCGTTATTTGTTCCAAAGCTTTCGGATAACCTAATTTCGATAATCAAAGCAACAGATAATGGATTCAAAGTAGTTTTCGAAGGAACTGGTGCAAATATTTATGATCCATCAAGTCGCTTAGTGATGAGAGCTGAAAAGCAAAACGGTTTATACCACAGTACACATATTAAAGGTAATATCATTAGCGTTTTCATTTTTGTTCAGTTCTGCGCATCTGTCAAAATCGAGGTATTATGGTGGTAAAATGGTGGATTCAGTGCCCCCTTCCTTGTCTTATTTCAATATTTTGTTGTTGTTTCTAATGATGTGCGTTGAGTTCCTGTGGGCACTCGAACAGCCATTTTTAATTTTTAGACATTTCCAACTTTGACAACCTGCGCAATATATTACCTTTAATATTTGTACTGTGGGTTTATACTACTTGACTACCAATGAAAGCACAAGGGTGAGTCGTGGTGTAGATGGATGTCCTAGACTTCGATGTGAGTCTCTTACGTCCTGGCACAGAAGATAAGGGCATGTAAATTTCGCATCATTAAGGCAGCTACTTTCAAAGAAGATGGTCAAAGGACTACCAGATTATTTTAAAGATGACGTCACCCCATGTACAGTGTGCATCCGGGCGAAGGAAACTCAGTTACCTTTCCCGAGCAGCAACGAGAAGAAAACATCACAGAGACTACAGCTAATCCACACAGACATTTGCGGCCCCATGCGGACAGAATCCTTAGGCAAGGCGAAGTACTTTATAACGTTCATAGATGACTTCTCACGGAAATTTTTTGTTTATTTCCTTAAACGAAAAAATGAAGCTCTTCATGCTTTCAAGTCATTTAAGGCTTTCGCTGAAAACCAAACTGGTGAGCGCATCAAAATGCTGAGAAGTGATAATGAACTGGAATACTGTGGCAGCGGTTTCCAAAAATATTTGGAGGAATGTGGAATTCATCATCACAGGACAGTTCCACACACAACGCAGCAAAATGGACTGGCTGAAAGGGCAAACAGAACTTTGACTGATATGGCTAGCAGGGATGGAAAATGACATTTTTTGAATGTACTGAAAACTTCTTTAAAATTGTACTGAAATGAAGTCAATTGTACTGAAATTTTTTTTTTATATTTTTTATTTTGTTCTTTAAAACATAACAAAAACAATTCATAAATACATAAATAAACAAAAAACATCAAATATAAAGAAATACATAACTACTTTATAATAAAAAAAGTTGAAAAACGGGCAAAATCCAAGCATTTTGAGAGAAGTGAAAATTATTTATATAATTATAATTATTTTTCAGTCCAAAAGTTCTTCTGTCAAAATGCCTGCATTTTGCACGTTATTTTTCAAAATATTTCCATTAATATCAAAATCATAGCACGATGAATTCTTTAGCAAGTTTTTTGTTGGTATCAAGGAAGAACACGTTTGAACTTGCATTTTGTTTCGACATTTCAACTTTATAATATTCTGATATGAAAAAATTCATTCGACATTTGCGAACGAATGAGGAACGGAAAGAACGGCTTGTGCAAGGAATTTTCGGCGAATTTAATATTAAAATAAATCATAGGCAATAATAAGTTTAGTTTCATTTATTTAACAAATAAGGTAAATAATTCCTTTCTTCAGCGTATTTTTAAGCCGTTCTCGGTGAAATGAAATTCAAAAATTCAATAAAAAATAGTGGAAATAGTTTTCTCGAAATTCAATCAACGTGAGTGATTCTGCTATTCATGGGCAAAGAATATTGTTTTGGGAGAGAACTCCTTTTCTTAGGAAGACTCACGTTGCTATGTAGACAAATAGGCCAACCGATTTTGTAAAAAATATTAAAATATTAATACTTCCATTTGTCCTCCACAAAGCTAGGTCTTGCAATTCATCGTCTATTGCGGGAAATTCTCGTCGCAAAATGCCTACCAGTCAAAGCACTCACTTCGATATTTTGTTGATGGAATTATTAAGTTCGATTTTGTTGCTTTTAGTTATTTTGTTTTAGTTTATTAAGTGATTAATGAAATTTCAACACTGATAAGTTGATTTGTAAGCAACTTTCCTCAGAAATTCCGAATTGAATATTTTTTTGACTTTTTACTTCAAAATTGCAATTGTCAAGTGTCACACACAAACACAAAAAAAATCGATTCTTTTCGCATTCCTTTCAACTTTAAATAAAACAGCATTCATAAAATTGTACTGAAATAGGGCAAATTGTACTTTTGTACTTGACCAAACTCAATTGTATCGAATTCGATACAATTGTACCGAATTTTTCATCCCTGATGGCTAGGTGCTTAATGAACGAGGGCAAAATTCCTGAATTTATGTGGGCAGAATTAATAAATACTGCGGCGTTCCTACGCAACAGATGTCCAACAAAAAGTAATGGTGACATAACACCGAAAGAATTGTGGAGCAGGAACAAACCAAATGTGTCTTATCTCAGGGAGATTGGATCTAAAGTCTATACTCTCAAAAAGGGTTTAAATCTTGGAAAGTTCTACATCAAATCCGAGGAAGGCATCCTTGTGGGCTACGCAGAAGATACCAAGGCCTACAAAATCTGGTTACCAAACAAGCGCCAAATAATAAGAAGTAGAGACATCCGGTTTATTAACAGCGACGAGAAAATCCAAGAGCAAGGTAATAGATCCACGAACAATAATTATTACTCTTTTTCTTTTCAGGACAGTGCCGAAAACTATGCACCTCCTGAAAAAAGTAATATCCAAAACAACTCTGATCATAATGAGAAAACTATAGATCCAGAACCAGATGAGCTGTCAGATGATCTCGATGCAACAATAATACAAAAGGAAGATTCAAGGCAAGTCCGTACTGTTTCAGAGACAGTTAGGGATTTAGAATTGCTGGAAGACGCTGAAGAATGACGGGAGGCGATGAAACTGGAATACAACTCTCTTCTGAAGAATGGTACATGGACATTAGTTGATAGACCCCAGGGCCGGAAGGTCATAAAGTCAAAGTAGGTGTTTAAGACCAAATACCTGCCGAACGGAACCGTAGAGAAGAGGAAGGCTCGCTTAGTAGTTCGAGGATTCGAAAAGATCCAAGGCGTGGATTACCAGGATACCTATTCACCAGTTGCGAATATAAGTTCTATTCGATTAACCATGGCAATCGCTATTGAAAAGGATCTCGAATTGTGTCATTTGGAAGTTTCCACAGCTTACCTAAATGGAGAACTATAGATGCAGAAATTTTCATGGAGCAGCCGGAAGGTTTCTCGGAAGGAGACAAGGTATGAAAACTGGAAAAGGCGATATATGGTCTGAAGCAGAGTGGTCGACAGTCGAATCTAAAGCTAGACTCAACACTCAAGGATCTAGGGTTTATCTCATCCACATATGAAAGCGAGGTAAGACGATTGTCAGACCGGTTACACATAAGTCAAAGCGGATTTATCAAAAATCTTTTGGAAAAATATGGACTCGAAGATTGTAAACCCGATAGAATACCAATGTCTGCTAATCTAAAGTTGGAACAGGAACCTGGCTGGAGAGCAGAATAAAATCAACCAAACAGCATTCCGGGGCTTGATAGGAAGTCTGCTACACCTGTCAACATTTAGTAGACCCGACATAGCATTCGCAGTAAATGCGCTATCCCAATTTAGTGGCGATCCCCGACAGCAGCACTGGAACTCAGCGATGCATGTGCTTCGATATGCTGGTATCGTATATAAGAAGACTGAAACCGATCTATACGCTTACGCTGATGCAAGCTGGACAAATCTATGGAGGAAATAACAAAAATAAATGAATTAAATGAATAGAAAAACATGAAAATGATGAATGTTTTAGCAATCATTATTTAGAAAACGAATGCGATGAAGATGTGCTAAAACTTAAACAGTAAACTTCCGAAGAGTAAAAGCTTTGTAAAAATATAATATCTGTTTCTGCTGCGAGTCAACAACGAATGTTAGAAATTTTAATAAACAGTTATTATGGTCCATTTAAAATGGCTGGAATTATAGCGAAGGTTGCCAAACCTTCATCATCAGATTTCTTTTTTTTTAACAATTGGAGATAGTTTATTGAAATTTTACATTCACCATATTTTTTGGACAGGACAATACATTATTGTGTAGGAGTTTGGTGTAAGTATACAAACCCAGCAAACATTTATCTGAATGACAAACCTTTAGTTTTGTGAATGAATTATGAATGTAGACACAGACCCTACAAATTCTTACAAAACAACACTCAGTTTTCATTCATTTTCCTTCATAAATCTGAGTGCGCACAAGGAATTTTTAAAAAGATCTTCTATAGAACCCACTGATCTCTATAATACACTGGATAGTGAATAGCCTATAGTGTATAACAGTTTTTGTGAGGCAAGTTTTTTAAAGGGTACCGGCCACGACCTCATATCTCGCTCTATACAAACAAAGAAAGAGATTGAAGATATTTGCCGAAATTGAGCATTTATTTGATATCAGTTGATGTCAACAAGCATTGCGGCTGTAAATATTGAAAAAAATATAAGAAAATGCAGGTCCAGTAGCGTCCATTCCGCTAGCGCCGCTGTTATACTGTTATATGAGGGTACCGGCCACGACTATATTTTTGCCTCAAAAATTTTGTATGAATACACTATCCAGTGTATATAGAGATCAGTGATAGAACCCCTATATACGTTAATTTAAATGAAGGATAATTAAAGTTGTTTATCATGGAAATTGCTGATTTTGGTTGAAATGGCGCTAATCAACCAAAATCGGCTGATTAGCGATTTCCATGATTAACAACTTAAATTATCGATTCCTTGAAAAAAAATTTGATTACCTTGCACATTCGATGATTTACCAGTTGCCCTGTTTGACAAACTAAATTCAACACATTTGTAAATGTGTTGAATTTAATTTGTCAGACTTATAAGTTTTCAAGACATTATGAAAACTTTTTTACACTCCCTTTTCCCAGACTGAGGCCAAATGGAGGCTTTTACCTCCAAAAACTGGTTTTGCATACTTACATAGACCCCCTATATAGGTATATTCAACAATCTTGTTCTGTCTTAAATACAAGGTTCGACTGATTTTATTACATTCAATGGATTAAGAGAAGAATTTTTAAGATGAAAACATAGGTAGTGAAAGTTAAATTCATCAATTCCAAAAAGGTATCAACCATCGCTGTACGACTTACCGTTAGGCAGATACACTCTAACGTTTTTGATTTTTCTGAAAACTTTTATATACTACAGGCTATTCACTATCCAGTGTATTATAGAGATCAGTGGTCCATACAGCTGGCGCCACTGTTATACTGTTATATAAGGGTACCGGCCACGAATATATGATTGCCTCAAAAATTTTGTATGAATACACTATCTGTAGAGATCAGTGGAATACACTATCCAGTGTATATAGACTATAGAGATCAGTGGTGGAAGGGCTTTAAGCACTCTCTATAATACACTGGATAGTGAATAGCCTATAGTGTACAACAGTTTTTATGATCCAATTTTTAAAAGGGTACGACCTCATATCTCGCTCCATACGAACGAAAAAAAAGAGATTGAAGATATTTGCCGTATTTGAGCATTTATTTGATGTCAGTTGATGCCGACAAGCATTGCGGCTGTAAATATTGAAAAAAATAAAAGAAAATCCAGGTCCAGTAGCGTCCATACCGCTGGCGCCGCTGTTATACTGTTATATGAAGGGACCGGCCATTTTGTATGAATACACTATCCAGTTAATATAGTGACTAGTGGTTTTGGGGGATGAAACGTAAGAAAGATTCCAATCTTTATAATTCAGTATCTTTGGTTTTAACGTACACTAGTGCAAAAATTGGAATTCACCACCGCATAAATTGTTGTTGCAATTTACATCTAGATTCCTATCTGCTGTATAATTCATAATCTCTGGACAGAAGTCAGGTAAACTAACTTATAATTAGTGAAGTGAAATTAAATAGAAAAAAAGCGCCATTAAATATTAGCAATCAAAGATTTATATTCAGTTAATTGGTGCAAAAGAATTTATTATCGTTTTCAAATAATTAACGAGTTAAGACGATTGTTGTGGTAAGCTATTTTGTAACCTCAAAACTAAACTGTTCATCTAATAGTTCGTAACAAAATCTCAGTAGCAGGCAATGAAATGAGCTAAAATAAAAACTAGATATTCCTTCAAATCGTTTGGAATGTTATTTGTCCCAAAATGTGCACATCCTTAATTTGTATATCCTCAGACCACTACCCAGGACGTACCTATTCCGAAATGTTATCGTTTTGTTTAGAAGTTGTTTACATGCGGTTATTTTGCTTTGCTGTTATATTATACGTTCTTGCAATCTATTGAAAGAATTGACTTGTTCGGAGAACCCAGATTCAAAGAACGCAGCACATATTCATACTCAAATCACATATTCTTGAAAAACGGCAACAGAAATGAATTAAACTAGAGCTAGTAGCCAAAAACGGAAAGTTATTACTAGTTTCTATCGACAAATATTTATGTACGTCTTAAAATCAAAACAATTTTATTCAAGACCCGAAGGCGCGTACGCGAAAATGATTTCGTGTACGCGAAATTATGTGATTCTCACTTCAATGTTTTTTTCGCTTGCTTACATAAATACAGTGCTAGCACCCATCATTACGGCGCATAAACAGTGAGGTATGTATGGGGGGCCATGCTGCCCCCCTGCTTGGGCACAGTAGGATTTGGGGTAGGTGCGAAGTTGGGATGTATGCAGTTTCTTTTGCATTTAAAGAATCGGGATTTAAAGCCAACATCGCACCTACCCCAAATGCTATAGTTTCGCGTACGCGAAACTGATTTCACGTACGCGCTGTCGGGTCTTTAGACAGATTCTTTTATTAAAGGTAATGGTGTGAAACTTGAATGGATTAAAATGCACTTTAATGTTGTTATTTGTTTCACTCAGAGATTTATACGTTTAGAAATCAAATGTAACACTAATATAGATTTTACATTTCTACAGGTTTGTCTTGCAATGAGATGTAATGCGATATGTGACATAGTGTAGGCAAAAAACTGGATTATTTTCTTGCAAATAATCGCTTGGAAAAGTAATCAAAATTCAGAAGAATTTGAATATTTGGCATTATCGCCCAAATAACATTCACCTCAAATGTCCACAATTTGTAAATTGAAATGTCGGTCTAAGCGTTTAGCAAACGTTCGCCTTTATCAGTGGATATCGAACTGTAATTCTTAGTATGTATATCAAAAAAATTGCTATTTCTATAAAGTCAGAAACAAAAATTTGATTTATTTAACTGTAAGTGAAAGCTGGGAATGAAAGAAAGTTAAAATTTAGCGGTATCGGCTGAGGTTTGCATTAAAAACATGAAAACAAAAATATGAAAAATATGTTTTGGATGCCAGTTGGTCTATAAAACACGAAAATAATAATTATTTTGTGCGGAAATCATTATTAACAAAGTTATAAACAATTTAAGTTTGCATAAGTCCTTCCTATTAAGAGGCCTCCGGACAAAAGTTCTAACTCAGATGGAAGATTTTTATCTTCGAAAAGAAAAAGAAAATGAAAAAAACACCTCTAACAACATGTTTGAACTTCGAACAAATATCGTTCGAGTGGCATACCCCAGTGGGAAATTTCTAAAAATTCAATGGTGAATAACTTGTTTCTTCCTTGAGGAAAGGGAGCAGCACCCGCTTCCTTTGTGGGGAATACATGTACATCGAGAATTTTATCACGGGCATGTCATTGGCGGGGTGCACATGCCACCATCTCGATGAAAATTCCACAACTAAATCACTACTTCCTTGGAAGTTGTTTATTCACCATTATTGGACTGAGGACTCCGGTGAAAAATGAATGCGAAGAAATACTTAAACAAAAGTAACTTGCTTATTCATCAGATCATTAATTTTTGATGAAAATTCTTTTATGAAATCGCTAAATAATTTGGACTTGTTTTTTCACTACCTACCTGAATATTTTTCAATGAAAAATATGATGAATATTCAACAAAAAAGTCACTAATTGAGTGTTACTTAGTTATTGATCAGCTTAATATTTATTATTTTCGATGAAAATTATGATGAAAATTTAGTAGTGAAATCAATAGGGAATTGGGAGTTGCTTAATCGCTAAATATTTCATTCATAAATTAGAAAAATACTTCTCCTTAGTTGGAATGGAACGATTGAATGTAATTCAATTAAAAGGTCAAGTGAACTAAACTCCAAAATGCGTCTCTAAGACGCAAATTATGGTAAATTTTTACCGACCCTTATAAAAACCAAAGCATGAACATACTGTGAATTTTATTTTTCTAAGTGAATTTTTTTAATTCATACACTTAATGCTCAGTTCAAGATAAATGTCTGATGAAAGGATACATTACTGTCCTGTAATCCTCGTATTGATCGCGTCAGGTAAAGGAAATTATAGTTTTTATTCTTTTCTTGCTCAGGGAAAAAACAAGCAAAAAAAGAGAGCGTCGTGGGAGAATTATTTTTTCTTCTCTCTCAAAGTATACTTTACAAAGCAGACGAGTGGATCTAGACAACGAACTGCTGAACTTATGCATTACTTTTCAACGATTGAATCATCGAATAATTTTACCTACTAAAATATAATCTTAATTCCGCATTGAACTCACTTGGTTTTTGTGTGCCAGGTAAAAGAAGGGAGTGTTTCGACATTTTGCCCATTTACAAAGCAGACAATGTTCATACAACCATGAACTGGTTAAACTATGCATTACTTTAAAGTAACTAAATCAGTGCTTGCTGTTTCTTTGAAGAAGTGGCCTTTGGATTCAATGTTGAATTCAGCTAAATTTTTCAGTGAGGATGAAATTTCCTACTGGGACGACACAAAAAGAAAAAAGCTACCTATATGTGCACAGCGCATACAGCCAGTTTTTTGTTTGTTTTGGTTCCTACTCTGTTAAGAGGCCCACAGACATCACACTTGTGCGCACACCGGTGTCGGTGTGCGGAAATGTGTGCTGTGTGTGGGCTGGTGCGCACACCGATTTTCGGTGTCAGACACGGTGCGAGTAAAATCAAAAGTTTTTGATTTTTGGTGTCGGTGTCTGTAGTCTGTACGATTTGGTGTGGCGTGTGTGGCGGAAGGCCACACCAGTGTGTGCACACCGGTGTGCACACAAGTGTGGTGTCTATGGGCTTCTTTATGAAGAAGAAGAAGAAGCAGTGCCCAAACCAAGGTGTACGATTTTAATTTTTTTTTCATTATTTCGTCTTGGCTTGGGTATAGGGATTAAACAGTTTGAAAATGTATTCGTGTGTTGGAAGGGATATTATGTGATTTTTTGCTTTTGGATTGTGGTGCGCGAAGCGCTATTTGTGAAGTTTTGTCTGTCTTATTTTTTTCTCGTTAGGGAGTAAAGTTATTATAAATGTAAATATTTGTATCTTTTTTTCATTTGTATTTTTTGTTTTCTTATTAGGGAGGAAAACTTGTGTTGAAATTTTGTTCTCAATGATATGCATTATTTTTACTGTCGTATGTTTTTTCTTCCTTATATTTATTAGGTATCTATTTTATCGTACCTACTACAGATATAAACATTTCAAAGTATTTGTAGGTCACTTTCCCGGGAAATATCGTCCTCAATGAATTTTATAGCTGAATTCGTCAATGAATTCACTTCCCAAATCATAGGGGAAACGACATGCAATGACTTAGTAGGTGAAGAGTAATGCAAAGTTTCCTCAGTTCATAGCTTTGACCGCACTTTCTGCTTTGTGTTTAGGAAACAACCCTTTCTTTTGGTGAATTACAAATTGCTATTTTAATAGGATAAATTATGCGATGAAAAAACTGTTGAAAAGTTATGTACAAGTTCATCAGTTCATCGTCTGAATCCACTCATCTGCTTTGTAAAGTATACTATAGGAGAGAAGGAAAAAATAATTCTCTCACGACGCTCTCTCTTTTACTTCGCCTTACAAAATGTTATTGAAATAAGTGCTGAATTACAAGGTCTGTTTGGTATCTTTTTTAAGAAAAAAAGTATAAAACCTGTCAAACAAACCTGTAACAAACGCAATGAACCACTTTTTCTATAAAATGTCACTTGTGTACAAATTGACAAATCATTTTGAATCCTATAATTTTAAAATTGTAAAATAATTTTAATATAAAATGTCACTTGTGTACAAATTGACAAATCATTTTGAATCCTATAATTTTAAAATTGTAAAATAATTTTAATACTGAAAAATATCGAACGAAAATGTAACACCGGTTTTGATGGACTTATCGGAATCTTCATCAAGTGAATGAAGACAATCTGAATCAATATTTTGTAAATTCCACTGACAGCTGTGTTTTTACACTCCTTGCACACAGAAATTTGTGTACCAGAATATTGAAAGTTATCCAATGGAGGGGAAATAATTTGCTCTCTCATTGTGCTCTTGTTTCAACTTTTTTGAGTTAACAAACAGGAATTTGTGACAATTTGTGAAAAATTGTGAAAATTTGTGCAATTTTGCAAGAAATTTCAAGTTACCTCACAACTATAATCGACCAACGACCAACAAAATTTATAATTAAGTGTAGCACGTTGGAAGAGTAGCCGGCTGGGTTATCAGTGGACGCCGCTCCGGTTCAAATCTCGTTGTTATAACATTTTTTTTTTCAATCCAACTGGTGAATAAGCAACTTCCAAGGAAGTAGTGATTTAGATGTGGGATTTTTAATCGAGAAAGTGGCATGTGTTTCCTGCCAATGACGGCAAAATCGATTTGGAAATATTGCCGACATTTTTTTTTATCGCCCAAAAAAAAATTGGAAATTATATTTTCACAAATCTTTAGTTGTAAATATCGCCCAAATATTTTCAATGTAAATTGTTTTTGTAAAATTTGGGCGTTATTTCTCAAATTCGATTTAGGCGTTATACCCTTAAAACGTAGTTAAGTTTAAGGTTATAGTATTATGCGAGTAGGTACATTCATTTATGAACAATATAGCACCGTGTTGCAAATATCCATGGAACTTACAGTTTAGACTGAAAAATAACAAAAAAAATATGTTGAAATTGTTCTGACACAAATGCGATGTAAATCATCCGATTTCTTAAGGAAATCTCAATTTATGAGAAAAAAAATTGAAAATCGTTGGAGCGGTTTAAAAAAAAATAAATAGTTTTTTGTGCAACTTTTTAGCCTTTATAAATGCTGGGTTAAAAAATTAATTAAAAAAATATCGTCTACCCATTTTCGAAAAATTATTTTGAAATTTTTTTTTTTAAATCAATTTATTTTTTTAAAAATTTTGGTATGCAATATTATTAGAACTGATTTGAAGCTTTTGTGCAAAAAAATCATTTCAACTGATAGTGAGATAATCGAAAATTAAAAAAATGGTTCTATTAGTTCACGAAAGAACTTCTTAAATTTATGGTGTTGGTGTTTATTTGTTGTTGATTCATATTTTAGGAGAATAACAATGTTTTAATTTCGATTAAATGAACACATGTCCTTGTGACTTAATCACAATTTTTTTATTTAAATTGGTAAAATAACATTTAAGAAATCTTCGAGTTAAGAAAAAAAAAACATTTTATTTGTTCAATTCAATAACTTTATAAGTGGATGTAGCTATGGTAGAGCTCAGCACTCGCTTAGCATTACCTACAAAAAAACTTCTTTTAATTCATTTTATCATCTACACATTCCCATTCTATAATGCTGCCTCAGGTTCTTGTTTGATTCGATCTACAACATGACGTTCATTCATTTTCGAAGAAAATCCATTAGTCCGGGGAAAATATGGACTTTTTTGCCTTAACCCAAAATTTCGGTATATACAATACATTTTGAAGGTTTCTATATGAAAAAAGCGTGTTGAATCCGAACATAACGGGTATACTTCTCAGATCCTTGAGCGTTTTGAGATATGACGTCATCAATAAAGGACATGGAAAAAGGCTGCAGCTAGTGTGCATTACGGAAAAATTGTGATTAACATTAATTTGGCACTAGATATGCAGATTTTATGATTCCCCAAATGCAAAAATATTTTTTTTTCGGTTTTTTGGGGGAGGGGTTCACGAGTAAGAAAGGAGAGGGGGTACGAATTAATGAAAAACAGCTTTGGAACTAGGTCGTTGGTTTCCATGTATTTTTTGACAAAAAAAAAATAGTTTCTCTGAGAAAATGCTAAATGAGAAAGATACACATATGTATATAATTTTTTTGAAGTTTACAGAATATGTATTCTGTTCTCTTCTGAGCGTATATTATTGGAAGAGACACATTCTCATAGCACGACTTAGTTGAGGTGAGAACGAATCTCATTGGAAGAGACGCATTCTCATAGCAAGACTAAATTGAGGTGAGAACGAATCTCATTGGAAGAGACGCATTCTCATAGCAAGACTAAATTGACGTGAGAGCCTCCTATAACTAGGCCTTTTATCGCTTTTAAAAGTGTTATAAGTAGTATTCTTCAAGATTACTTTTAGCTCCCTTGCTATAGTCTAGTTAAGCTCTTGGAGCATCTTATAAGAGGCAAAATCTTATTTGGTTAATTTGGGAATCCATTTTGCCAATTTTCCATATTTCTCAAAAATTCGTCCGGAGGCCTCTAAACTACTTACTAAAAAGGGTGAAATTTTGTGAAAATTTGTGCAAATTCGCAAGAAATTTCACATTACCAAACAGACCAATTATGTCAACAAAATCGTTGCTATTCAAATTTTCTTGTAAGGCCACTTACGGTACTGTTTATTACAAAAAGTTTGACTCCGCGGAACACTATCGATGCATAGTGTCGATAAGGTTTTATGGTCGTGTGAAATGAAGATATACCGACACAGTATTTCGAGTAGCTGCGCCGGTATAATTTGCCGACTGGTGTGTAAAAAGGGACGGAATGCTTTACCGATGCAAAATTAAAGGAGAATTCATAATGGCAGAAACCGATAAATATATCTGGCTTCATTCCGAAGTTGAAATAATAAAAGATAAGAAAATTGTTGACCAAATGGAAATTTTTGACAATTGACCATTTTTCAGTGCATTTACTAAGCAAATAAAGCTGTTTTCATGAAGCTATGGTGCAAACTTTAATTGTTTATATCTTTGTTAATAAAAATTTCGGCATTTTCTTGTTTTATCGCAATTTCACAACAATTAAAAAAAATGTTTTGTCCTTCAATATTCCTAATGGAAACCTAACCCCAGAAAAAAGTAAAGAAAGACATTTGGGTAGATTTGGGATACCACGGGATCCCGCGGGCGAGTAAAGAAACAGACCTTTATTTTATTATATTTTTATTTTGTCTTGGAAATATTTGGTGGAAACTTTTGCATGTACCAGTTCAAAAGAAAAGTTTGGATTTTAAGCGTGAGCTGCGTACTACTGAAGAAAAATTAAAGGCAACATTTATCCTGGGAAAAATATTGTATAATATAATTTTTGATTAGAATTTTCTCATGTTTTTGAGGAGTATTTTCAAAGAATGGTTTTCTTATATATAGAACCCTTAAAGAGGGAACAGTAAAACAATATGTTATGATTTTTAAAAAAATTTTTGTAGTTGAATAAAATGAGTGAAGAAATCAAACTTACTCGTGATGAGCTTATCATCAAAGCCAAAGAACTCTACAGCAGAGGTTCCCGAAACTACCTTCTTAAATGTTACAGTGAATCCGCAGATGAACTGAGTGAAGTATGCGCACTATATGAAGAAATTTACGGCGAACTTTCAGATGAGCTTGGAATGCCATACCTGTTGTAAGATGAAAAATAAATTTAATTCACAAAAGAATACGATACTAATGGTTTATAATTGCAAGATATGCTAAATCCTTGGTAGCCCTTGCCTTAGATGAAAATAAAGTTATCGATGTTCCAGATGAGGAAGAAGACGAAGATGAAGAACATGAAGATGATGAAGACATCAAAGAAAATAATGTGGAAACAACTGAAATTATATCAAACAAAACTGAAAACCCCACTGAGATTACACAGAAAAAAAACCTCTCCGATAGTAATGAAATTAACAAAAAAAAGGCTGAGTCAGATGAATCAAAAGAACCGGATTCTACAGTGAACAGAAATTTAGAAACAAAAAACACAGCAGATTCAACTGTTGAAGACGTTGTTACAAGCACAGAAAATGCAACTAAGCGAAATGGGAATGTTGGAGAAGTTGCAACAAATGAACCCAGCACTTCAAATGGCATAGCCGAAGGAGATGAAGATGAAGAAAACGAAGCAGTGAGTGTACCTTTATATTTATAAAATAATAATGTGTATTAAGATCCCCTTTTATAGGCATCTAGTCTTCAATTAGCTTGGGAAATTCTTGAGCTTGCTGCTAAAATATTCACTCGCCAAGGTTTGAGTGGTCTCCCTAACTTGGCAGAGGTCCAAACGGAATTGGCGAATATTGAATTTGAGAATAATATTCTTGATTCCGCTCGGGAAGATTATGGTAACAAAAAAGTCTATATTTATATTATATTTCTAATACTTTAATACTGTTACAAATTTTTGTTTAAAGAAAAAGCACTTAAGATTTACAAGAATCTCACAGACAAGTATCGTAGGGCAATGGCTGAAATCCACTATAAAATTGGTCTAACATATCTTATGCAACAAATGAATCAAGAAGGTGCTGAGAGTCTTAAAAACGCATGTGCTCTAATTGAGGATGAAATCAATGAAATGAGAGCAAAGGAAAATTTAGTTGATAAAGATACAGAACTTATTAAAGATATGGAAGAAACAAAACAGGAGATCTGGGCAAAAATAGCTGAAATTGAAGAAACTAGACAACAGGTTTTACGTTTAAAATATGTTTTTTTGTTTAAATTTCTAATTTTAATTTTCGTTTTTAGAACATTGCCGAGGTACGAGCTGCTTTAGATAGCTACATAAGACCTACTTTGGAGAAAGAAACTGATGGAGCTGGTTCATCTTCATCTGGGGCCAGTTCATTTGTTATAACATCATCTTCTAAGCCCACTGATATAACACATTTAATTAAAAGAAAGAAGCCAGATACGCCCCCAAGTTCAGAAGCAGAAGCAGCTGCATCACCAGCTAAAAAGACAGCCGTTTAAATTATTGTAGGTTCTCATTAATTCTTAAAATAACCCATTCCAACTAAAATCGTATCTAATTGAACCATGTTTCGTATTATTGATGATGAATCAATTAATTTAATGAAAAGTTCCGTTTTTTTCATCATAACTGAACAATAAATAAAATATAATTTCATATCGAAAAAAAAAAACTTTAACGGTGTTAATGTTTGAATGTTTCATGAAAATGACCAACTTCAGTTTGATGCATCCGCTATGATTAACTTATGACACACTTCGATCAAACGAAACGAGAGGGGACGCTTCAGTCCTAGCGAAATGTTAAATGAACGCAGACCGCAGTCCCAATTTAGGTGACTTTCCTACTAACAGAAAGTTTTCGTTTTGTTCAACTTTGTAGTACATTGCATCAAGAAGTTTGCATTTGCCAGTTTGCAATAGTAAAGTGATGCTGGTTTGATGCATCAATGATGTTTGGCGAAAATGATATATGTAAATAATTTTTGCAATGATGCGTACACATATATTGCGGTATTCAGTCGGGGATTTTTAAAGCGCAAACAGTTACAACATACATTTTTTACTGAGAATGCACACATTTCCTACAAATGAATAGGAATGTTTTTAAAAAAATTATTTTCAAACGATTTTTGGGCGAATAAAACTCCCTCAAACCAACGTGAAACTGTTGCGGCGATGACGAAAGCATTGTTGTCAATAAAAAAATATCACGTTGTTATTATTGTTTTCGTAGACGCCGCAACGGATTCTCGTTAGATCGGGGAGCCTTAATAATCTAGAACGTGCTTGCGATTTCGATCGCGCGACAATGACTATTCAGTCGTAAAAATGATAGGCTATCTGTTGAGATTTTGCCGATAGGAAAAACCAATTAAATAAAACGTAATATTTATTAGTATGTTTAAACGAAGAAAAATATAAAACAATTTATATAAATGAATAAAATTGAACAGTATACTTTGATAATATAATAATAAAGTACCAGAGTTGTTTAGTAGCAAGCAGTTATAAATATAATATTTCAACGGGGTCACTTATTAAAATATTGAAATAAGATAAAATTTTAATTTTTAATATTCATGCCCACCTTTTTGACACAGTTGGTGCTTGTTACAAGGAACTGCCTTCGTAAGGTTATCAGCAGTCATGTCTTCAGTTGGTGTGTAACGTATAGCAATAGTTTTTCACGAATATGGTGATGGTGAAGCTCAAAATGTTTTGATCTTGATGTAAAGCAATTTGTGTTCGCCAGTTTAATAATTGTACTTTGATTATCACATGCAATCATAACGTGTTGTTTTTTGAAAGAGTCATGGATTTCGGCTTTCTTGGACAGCTGCCGACAACGCCATATACTCGGCGTGCTTGACAGTGTAACAGTTGGCTGTCTTTTACTTCTCCATGATATTGCACCTCCACATCAAGGCCGTAGCTAGACAATTTTTCGGGGGATATAATTTTTCGGCAAAAGAAAATTTACCAATTAGTCAGCCCTATCACAAATTCCATCGTAATCGAAAATTTGCTACGAATCACGAAAAATGTATTGCAGAATCCATTCGTAGTGGAAAATCTATTTAGAATTTCGAAATTCGGGAAATTTGGTATCACAAATATAGGCACTGATTTCGAAAATCAGAATTAATTCTTTTAATGAGGCATTGCTTTTTTCGATTCCATTCGGATTATGTGAATCCTTTTTTTCGGGGTTCGTAGTGGAATAGTCCATTCGGGGATTTTCCACGATGGATTCTGTGATAGGCCTGAGTAATTAAAACTAGAATAGCCCATTAGCCGAAATTCAACCATGTCATACACATTTTTTAAACATTTGAGCATGTAGGTTTATGCATATACATAAATGTACATGTGTATATATCATGCAGTTCCGTTGAATAGGTACCTAAGCAGAAAAATTTACGACAAGGTATTATTTATATGAAAGATAATCGTACACTTCCAATTTAAGTTATTATTTATTAGGTAGGTACATAACATCAATATTAAATAGTATTACTAAAAAAGTATAACATTTTTTTACAAAACTATATTAAGTCTTCTGGCCTTCTTAGCTGCAAATACATTTAGTAAGTTTTGTGCGGTCTCAAAAATTACTTTGAGTTCCTTGGAACGTGATTGATATTAGTTCCACATGCTCCAATCCAGATACTAAGTCGCATGAAGGGGATTGTATGATCTTACAAAGTGGCAATGTATACGTAAACAAAAAGCACAAACTTACTGCAAAATCACTGGATAAATTAGATTTTAAAAAGCAGCTTGCCTTCGATGAAGTTTCAGAGTCCTTATCACTAAACAACTCTTCCAAAGCATAAATTATCGCTTTAAAAATTTCCTTAAATCTCAGCAACCCATCATGGTTTTCCACCCAGCGAGTTTCACACATTGCAGTTAAATTTTTCCAGTTATTTTGTGGATAATTCTGTTTGATGAATTCTTGCAACAAATGTGTGTGCTTTGCCGATAATTTAAAAAAATTTCCAACGGATTTTATGATACCAATAGTATTGCGAATAGGCTGAATTTGGCAAGAATGCCCCAAGGCCAGATTTAAAGAGTGTGCGCTACAATGCACGTATAAAGCTTCTGGATGAGACTGGCGTACTACAGCTTGTACTCCGGTAAAACTGCCACTCATAGCAGAAGCACCATCGTACCCTTGTCCAATCAAATTGCTGCAATTTATGCCCATGGTTTGAACTGCAGAGAGAATTGTTCGCGCTAAATATTTTCCCGTAGTGTTTTCTACATGAATAAATGTCAAAAAGTCTTCACGTAAGATAAAAATATCGTCTTTATAATCGACGTATCGAACACAAATTGACATCTGCTCCTTACGTGAAATGTCAGTATCAAACCCCTGTGATCCCCCCCCTGGCTACGGCCTTGCTCGTTTGTCGATGTCAGAAGCCCAGTCAGCATCCGAAAAACCGGTTTAACGTTTAAGATTTTCAGAACCCTCAAAATGTAATTTTAAATTTATCGTACATTTTAAGTATCTGAAGATATGCTTCACTGCAGTCCAATGCTCCTTCCCATGGTTTGTGTTAAAACGTGTTACATCATTTACAGCAAATGCGATACCTGGTCTTGATCCTTGCACCAAATATAAAAAGCTGCTAACAGCTTCCTGATAAGGTATTTTCACTGTTTCGTTTTCTTTATTGCACATTTGCTTGGTTAGTTTTTGATTTAGATCGCTTGGTGTTCCCACTGGTTTGCAGTCAGACATGCCAATTCTCATCAGAATTTCGGTTAAATATTTTGATTGATCCAGCCAAATGCCATTATTGTCTTCAGACTTCATCCAATGCAACTTTTTGCTTCTCCTTAATCCTTCATTTTGAAATAACTGGACAAGGACTTCTCAAGATTATCTAGAAGTTTTTCTTCACTCCAAAAAAATCAAAACATCATCCACATATACGCCGACTATAAGGTTACCGTTTTGATTGTAATAAACACAAGGGTATAATTTCTATATAAGCCCAAATGACTTCAATGCCGCATCCAGGTTTATGCTCCATTGCCGACTGCTTTGCTTTAAAGCATAAATAGATTTTTGTAATTTACATACCCGATTAGTGCCATCACTATATCCTTTTGGTTGTTCCATGTAAATTTCCTCCGACAAATCATCTTGCAGAAAAGCTGTTACAGCATCCATCTGGTCAATCTTCATTCCACTTTAGCAGCCCATGCAATCAGAAAACGAATTGATGTAAAACGAACAACTGGAGAGTACCTATGATGCCATGGTTTTTGCGAAAATCCCTTCGCCACCAATCTTGCCTTGTGACGAATAATTTTTCCATCGCCACCTTGCTTGGTTTAAAACACCCACTTTATTTAACTGCCTTTCGTTCATGTGGTAAATCTGCAAGCGTCCAAGTTTTGTTGTCTTCAAAAGATCTTAGCACTTTTTGAATAGCGCTTTTCCAATTGTTTCTATTGTCACTTGCCACTGCTTCTTCGACAGTCATTGGGTCGATTTTCAAGTCGTTCGCGACAGATGAGTACTTTACGAAATTTTGAAATTTTCGAGGAACTGGAATTCTTTGCGATCTTCTTAACTGTGGTGAACCAAGTGCATCGGAAGTTTCGAAAGATACATCCTCTGCAGCTGTAAGCAATTCTTCATCTCCATCAGCGGTTGTTACTTCATCATCCTTTTCTTCTTCGTTACAAGGGATTTGAAGCTCACCTTCATCACTGGACGTTGTTTTGAATTCTCCCAATTAATCTAGTTTCTCTTTATTGACTAAGGGAACATAATTACTTTCGCTTCTGTTTCGACAAAAACAACATCACGGCTTGTTCGAATCTTCTTGGTTATTGGATCGATGCACCTGTATCCTTTTGTCGTTTCATAGTATCCAAAGAACAGCATTTTCTTCGATTTGCTGTTTTTGGTGTGGAACATGAACTATGACAGGAGATCCAAAGATCCTCATCCCATTCAAGTCAACTTTTGTTTAAATTCTTTAAATACGGTTAAAACCTCTGTTTTTGAAACCAATATGTAGACGAAAACCTGTCGGGAAAAGTCATCAATAAAGGTTAGAAAATAGCTTGCTCGTCCGATTGATTTGTTTTCCATAGGACCACAAAGATCTGAATGTATAAGATCTAACATGCTCTTAGCGCGTGTGCCTGCATGTTTGAATGTTTCACACTTCTTCCAAAAAATTATATTTTCTCTAAAATACACCCCTTAAACAGCTCCATTTTCCGAAGAAATATTATCAACTGTGGGAATGCAAGGTAGCAAACAAGAAATCATATTCATGTAAATTTTTCTTTAAGTTAGTTATAATTAATCGTTTGAACAATAAAGGTGCTCTGGAAAAAATATTTTTTTACAAAAGAGAATTGGCGTTAGATTAACTGGCGCCCAACCTGTGTGGCTTTGAACTATACGTGTTTAATTTTGTGCTAACCATTGCCATTAATTTACGTGACATTCAATCACTGCCAAAAAAAATACGCATCTAATCTGTGCTAAAATTTTATTATTTTGCGTGTTATTTTTATCCTGTGCAGAAAAATACGTATTAGAACTGTGCTAACCATTGAAAGAAGTAAGTTCATTGAAATTTAAAATCATATGTTTAGATTCCAATTTGGTGAAAATTTTCATTTCATCTGTACTCGTACAGCGTCAATATTCTAGTGCCTTTTTTGTTTCCACCCTTTTCCTAACTTTTATTTTTTACGTTCATTTTACTCTTCTTAAAAATATGGCGAATCAGAATAATTTAATTAGACCACCTATTCATGGTCAAGCTCCTCCACCCGCTCCACTTCCTCAACCGGCTCAACCAGTTGCTAACCACAACGACTTGGTTGAACTTATTACTAGACTAGTAAGTGAAACTACAAATTCAGGGAAGAGAAATTTTCAATTCTCTTATGAACCCTGCAGCCGATATAAATAATGATATAGATCAACCGATTAATCTAATAGATAATAATTTGAATGATTTAGATAAAATACCCGATGTTGTAAAAAGTTTGAGGGAGTTCTCTGGGCATACACATGAATTTAATTCATGGAAAAAAAGCATCGACAGAATTGTTAAAGTTAATGAGCACCTTAGGGGTACTCCAAGATACTACGGTATCTTATCTGTCGTAAGGAATAAGATAACAGGGGACATGCCGACGTGGTACTCGAGTCCTATAACACAACCCTTAATTGGGAAAAATTATCAAAATACCTTACTCTGCATTATGCAGATAAGAGGGATTTAGGCACACATACCAGATGACTATTCTGGTTCAAGGTAATAGCACGATTCCTGAATTCTATCAGGTCGTCTATCATCATTTGAATAAAATAGGATCAATTGAAATGACTCAGGATTCCATGAATGACATGACTCAGTGCTACTGTGATAAAGCTCTAGATACCATTGTCAGAGGTCTAAAAGGAGACTCAGTATAAGAGAATCAGTAGATCTTTACATTTATGATTAAAGTTACAAAATGTAGACTTTAGAGCACATCATGCTAACAATTCCGAAGTTCTAGCAGAAGAATTTACCAACGACCTCTTCCACCGATACCGATCGCCATTGATTACTCCCTAAGAACTCAAAAGGTGAACTACCAGAATAGACCAAGGAATCAACAATTTACCCCAAAAACGTCGACATTCCCAGCAAACGCACCCACCACAAAAGATGCAGTGCATCTATCACAATCAACCAGATGCTGACGATAAATGTCTTTAAGAGTATGAAGCAGAAATCGCAAACAAAGCCCAAGAGTACGACGAATCCCTAGAAGAATATATCGACCAAGAGGAGAACAACAACTTAGATCAACCAGAGGAACTAGACGACATCTATTTTTTAGATTAAAGTCCTCTTCGCTTCCTTTTTTCGAATACACTTCTAGAAGCGGAGAAATCCTGAAATTCTTTTTGACACTGGTTCGAATAAAAATCTTAATGAAAATCATTTTTATGCTAACTCTGTTGGAGGTAGCATTAATATAACACACCACTAACTTATTCAACTTTTTGGCCCCCAAACTGATAAAATAAAATTCTTCATTCTCCCCAGTCTTATCTTATTCGATGGCATAATAGTACACGACACTCTTAAACAACTAAATGCAATCATTCACACAAAGAAGAATCATATGTCCCTTCACCCTTGTTCTACTCACCCAAGAATTTCAATTCCTCTTAAACAGCATCTATCACAATTTGTAAACAATATAAATATTAGAACCGATCACATGACTAAAAATCAATGTAACCAACTTATTAATATCATTCGTCCTAATCTTTTCTCTGAACCAAATGAAGAATTGACCTGCCAACTCGAGATCCTGTGTATTCAAAATCCCATCCTTATCCCATGGTTTACTGGGGCGTGATGAGGCCTATGAACTCAGCTGCCCATTAAAACCTACGAAAAAGCAGAAAGATGCTCCTTGGTGGAACAACAATCTTTCAAAAATAAGATTTAAGGTAAGAAAACTCTTCAACAAGGCTAAAAGAACTGGAGAGTGGCACAACTACTCTGCAGAGTTAACCAAATATAACGGGGAAATAAGAAAAGCTAAGAGAAATAGTTTTGCAACCTTCTGCGAGGGTATTTCCTCTACCCCTGCAGCAGCAAGATTACATAGGGCTATAGCTAAAGATAATACAATAACATCATTAGCACTTCGGAACCCTGATGGTAGCTTCACAGAAAATGAGGACCAAAGGTCCACCCTATTGCTAAACACTCATTTTCCTGGCAGTTTACCTATTATAGAGAACATAATTGAGAGATGACCTCTTAAACCAAACCGGGAAAGCTGGAGGTTTGCCCCGATTATCTGTTCAGGTAACAGGATTGATTGGGCGATAAATACCTTTCAACCTTTTAAAGCACCGGGAGTAGATGGCATTTTTCCAGCCCTTTTACAAAAAGGCAAAAATGAAATAATGCCATATCTTATTGGTATACTTCGAAGTTGTATTGCACTTGGGCACATACCATGTCTATGGAGAAGAGCTAAGGTTATTTTTTATTCCCAAATTTGGGAAAAAAGATACAACACAACCAAAATCTTTCAGGCCAATATGTCTAACGTCTTTTTTACTGAAGACTTTGGAAAAGGTAGTTGATAACTTCATTAGATCAGAAGTACTAATAAATATGCCTCTTAACCAACCGCAACAAGCTTACAGAGGGGGAAGATCAACAGAAACCGCCCTGTATGAACTCACCAATACCTTACAAATAGCTCTTAGTTCAAAAGAAACTGCTTTATCTGCTTTTCTAGATATTGAGGGGGCCTTTGACAACACCTCCCATGAGGCTGTAAACAAAGCACTAGTAAGGAAGTGCGTACCCATCACTCTTATCAGATGGATAAATGAAATGCTAGGCACGAGAACGGCAGAAGCATACGCAGGACAAACTGTACAGAAAGTCATCACAACAAGAGGTTGTCCTCAGGGAGGGGTTTTATCACCCTTACTGTGGAGCCTTGTAGTGGATGAAATACTAGAAAATCTCACCTCCCAGGGCATACACTGTATCGACTTTGCTGATGATATTGTGATAACAGCATTGGGGAAATTTGAGGAAACTCTTTGTGATAGTCAAAAAGGACTATCAATAACAAGGAAATGGTGTCTATCAGTGGGACTTAACATCAACCCCACAAAAACAACAATAGTACCATTCACCAAGAAGAGACTTCTAACACGAATGTGACCAATTAGATTGGCAGGAGAAGAAATCGAAATCCAGAGGGAGTTTAAATATCTAGGCATTACACTAGATAGTAAACTCCTATGGAATAAACACGTCGAGACAACTGTCGGGAAAGCCACAAGGGCCCTAATGATATGCAAGAAACTTGCAGGTAAAACATGGGGCTGCAAACCAAACATCCTCAGGTGGATGTATACCATGATGGTAAGACCCATAATTACCTATGGGGCGGTTGCATGGCACAAAAGAACCTAACAAACTACAACTAGGAAATCACTAGAAAAAGTACAAAGGCTCGCATGCTTGTGCATCACTGGAGCAATGAGAACATGCCCCACAGCAGCAATAGAGGTTATCTTCCACTTAACGCCTCTACACATGGTTATAGAAAGTGCTGCTATGAGAGCAATCTTGAGATTTGCCAAGGAGGGAACGGGGAAGGGCAAATGCATCGGTACCAGAGAAAGGAACTTCCAAACGAAATGAAGTAGCAAGAAAGAGTGGCCAGGTGAATTTGTAAACTACACTCTTAAAGCAAATACCATCAAGTGGTACACTGATGGGTCGAGAACAACTGAGGGGACTGGGGCAGGTATTTTTGGGCCTAGAACCAAAATTTCCCTGCCGATGGGACAGTCTACCAGCATTTTTCAGGCGGAAGTAAACGCCATAGCAAAATGTGCAGGAAAAAATCTCGAAAGAAATTACCGTAACATAAACATTGCCATCATGTCAGACAGCCAAGCTGCACTCAAAGCACTAAACTCTTACACAATCAGCTCAAAACTGGTATGGGAGTGCGTGAGCTGGTTGAACGAGCTGGGCAAACACAACAAGGTAACACTCTATTGGGTACCAGGTCACGTTGGTGTCCAAGGCAATGAAGAGGCAGACTCCCTAGCGAAAATAGGAGCAGCAACACACTTAACGGGTCCAGAGCCCTATTGCGGAATAGGTGAAATTGTGATCAAACACAAAATAAAAATAGAAGAGGAGGCCAAAAGACAAAAAAACTGGAATGGACTCCCTAAGCTAAGACAGGCCAAACTATTACTTGGAAATTATTACCAAGAACGTTTTACATCCTGCATTAGCTTAAGTATAAATAATCTAAGGAAAATAACGGGACTCGGGACTGGTCACTGCAAGCTCCGAAGACATCTCAGCATCCTCGGCTTGGTAAGCAGCGCCACCTGTAGATTCTGCGACGCTCATGAGGAGACACCGGACCATATTCTAGGTTGTTTGCGAAGCACTCATGCATAAACGACACCAGATAAGAGGAAGCGAATTAACCTCTCTAAAAATAACCCAGATACTGACGTTTCTCAAAGAAACAAATCTGGAGGAAGAGTTATAAATGAGACACCTCGTCTAGCTCTAAATGGGGGCACAATAGATCTTAAGGTCGCAGTGCAGTGTATATATACATATATACAATCATAAAACCCCAAACCTTCATTCATTCATATCCCATGGCACTCAAGAAAGAAGTAGAAAAAGAGATTCAAAAATTATTAAAAGAGGCTATTATAAGGCCATCAAAATCACCATATAATTCTACGGTTTGGGTAGTTCCACAAAAAAATGGACGCCTCAGGAGAAAAGAAATTTCTCATGGTAATTGATTACTGAACAACGGAAAGTTTGAATTTACCCGGCATCCATTTGGTCTCAAAAACACTCCATCTATTTTTCAGAGAGCCTTAGATGATATCCTAAGAGACCTTATCGGAAAATGTTGTTATGTCTACATTGATGATATTGTGATCTTTGGAAAAGACGAGCACGAACACTTCACAAATCTTAAAAAAGTCTTCAACACATTAGAGAAATCAAATATGAAAATTCAACTTGACAAATGCGATTTTTTGCAAAAAGAAATTGAATTTTTAGGTTTTGTTATAGGTAGGGATGGTATAAAAACTAATCCGAAAAAAGTTCAAGCAATAGTTGATCAGCCTATTCCCAAAAAACTAAAAGAGCTTCGATCCTTCCTCGGAATGTCAGGATATTATCGCCGCTTCGTTAAAGATTATGCAAAATTGGCGAATCCCCTGACATCCCTTTTAAGAGGGGAAAATGGACACGTGTCCAAGAATATGTCAAAGAAAAAACTAATTCAACTAGATCAAGAAGCCACAAAGGCATTCAACAAATTGAAAAAATCTCTGGTTTCTGCAGAAGTCATTCTTCAATACCCGGACTTTGAAAAAAGTTTTCATCTTACAACAGATGCCTCCGACTACGCCATCGGTGCAGTCCTTACGACAAGCCAATAACCTTTCTTTCTAGGACGTTGAGCAAATCAGAAGAAGATTGTGCCACCAACGACAATTATTTGGTCACTCAACTCTCTAAGAAATTTCCTATACGGATCCCTCAAAGTTAACATTTTTAACATTTTTACAGACCACATATCGCAATACGACCAGACTCAGAGACTGACATTATCGATATCTTTAAAAGATACCTTAACCCAAATACTATATAAATGGACTTCTTACAGAAGACAATGGGAGGTGTTCAAGAAATCCACCCTTTACATTTTAAAGACTCGCATACGATTCACACAAAAAATCGTTGAAGACATACTCAACCAAAGCGAACAAGAAGAGAAAATATTAAAGATACACCGGCGCGGCGTACTCACCGTAATGGTGAAGAAAACCGAATTCAACTGTTAGAGAACTTCTACTTTCTCAAAATGGCTTCAAACATCAAAATCCTAGTTAACCGCTGTATTACTTGCAAAGAAAATAAGTACGATAGGCATCCTAACAAACATTTAAATCTGACACCAATTCCTAACTATCCCGGACACACACTGCATATCGACATTTTTTCCACAGAAAAATGCCTTGTCCTTACTGCAGTAGACAAATTTACTAAATTTTCCCAGGCTAAAATAATTTCATCAAGATCAATCGAAGACTTAAGACGACCTTTACGAGACATACCATTTTTCTTCTGCGTACCTGAAGTTGTTGTAATAGACAACGAAAAAGGTCTCAATTCAGCCTCAATAACTTCAATGTTAGAATAAGATCTTCAGATCAAAATCTTCAAAACACCACCATACAAAAGCGAAGTGAACGGACAAGTCGAACGTTTTCACTCTACTCTATCAGAAATGATGAGATATTTGAAATCGGATGGACCTTTACGGTCCTTTGAAGAACTCTTAGAACGAGCCGTCAACGAATACAACTCAACCACAAACAGAAAACCTATAGAACTATTCTACGGACGAATACCTAGACTAAACCCCGACGAATTTGAAAAAAAAGACAAATCAACATAGACAAACTCAAAACTAAATAGGAAAAAGACGCTAAATACCATAACAAAAAGAAAGAACCTATTAAAGATTATGAACTAGGCCAGGTTATTTATGTCAAAAACAATAAACGTATAGGCTCTAAACTGTCAAGTAGATATAGACAAGAAATTGTTAAAGAAAATAAGAACTCCTCAATAATAACTGAATCTGGAAAAGTAGTCCACAATAAGTAACATAAGAAACTAATTTTTTTTTCATATGTACTTTATACGTTTACCAAGCTGAAATTAAAATCATGGACTTTTCAAATTCGCAAATCGTTTCTTTACATACAGGAAAAACCAAGATACAGAACGGACAATTTAAGTTAATCCATATTTTTAATCTCGACCAATACGATCAATTCTTTTCGGACATATCACCAATCCTTAATCTCGAAACAACCCAAAACCAAAACATTTTCCCCTTACTATCACATAAAATTCAACAGATCCGCAAACTTTCTACATAACCTTAAAAATAAAAGCTCTTTAAATTTCATAGGCAAAGGCTGAAATGGATTGCTGGTAATCCAGTGCCTACGTTCTCTCGCATCGATAAAATCAGTCGAGAAACGATGAAATATGAAACAAATCATATGAGTTTTGCGATAGTTACAGAACGTAGGCACAGATCGCGATAATTTTGTAAAGCTACGCGCAAACCGACGCGATGGCGGTGGCGATCGCGATAACAATGTGGATGCCGCACACGTAAATCAATGGAGGGGCACACATCGACGCGATATGTGGATTGCGTTCACATTCCACTACTGCGTTCAGTTACGCGACTTTTCTTGAACGCAGCAAGCACCATTTGATCGCTATATCGCCTGAAGAAAAATGACAGTCTAAAAAGAAAATTTGAAAAACTGAAAAATTAATAGAAAAAATTAGGGGAAATTCCATTTTATATGTTTTTTTTTATTAAACTTCAAAAATTAAACGTTTGTATTGTCGCTGACAACTTAGCCCGCTACACAATATATCGCGTTGATGTGAGCAGGTTTTTGAACGCATCTTTATCGTGCGATAAAAGCTATCGCAATCGCCACCGCCATCGTGTCGGTTTGCGCATAGCTTAACAAAAGAAAAAATTACAGATGTTTTGAAAACTAATAATAAACAAGTTATCATTAACCGTTTATACAATGAACGAATAAATAACATTACAAAAATTCAGAATGAAATTCAAAATTTGCTTAAAGATAATAATAAAAACATACTATGAAATCATTACAGATCTTAAGTATAGAATAAAAATTGTAAAAGAAAAACTAGAGAACATAGTATATGCTATTCATTGGCCAAAACTAGGAACAATTAACTCTTTTGTATTGTCAAAAAATGAAATAGATCACTAAAATATTTAATGAACAACAATTACCTCACACAAAAGTCAACAATAGAAGAAGCTTTAGATTTCGCAGAAATTAAAATTATCAGCAATAATTTGTCAATTCTCTTTATAATAAACATTCCTTTAACAAACAAAGAAATATACGAAAATTAAACCAATCAAAAACAAAAATATTGCAACTGAAATTTTATACGATGTAGTTTTAAGAAATAACGAACAATTGGGAACAACAAAAAAATGCAAGACTTTTAATATAATCTATCAATTTGTAACTCTAAAAATATTGTTAATATTACAAACGACTCTTGCATTCCTAATTTGCTAAAAAGCTTACCAGCTACCTGCAATACAGTTAATAATCACCACATTCCAACCATAGAAGAAAACAACAGATGTTATACAGAAAAACCCGCTTACGAGGAACTGCAAAATGTCACAGTCTTTCTTTCACTTAATCGGGTTTTTCACTTAAACGAACCCCGCTTAAGTAAACAAAAATTACTTAAGCGGAGTCCGGATAAGTGAAAAAAATTGCACTTAAGCGGATTTAAAAATTCCAAAAAGGGTTCTGACATATCAGAAATTCAAATGTCATATTCGTGATAAAATTTGGCGGAGGTGAAAAATAAAAAAGAGGTAAAAGCGTTCGCAAATTTTTTGTTCTGTTCTATTAAATTTTTTTTTTTACTTAAGAGTTTTTTTTCAATGAAGGGTTTTTCACTTAAGCGAGTTTCGCTTAAGCGGAGTGTTATAAAGGTAATTGGTGACAAATACTCGGGGATGAAAAAAGTGTTTCAGATAAGCGGGTTTTTCTCTTAAGCGGGTTTTACTGTATTGCTGAATCAGTTTATCGGAACTCTTAAATTCGACAACACGAGCCACAATTTAAATGGAACATTTTTGGTCAAATTCCGGAACATAACCATCAACTTGAACGGAGTTCCATACATCTCCAAAGAAGGTTCTATCATAACACCCCTCCCGGCAATATTCCAAACAAGTCCTAAGGTAAACGAATACTGTGAATTACTCTCACTAGAAATGATGAAGGATCTTCATATTAACAACACTAATGAAATTCATCTTCTGCAAATAGAATTATCATCAAGTAACGACATATTGCTTCTTTTCCGTCCTTGGATTTCTTTTCATAATACATAGTTGCCACTATTTTTCAAAATAAATTTCCCTGACTTTCCCTGTCTCTCCCTGACCAATTTTAAAGTTTTCCCTGACCAAATTAAAACAAAACTTAAAATAGTTAACTCTTTTAACGATAAGTACATGCTTACATAATATATGTGACATGTCTCTCAAGTTAGCAGACAAAAAGTCAGCAGAGCCAATTTTTGTGTGACGTCATCAAAATATTTCAAAAAAATTTGTTCAAATAATAGAAGACATTTAGGGCCAGTTTCTTCACATTGCATTAAATTTGAACAATGACTTTTACAGCTTCTAACTAAATGGTGCCTATCAACCAAAATTGGCTGATAAGCGATTTCCATGATTAACAACTTAAATTATGGATTCCTTGAAAAAAAATTTGATTTCCATGCACATTCGATGATTTACCAGTGCAATAATCCTTGATTAAAGATGATCAGCTGTGAACAAACTGGCCCTTAACCATCTAGTTTTTAATGATCGAATAAAAATGGAAAATAGTATTGAATACTAAAAGATGAAAAGGAACTTAATAACATACATTTTTAAGAAAAAAAAAAATTGTTTCGAGTTTGAAAATTAATGTTAAAAAAACTTTTCATTTCAATATGCAGTGTTGTGCCATGTAGACTATGAATGTAGACTACACGATTGTCTACGTGTAGATAATTCAACGTAGACAATGTAGACAAATCATTTTTTTTTATTTAGTTTTCCTAAGCCTGTAAAATATTAAAAGATAAACATCTATTTATCATAAAAAAAAAAACTTTTATTTGGAAAGTATGTTGTATGTAGATATGTTGTTTTTAAATTCGAAAATAATTTAAAAGCAAAAACTTTCAATTAAATTTGTTCTGACTTCAATTCATTTGAAATTTAATCCGAGTCGTCTTCTTCAGAGTGAAGGCCTCTGCCTTTTTCTATTCGTATGGAGTTCGTTTGGGCGCATCGCTCATCGAACATTTTTTTCTTCTTCCTTCCCGACATTTCAGTTTTTATTTTTAAATAATACTTTTTCTTTAAAGCTCTTTCTGCGTCCACTCCACGCGTTGTTCTAGAATGAATTTTATTGATTTGCAATTTGACAATTTTGACAGCAATTGATGACATTGTCGACATTGTTTACATTGTTGAGATTGTCGACACAATTGTCTACGTTTAAATGCAGACAGTTAAAGTCGACACGTAGAGGAACAACACTGTCAATATGGTAATTTAGATGTGAAATTAAAGAATAGATTTCAAAAAGTTATAGGAATATTGTAAGTGTTACCGTTATTTTTTAATAATTTTTTTCTGAATTAAAACTTCATAGTCAATTTTTTTTAATTAAAAAATAGCTTGCCAGACGTATTTTGCAACGTCTGACACCTACATGACCTGTTAATTGATATGGCAAACAGTTTATAGAACGGAATGAAAAAGAAGCCAAGATGGTTGAAATGACTTTAAAAATTCTGACGCGTTCAGAAAAACGCAAGGTATCCACCACCCAGACTTTTAAAATTTCACTCGAGATAGTGAGATATTAAAAAATCATGACTGTTGAAATGCTTTTTTTGTCGACGTTGCTAGCTCTCGTACTATAACTTAAATTCAATTCTCAAACAATTTAATTTTTTTCTTTTTGATTATTTATTTACCGCATTTTCAAAAACATTTTCCAAGATTTACAAACAAAAAAAAAAACAAGCTAGGCTTTTAGTTAATCAAAAATTTCGCAACCTGAAAAAAAATAATCCGTAAATCTATAAGTGAATAAAGTATTAATACTATCTTTTGCCCTTCGAAATTTTTACAAAGTTCCAATTCAAAAGCGGGACGAAAAAGCACTTTCGAATAGAATTGATTTTCGAAACGAAATACAGAGTAGGGGCCCTGAGTTCAACATTGTACAAAAAAATTCAGTGCTCAAAAAGTTTTCCCTGACCACTTTCGAAATTCCCTGACTATTCCTGACTTTCCCTGACCAAATTCGCGTTCTCTGATTTTCCCTGACTTTCCAGTCGCGTGGCAACTGTGTAATATTGATCATATGGAAGATATTTCCAAAACGTCAAAATACAAAAATCGTAATAAAGCATCCAACACCACATGCCAATAGACTAAATTCAATAACATACCATACTTCTGACGACCGATGACGATCGTTTCTAAGGAATCGATCGTTTCCGTAGTAATTGCTGACCATGCGTCTGGCTAGAGGTAAATTTCCGAAGAAATATTAGGGATATTCACGATCCGATGCAACTGGTTTGTATCATTGCAAAAATGCAAAAGTGTAAAATTGCTATACCCTAACCCCATTGTAAAAAAAAAACTTTGCACTTTTGCAATAATACAAGACCAGTTTGCATCGGATCGTGAATACCCCTATTATCAACTGCGGGAATGCAAGGTAGCAAACAAGAAATTATATTAATGTAAATTTGTCTAAGTAAGTTATGACCTAACCTGCTCAGGAAAAAATATTTTTTTACAAACAAAATTGGTGTTAGATTAACTTGTATTGATATATATTAACGTTAGATATTTCTTCAACACTCCTCCTCGTTTAATAAATATTACACTTATTTCTTAAGTAAATATGTTTTGATTCTGGTGACGGCTTAGTCAAAAGATCTGCGACCATTTCTTTGGTTGAACAAAACTCACATTCAATAATTTCATTTCTTACCAAATCTCGAATCGTATTGTATTTAGTATCAATGTGTTTTGTTCCATACGAAAATTTATTATCATGCACTATTTCAATACAGCTTTGATTGTCTTCATAGATATTTATCGGAGATTTGATTGGTTCATCCATTTCTTCTAATAAGTAATTTTGCTTCCTTCGCTGCTTCTGATAACGCTTCGCATGTTGAAGATGAAACTAAAGTTTTCTTGTTGGATGACCAGGGGTCTAGCACGTGACTTTGATACAATCGAGCATAGGCAGTTCCTAATTTTAATCGGTTGACTGTTTTCAATTCGATTGAACAAAATTGGGAACTGTCTATGCTGGATTGTATCAACTAAACTCGATTGTATTAAGTTACATGCTGGCACCCCAGCTTATTGTCCCTCCATTTAAGAAAAATCTTTTTCCATTATTTATAAGTTGCATCGGCATAACCATAGAAGGAAAAATTTTTGGATTCAATTTGGCTTAAATGTATCTTGATGGTATGTGTCGCTTTTAAGTATGTAATGTTGATTCCAATCTTGTTTTGTTGGGCTTGTAACCTTCTGTGCTAAAATGCAAATACTGTCTGAAATGTCTGATCGGGTGTTTATTGATAGATATAATAATAGTCCAATGAGAGGTCTGTATTGAGAATTGTCTTCAAAACAATGAAGAGTTTGAGTTTTACTGTTTGGTTTATTGGCCAATTTTGCATCTTTTAATCGGAAGTCTGCTGCTATTTTCATAATATATGATGATTGGAAAAGTGAAAAGTTTCTTTTTTCGTCTTTTATAACTTCCATTCCGAGGTAGTGTTTTATGGGTCCCAAATTTTGTATGTTAAAATGCTTTTGTAATTTGTCAATTTGTCTCATTTGGTCCATCGATGTAAAATTAGGTACCAGAACTGTGCATCGATTTTCTTTGTATATATGAAAGGGTCGTTATATAGGTTTGTTGAAACTCACCATCTTCAAGTATATTATGAAGTGTATTGTTCCAAGATCTAGCTGCTTGTTTTAAACCATAAATACTTCTTTTTAACAAACAAACCTTTGAACCATCTTGTTTCTGTTAGGTTTCCATCATGGAATGCAGTTTTAGCATCTAAATAGTGAACAAGCAATTTTCTTTTCACTGCGACTGACAACAAGGTATGCGTCGCAACTGGTACAAAAACCTCATCATAGACTTCGCCGTATTTCTGTGAAAAACCTTGAGCAACATAACTAGGTTTTGTATTTGAGGTTTTTGTCATCACCCTGGTTTTGAACAAAATTTTAAGTTGATATTGCTTCTCCCCAAAAATTGTTCGGTAGCCCAGCATCTATCAACACACAACGTGCCGTTTCTACTCATTACCAAAATTCGACATCTTCCTTTCAAAACAACCTAAAGTGTTTCCATTCGCTTTTGACAATGTCCATGGCTCTGCACTATATAGCAGAACCGGAATGATGAACACTTTAGTTGCTCGAGATAGGGCTTTGCTACTCAACTGCCTTCTTAGCCGGAAGAAGCAGCGATTGGCAGGAGAAAATGATTGGTTTTGCCGTCATTGACGGTATCACGTATCAAAGGTATCACGAGTTTGGGAGGGATGCCAAAACTAGCCTATGTAGCTCGTCTCTATAGATGCTGTCATACGCGGCATTGAAATCGATAAAATAGTGGTGGGTATCGATTTTAAATTCCTGTGTTTTTTCCAAGATCTGCCGTAATGATCTTGCTTCTAGCAATATTGCCATTGGTTTCCAATACAATAATATCCGCAGCCGTGCCTGGGCTTCAACGAGGTAGTGCTCTTAGTCGATGTTGGTCCATCGGAATGTTCGAACACCCATGATACTGGAGGAGTGTCTTGCGTCGAACTCAATGTGGTCAATTTGGTTGACAGTTGACTGATATGGAGATCTCCAAGTCCCTTTGTGAATTTTGAGATGCGGGAACTGTTTACTACCACAATATCTCGCCCCGTAGCAAAGTCGATCAGCCTGAATCCGTTGCAAGAGGTGGTGTCGTACAGGCCTATGCTTTCCCACCAAAGATGTCTTCTGTCCCTAGCTTAGCGTTAAAATTGCCTAAGAACATTTTAATATCATATAGCTAGGGCACTGCTCATAAGTTTTGTCAAGGAGCTTGTAAAACGTTTCTTTGATGTCATCATCTTTCTCCTCTGTGAGGGCATGAGTGCATATTAGGCTTATGTTGGCGAATTAAGCCTTGTTGCGGATTGTCGTGAAGCGTTCGTTTATGGATCTAAAACTCAAGACTTCTTGCTTAAGCTTTCCTCCAACGACAAATCCACATTCAAATAGATTCTAACTTTGTTCGTGGTAACAGTCGCACGTAGTATATATGGGTGATTCTCTGCCAACTGTGATTCTTTGTGTCCAGTGCTTTATTTGTAACTAAATGTAAAATTTTCTCATGAATTTCTGATTTCAGTTGTAGAAATAAGTTTGTACTACAATTTACATTAGATATTGTTTAAAAATTAACCCTTTCCCCTTGACTTGAAAAAATATAGCAAATATGTCAGTACCGTGGCATGTACTATCCTGGTTTTTTCCAATTAATTGGCTGAACACAATGCCTTGATGCAACTTAAATCGGAGCCGCACCTGCAACTGCTTTCAACTGGTACGTCGTTTTTTATCTGCCCACAATGAGCTGTACAGCTTTTTATATATTAAAAAAAAAACCAAAAGTTTATTATTCACTTTTTTATTTCCAATATTTTTCTTTTAATTAATAATTTTTTTCGTGACACAAATGGGCACTAAAAGCTTCAATATTTGTTTCCTTTTTCCGGCTCTTTTTTCTTCATATAAATTAAAACGTCAAAACTGATGCACGTGAAAAGTTAAAAGTTCGCGAACCATTGCGGCTCCGTCGTCCGACTGCAGGTCCGTCTGCACTCTGCAGTTGCGTTCCATTCTGCTCGTAGCATGGATTTTGTGTGTTTTTAATATTTTGACAGATGTTCCGATTCCGCCTGCGGCTCCGTCGCATTGTGTTCAGCCAGTTAATCTACTATTTTCTATTAAAATTTAAAACGCATCATTGAATAAAAATGTGGTTCGTTTTTTGTTTTTTTTTTCAGACAAGTTTGAGTACAATAGTTGATTAAATTTTGCTAATATCAAGCCAAAATGCTCCCGAATTAAGTTTCCCCCATGCCAACGCGAATTTGTCGTGGCGACGACTAAAACAACAATAGCAACCTGTTATTTTCATTGACAACCACGTGTTGTTTTTATTGTTTTCGTCGTCGCCAAGACAAATTCGCGTTGGTGTGGGGAATCCTTTAAATAAGAATAATTGAATGGGGGCCTTGGATTTTATTTAATTTTTGAATTCAAAAGATTTCCCGCTAAATCGCCATCTTGTTTTTAGTTTAATAGCGCTTGTGGGGACGCGTTTGAAAGAGACACTATTTATTTATTGTTAACAATAAACAATTTATTTTACTAGCGTAATTGTACTATAAAAGTGCAGTGTTTTTATTCTAAAAACGTAGCATACATAGATATACAGTCCATAACATTTGAATAGCCTCACACTTTAACTTTCTTACATAAGAGAACGGTCTCTGAGATTAAGACATTTTTTTAACAAATTTCTTAAAGTTAACTAAATTTTCTGTGCTTGTTTTTTTTGAAGTCACTAAAACGATAATTTTATTTGTAACATTTGAATAGCCTCAATTGATTTTATTCCACATTGTAAGCTATAATTTGGCAGCGTAGGTCTCGAAAAGTTATCAGGAAGTGATAAAACAGTTATGTTTTTTCAATTTGAACGTTTAAATGGGCAGACAAAATTTATTAACGGCTACAGAGATTGCCAAAACAGAGGCCTGTCGGAATCAAGGACTGACGAAACGTTTTATTGGTCAGAAAATTGATCGAAGTCTGAGATTCGTTTTTTTTTAAATCCGTTAATGTAGGCAAAAAACAACAAAAGGACGAACTTTTTCAATTCTATCTTATCTATCAATGACGAGAATTATATGATAAGCTTCCAATTGCAACCACTCTTTGAGCAAATCAAGGACGGGTAAAAAGTGAGCCGAATGACTTTAAGTCAATTTATCAGAAGTGCCGGACACCTAAAGCACTTAATGCTGATGAAAAAACCTCCGTTTAACAATGCGCGTAAACTATAGCAGTTTAATTTAGCAAGATGCCGAATGCCATGGAACGCTGAAAGCAGCATCCATTTAAACAATTGGCAAAAAATAATCCTTTTAGTTAAAGAGAGTTCAACTTAAACAGACCGGATGGATATATAAAAGTTAAGTCTCAACCCTAACTTCCATACATACATATGACTCAATAAGCAAAAGCAACAAACAGTTCAGATATCATGAAAGAATAACATACACAACATACGAAGGCAAGTCCCAACTTTAACTTCCATACATATGACCCAATAAGCAAAAGAAACAAACAATTCAGATATCATGAAAGAATAACAACATACAAACAACTTTATTTGTCTCTCATGAATGATGAAAGAACAATAAAGATTGTATTTTTGCTTATGCCAAAATCTTATCAAATACACAGAAGTATAAAAGACCTCAGCATAATGATGCTAGGGTTCTTACGATTCCAGCAACGCGACACGTTCGTTCTAGTTCCTGTTTAAGTTTAAATATTTTTATATTAATTTAAGAAATTTAAGAAAGTGAATAAATAAAGTTTTTTTTTGAAGTAAAACTTCTTTTGCGGCATGGGGGTAAAAAATTTTTCTATGGAGCTGTCAGTGACATGTCAAACCGACATACAAATTCCCGTCACGAATTACAAAATTCAGCGCCACGATTTTCCAACGGTTCTGAGTTTCAAATCGGGTGCTCTGAGTGGTAGGACTTGAAAAATACTTGCCCTGTTGTCGTGAAAGAAGTTTTACTTCTAGCGCGTGTATATAAGTACGCACACTCTTTTTTTTATTAAACAAAACAAATAAAAAATATAATTTAAATACTACTTCCATGATTTAAGAAAAGAAAATGTGTGCTTTGATCGCTATCAAAGCCGTGAGGAATGAATTATGGAACTATGCAGTACTATTTTATGGCCTGTTGATTTAGATTTTGTAGACTGTAAAATGACATCGAAATAATGTAATACCCTACTAGAAACATTCTTGCTTCAGCTTTAGTATTTTAAGACCACTGCCGATTATTTTTGGCAGCAAGACAATGAGCCGATTCACACAGCTTTTATTAAAATGTTGCAAACCTTAAATAAACAGCAATTATGCTTACCATCCTGCTCTCATTAAAAATGTGTGGGGTTGTCAAACACGCAAAGTTTATGGAAATGGAAGGATGTACACAAGAAAAGTAAAGTTCATTGAAGCTATCAAAGTGGCCAGGGCCAACAGTTCGTCAGATTTTTAAGGAATCGTTTGCGATTGTTTAAAAAATCGAACATTGATTTTGTATTATTCCTTAAACGATCGTTTTTTTGAGGTAATTCAAAACAAGGAGGGCTTTAAAAAGTTCTAAAGCTGGCCATACACTAGCGAGCCAACGGGCCAAATGGCCCCGCGCCGAGCCAAAATCCATCGTGTGTGGGGAAACTCAGATGGCTCGATGTGGCTCGGTAAGTCTATCTGGATTTTTGGCAAGTCGAAAATCCACAAACCCGAGCCATCGAGCCGTGGCTCGGCTCTATCGTGTGTGTGAAACCGGCGAGCCAAGTAGTTCTGTTTGTTTTCACAAATACAATCGCGCAACCTTCACTAAATGACAACGCACAACTTTCTCACTCTCGCACATTAAATTGTGAATTACGTTTTTTGCTAAATGTATTACTTTGTCTCTTTCTATTTTTGAAAAAAATTGCATCTATATACGTGTGTCATATAAAAAGGAGCAAAGAAAGGTGAGCTTTAATAGTAAAGGAAACCGTTTTTGTTTTTATTGTTTATTTGCTTTTATTTAAAGGTTAAAGATTCAATGAAAACTGGGTGTGATTCAGAAAGTGTACATGTACCAAAACTATGGACATATTCATACCTCAACTTCCTAGCTGATCAGGATACACCACGGAAGCCCAAGACGACGTCATCTACTTATATTAGATGAAGTGCCATTCGAAGAAGAGGCAATAACCGAATCCGATGAAAGGAGTCTGATTCTTTCAATACAAACATTTTCATTTTATACCCATACCAAAATGTTTTTAATAAAAGTTAGCTAATTAAATGTCTTTGAACGATGTTAAGCAAGCAATAAATAGTGGAATTCTAGGATCCGTTAATAATTCCAATCGACAGACAATAGAATTAGAATTCTATTCTAAAATTATATTCTTCTTTAAAAAAAAAGTACCTAGCTAGCTCTTGTATCTTTATTATTTTTTTTCAAACTGTCAAAATTGGCTCTAGATCGATCGACACCCAAAAATGGACCGTGTCCAAATAGACCCGGTTCAAATGGATTCGAGTCAAATGGCTCTATCGTGTATGGCCACCTTAAAATATTGTCTTAACCACAGAAAATAAATACAAATTATTTTCTTTAAAAAAATTTATCAATTGGTATTTATTTCTACTATATAAATAATGTGGGGCTATTCTAATGTTACAGTAAATAATACACATTTTTTGTGACTGGCTAACAAAACTAGTTGAAAAAATTGCTTTAGCTCTTAGAAATTAGTCAAAACTTCTCTTAATCCTATAGTTACCATATTCTACTTTGCTACTCAATACAAATTTTATAATTAGTACCATAAATAGTTAATTGTAAAATAAACTATGTGTGAGGCTATCCATATGGTACGGACTGTATACAATTGTTAGAAATACACCTAGGTACACACATAAACGAAAATGATTTTCATCTACAACATAAATACATACATAATTAGGTGAATCTATTGGTTAATTCGTTGGGGCCGCTTTAAAGCGTTTTTTCAAAAAACTGACACAAAAACAAGCAAATTCCGTGCTTTCTAATATCTACGGTTTTTGTTGGGGATTTGCTTGCTGCAGGTAATTGTTTATTTTTGAAATACAAATTGAAGGAAAGTGCAAATTTAATTGAAAGACAATAAATAGAAATATAAGAGAGAAAGGGAAACGCTTGAAGTTGTTTCAATTCATTTTTAAAATTAGTTTATAACAAATTGTATTTTTTAATTATTGTGCAACCAAACTTCTTGTTTCTTGCTTTGAATGTCAACAACACAATTTACGGCCCTCGATTGTATTTTGAAAACCTTAAAACCCAGTTTTTTTTTGACAGTACTTGGGGTCAACCCTGGGTAAAGTTCAAAGAACGAAACTTATATTTTGAAACGTCAAAACTTAATCGAAATTTAAATCCAATTCACACACGCCCTAAATGTATTCTAAATTTTACCACCCAGCACTTGAGACGTATGTAAATAATAATAATAAATTATATACATTGTAAAGATTACACAGAAGAAATAAGAATAAGGATTTATAATGGGGGTTACATAACAAAAATGAGATACCAAGTAGAAATAATTCTAGCGGTGATACAAAAACAAAACATTAGGGATGTTCAGGAAAATGAGATCTCGGAGATCTCAGCAATCTCAGGGCCAGTTGTACAAATATTTAAACCGTGGTTCAACAATTTGTATCCACCGATTGCGGCGGATTAATTAAGTTTCAACAGTGGTTTACTGTTCAAGTGTGTGATAATAACCAATTACATACTTGAACCAGCGTTGAACCTTAGTTAATCCGCCGAAATCGTTGAGTTAAAATCTTGAACCGAGGCTGAACCACTATTGTACAACTGGCCCTCAGTTTCATGAACAGGATTCCTCAGCTTTGCTGTCAAAACTCTGAGGAAAAAATCTTGGATTCGCTTGCTCAGTTTTTGATTGAGAAAAATTTCTGAGATATCATTTTTCTGAACACGCCAATTACAATTTGACTTGTCACTTCGGCCAAACACCCAAACCTAGCGGTATGTCACGACATCGTCTTTTTTTTCATTTTCTCCCTGACTATGCCATGACAAAGATCTATTAATAAATTAAACCAAAAAGAGTGAGTTTATATAAAACTTTTTAATACAAATAATACACATTAAATTTTATTCTCCCACGAGAACTGTTTATTCAAGGCAAAGCGTTTAGACAAAAATATTTTCTTTCAATATTTTAATACATTTTTCTCTTTTGTTTTACAAGTGTTAAAAATTTGAATAAGTTGCAATAAAAGCATTGCATCTTTATTAACTTCGTTGCAAGAAAAACAATTTTTTCTTTAAAATAGTTTATACAAATATTAGGAATAAGTAATTATTTTATAAAGTAAAATAAAAACAAAATAAAAGTTGTGCCGGTAAACGGCTTTTATTATGCTCATATATTAAATATCACTTACAAATGCAAATTATTTTAATAGTTTTTTTTTTATTGTGCATTAAACAAACTATGTTTGTTTTTATTTATTCCAAATATAGTAGCTTAATTGTATATTAAAATAACTTTGTGTAGGTATTACTTAAACTTAAAATATTTATTTTTGTATATTCACATAGTTATATACGAGACGGACAAATTCACTTTTAAAAATAGGAACAAGGCATAGACGAGCATTGGAATAAGTACAAAGTTTAAAGAAAAATTGTTGTATAGTAAATATACATAAGTATTTTCAATTAAAACTTCAAAGTAATTATTTAGTTAAATTTGCACTAAAATACAAACTATAGCCAAATCTTATTATATTTACCTGCTATTTACAATTTTTGTTACTATTTAGGTACTTAAAAGTAAACAAAAAAATTTCAACTGAAACATAGGAGGAAAGATGTAATTATACATTTATGTATTGCGGTTGATATTTTTATATTTCTTAGCAAAACTTCCAAAGTCCCTTTTTATCCAATTGCTGCTAAGACTAAGAGTAATGTATGGGTCCAGGGTCCTTTTAAAACCCTTTCTCTGAATATCTCCCAAATTGAAAAATCCTTTCGTTCCAAATAAAGGCGTATAAGCGAGACAAACTTTATCAATATTTAATAAAATAAAATTTTAGGATTAGGTGTTTATGTATTAAACAGAACATAGATATAATTGACCGAACCGGGGTGAGAGTCTATTGTTTTTCTATTTGATGGGCATAAATCTTTCTTTGGCCAAAGTTTCAATAAAACAAACTTCGTATCTCTAGTTTGATAAATTCACTGAAAATATATCGGCAAATAGTTGTGCATCTTATTTACTTTAAAAGGGCGTTTTTAATATAAACCAGGTAGTAGTAGTTTTGTATTGCTACAATTTGTGCACGCTAATGATTTTTATCACTTTATAATAATAGATATCATATTCAATTTAAATTTTAACTAAAAAGATTTATTAGAAGGCTGATTGAAATTTCCGAGGCATGAGACTAAGTTTGAATAAACAAGAGAATACAGTTTCATCGAAATCAGTAAAGCGGTTCTTGAAAAAGCTATAATGTACAATATTATACTCTTTAATGTATAGGTAAAACGAAGTTTAAAGTACAAAAATTATTCAGAAAAATATTCCTGATATCAAAATTAAAAAAAAACGACGTTTGATGCTTCTTTACCATTTTTTCTAACTTAACTGCATGCATATTTAACATTACTATAAGAGCAAGTTAGTGCGACGCGACGTTATGCATGGAAAACGAAAAAAGTGTATTTATTTTTTTGAATTATCAATTTGTCAGACGCGTATGGCTCTTCTCTATTTAACTTAAAATAAAATTTTGAATATTTCAGGGAAATCGGTGTTCAATGTATATACGTATACCTATAGCTATGTATTATGACCATTGAAGGAAGAAGCCTCGAAACCTGGTTCAAATTTTCTGTAAGGATGATTTAAACAAAAAAACCTCGTTTCATTTTATTTTCAAAACAATTTTCCATCTATGTTGTGCATTTTATGTTTTAAGGCACTATTCAGTTCTTGAACCGGTTTAAGCGGAGTAATAGTAGCTAATTAGCTTACAATAGTGTGTGATTAACTCCCAATAAAGAAATTCCTAACAATAAATACAATAACTCCTTACTAATAAAATTTTAGTCTGAAAATGAAATAAGTACAACATTTTAGGAGTTGATTCGTAATGAAACAATTCTGTAAGGACGTTGGTGAGTGCTTAAACGAAGAGTGCACTTCCCACGGAGCGACTTACATTTGTGAACCTGAACTTAACTTAGGAGTTCTTTCTCGCGCTATGATTCCTTTTTTGTTGGGGGAGTTAATTCGTTAGGGGGTATTGCATCGAGCCCCTATTTATAAAAGATCAACAATTTTTGCCTTGGCTTAAACAAACCATATAGTGCTTAATTTATCCTGATCAAATAAACTGAAGAACTAGAAATTTCCACCCTAATGACTTTTACAATCTGGAAAATTATTTTGAGTACCTATGTTCCAACTTTTTTCAGAAGCGCAAAACCTATACCGTGCAAAAAACGTTTTGAGGGAGAGTACGATAACTTTGGCGCCAAAATTTTCAAAATTGTGAAATGAACTGCTAAATTGGCTGTTTGTAGTCAATGCGTATATCAATTCTGAATCGAATTATGTCTTCTAGTTCTTGAGAAAATTGAAAATTACTAAAACTACTTTTGTATGAGATTTTTGTTTCAATAAAATAATTATTATTATATTTTAATTATGTATTTCACAATTTTGTAAAAAAAATTGGTTCAAACTTTTTTTTTATAAAATTTTTTAGCTATTTAAATTTTGGATTAAAAAATAGATTTCTGGCTTTCAAAACCGCTATAGTATTTCATTGTAAGTGTTGCCATTGTTTTTTTTAATAATTTTTTTCCTTTTTATGTCATTTTATTCTAAAATTGCCCCTACCTCCTGAACGGGGCGAAATAGACCCCCTGCTCTAAAAAAACCGTTGTCAATTTTTGGCACCGAAGTTATCGTACTCCTGCCACGTTTTGGTATTTGTTATAGCCAAGTTTACAGTTACCGAACAAAAAATGATATACAAGAAATAATAAATTAGTAGCGCGACAGCTCGTGCACGACCAGTGCCTAGTGACTTAGAATTTATTACTCTCAAACATTCCTGTGTGCGTGTTGTAATTCGGCTGGAATGGAGGGGAACTTACATACAATTTTCGGCCGAATCGACACGCCTAAAATGACAGGCACTTTTTCATGATAAGAGATACTCTTGGAGGATTTGTCACTTCCTCGCAAGAACTTTTAGATACCTCGAAAAAAATGACGGAGCAGGCTGGTACTCGATGCCCAGAACTCCGGTGCGCGTGACAGTCCAACGCACCAAACATTACGCCACGGTGGTTGCTTAAAAAAGTAAAATGCTATGCACAAATTTTCATAAGCAAAAATTATTGAGTGGTGAACAAAAATATTTGTTTTGCATGATTGGTTAAGAATTGGCAAACAAAAATTTCATTAGACTATATGCATAATCAAATTATATTCACCTCACAAAATTATGTGCCTTGCAAAAGTTTAAATTAAAAAAATTACAATTAAATCATAAGAGTGGAAAATGGGCTAAAACGCATTATTTTTGATAGTAAAATCCATAAAACCGATGTTATGGAACATAATACAACTCCTCCCCAGCCTAGATCCAAACTCCACGAAGTGATAAATATTCTTGCTCCTAATAATCCTTGAGCAACTTTGGCTACACCTCGGGCTGCCACCACTCCATCGACTGTTCCATCGAAATCGCTATCAGCCATAGGACGTCCTTGTTGGCGTTTAAAATGAATGATCATAAGTGTGAAAAGTGCGAAAAGGGCTGCAATAAAAAAGAAAATTAATATGCACCTTGAAATTCGTTTCAATTTAATTATAGGTATAGGTGAAAGGATTTCGATGTATGAGATTATCTATGAGGAAGGATTAAAAAGATATGGTATTACCACATTAAACTAAGCAGTTAGTGATGTGTGTCCAAAATTCATAATCCCAAAAATAAAATCCCGAAAGCCAAAATCCTCAAGTGAAAACCTAGTAAAGACAAAGTCCCTCAAAAATAAAAAAATTTTACTAGTATTTTGTGTGCAAATAACTTCTTGACATTTAACCGTTATAACTATTAAAAATTGGCTTTTGATTAGTATAGTGAATAGTCTCGTCCATGATAAACAGAAATACAATTAGGTATGCTCATAAGATACCCATAAGGGGCTAGTTATAGCTATCATTGGAATCCATCATTGGAATTTTTATTTTTAAGTTATGATGTACTTAAAAATCGAAATCAGTGATTTTTTTTGCCAATATAAATCTGATGACTCAATTATTACTTCTAGCCAGTAAAAATTATTTGGGTTCAGCCTTCCAAGTTATTGTATATGAAAGGTAAGGCCGAAGTAATAATAATACATAAAATTTCCAATGATGATTTTCAACTTAGGGGCCAGTTATAGCTTTCATTGAAAACGATCATTGAAATTATTAATTGGAAATTTTGAGGCCTTGAGAAAGGAAAATCAGTGTTTATTTATATGCCAAAGTGAAGGTTATGACCCAATTATTATATTTAGCCCATACAAAATGGTAAGGTAGTGTAAACTGTAGTGCAAAGAAAAAAGCCAACAACACATGAAAAATATACAAACACAATGCAAAAAAAAAGATAGTTATATACCACTGGCTGTCACTGTGATCCTGTTTGTTTTATTATGGGGATCTGATCCAGATCAGATCATGTGGATAATAAAATGCAGCTAATGACGCTGATTACACAAGTCTTTTTTCGATCGTTTCTTTCGTCTTTTTGACAGCTTGGATGAGGGGCGTAGAAATGTAGGGGGAATGAAGTAATGAAAGCAGGAATGCAAATTTTAAATTTTTTTCTGGTTGAACGTTGACGTTCATGGTTTGACAACCGAATAGATATGAGTGATGAGCAAAAATCGTAGTTGAGAGAAAAATGATCGATATTCGGGCATCGATTTTAAGATAAAATAAATCGATTACACAAAATTTAAAAAATGCAATTAAAATAGTTTTTGAAAATCGAATGCAAAGAATGAAACTTCATAAAAACGTCCATTGTTATATGTGTTCTTTCTACAACAAAAACACAAATCTTTTTGATATTATACTTGTGAAATTATATTATTTTGGATTGACTAGATGGATTCAAAGGAAATTTGACAAAGAAATAGATTATTGCATGAAAAAGGAATATAAATACAATAAATACAACAATAATAAAGTGATTTTGCCTTACAGTCTACTGATTTCAACGCTTGTGCCTACGTTCTGTACTCTCGCATCGATAAAATTGGTCGAGAAACGTTAAAAATGGAACAAAACTCATAAATGTTCTTTCGCCTTATTTTTGGGTTATGGTCGTATATTTCGGTAATGCTGGACTAAATTTGTTACAGTTTCCAATCTGTGCCTACGTTCTTTAACTTTCGGATCGCCAAAATTAGTCGAAAAACGATTAAAAATGAAAGAAATCGTATGAGTTTTGTTCAATTTTTCAACGTTTATCGACTAATTCTATCAAGGCGAGAGTTACAGAACATATAGGCACTGATTAAGACTTAGGGCCAGTTTGTTCCCAGCTAATCATTGCAACTGGTAAATCTTCAAATCTCCAATCTATAATTTGAAACATTAATCATCGAATTTGATAATAATCAGCCGATTCAATCAGAACCTTTATTACTATTTAATCCACTCTAAACAAACGGTCGTAAGTCAAAAACACGTTTTGATCTGAATTCAACGTATTTGACTACCAAAGTAAAAAAGAAAGAAAGAAAACATCGATTTTTCAGGTTCGATAAATTTTGTCATCGATTTTTCACCGAATATTTTATTTGCTCATCTCTAAAACCAAAGCATTTTGCGAAGAACTCATGAACTTTTAATTTCGTGTTGTAAAACAGTTTTTATACTTAAAAAGGTTACAAATATGAGCAAAAAGGCTCGTGTATTCATCGTCAATTGGCGTTTTTCTTTTTTGGCTCTGAGCGGGGCACAGAGCGGGCTCTGAGCGAATAGAGCTCACTCCGAACAGAGCGTGACCTGAGCGCACCGATCTATTTAAGAAACTCAATTGAGCACTGAACTCTCATATGCTTAGTAATCTGTCGAAAATTGTATGAAGTTAGCTGCGCTCAGCTTTGTGCTCGATGTGCTCGTTAATTTTTTTCCGAGCTCATCGAGCGAGCTCCGGTCGAGCTCTGAGCTAAAAAAGAAATGCAATTTGAGAGCTCGGAACGCTCCGAGTTAAAAAGTAACATAGTTTTCTTTTTGACAGCTCAGTGCCACGCTCGGGGCTAAAAAAGAAAAACGCATAATGATAGCAATAACTAGGCCCCTAAGCCAACTGACATTTCTGACTTCACAATCATCTTTTAGTATTATTTTCTTTTATAAATGAAGTCTTTATTTTAGAATCAAAACAATTTTTTAAGATGAGAACTGTAAAATCAGAAAAACCAAAAAAATTAAATAAAATAATTATGTACCTTTATCAAAATATCATAAATACAAAATTATTCGTGTTTTTTTGGGAAAGCTATTCGCAGTACAGTAGGGTTTTACACAAGTTACAATTATAACATCCACAGTAGAATTACTGCGAATGGGTAGGCTACTGCGGACGGTTTTTTTTTGGGAAAATGTTCGTCGATTATTGGCTATATCTTTTTTATTTTAAATTTAACGGTAAAAAGTCTCTTAACCAAAATTGTAGATATTTAAATTCTCTACAAAAATGTTTTACAAATTTTTTTTGTCAGATCTTTCTTTCTCAAGATATTGAGAAAAGGGGCTTCTTACTCCTTTTTCAAGATAGCGGCCAAAAGGGGGGGGGGGGGTCCAGCCCCGAAAATGATTTCGTATACTCACACTGATGCACACTACACATTAAAAAAAAACGTTGTCCTATACTAAATGCAAGGTCAATGTAACATTTCAATGGACTAATATAAAATCCCAAAAAAACACGGCTATTGTCTGAGTGCCAGGACTCACGGTTAAGATGTGTAAACATCAATTACAACGTAAAGTGTGACACGTATTGTGTGACACGGAATATATTGCACGTAAGGCTCCCGTTTTTAGTTTACCGCTGCGCCACCATGGATGTTTACACATCAAAAATCAAAAACCAAAATAGAGTGGGTATTCGAAGGGGATCCAGATTCCAGTAGACACAAAGAAATGGGTGTTATTCGCTATCGAAAAAAAATTTAGATAAATTAAAAATTTAGATAAATTAAAAATCGTGTTTATTTAAACATGTTAAAGAATTTTATTACTTGAGATCCAAGTCTGAAGTGAAAAAACGTGTATACCAGTTGGTATTGTGTTCCCATGGTTTGGTTATATAAACCGATCCCGCAAGAGTGTCTCAATGGTTTGTTATTCCTTACGTCAATAAGAATAACATATAATATAATAATATATACATAATAATAATATATACTTAATATAATATATAATTATATATATGTATATATATTATATAATGTTTGACATATGTATGTATATACATTTTAAAGCTTTTCGTAGTTAAGGGCCCTACACACCATCAATGTTACTCGTCAGGTAATATTGACGTTTTTTCCGTCAGGTAAAATTGATGACAAAAAAGCCTCCACATGATCAATGAACATTGACAATTTTTTTAGGGAATTCGTTAGTGTAGTTCAGTGAATCAAACATTTTGTCAATGAACATTGAAGAAAATCAAAATAATTTTGTGTTTCATCAATGTATCAATTTTACTTGTGACGAATATTGAAGTGCCTACTAACGATCAATTTTACCTGAATCGAGACTCGTTCAAGTAATATTGTCAGGTAACAATGATCGTGTGTAGGGCCCTTTAGATACTTACCTGCTAGAAGATACATAACTCCTGTTATCAAAATTGCGCTTATCTGGCGCTGACAAACACCAAAGGCTCCTACTAATGCGGCACTCCCCAAAATAATTAGACACACTAACGAGCAGGATATCGACAAATTTTGCATCCCTATAAATATATTTTATTTTTAATAAATTTCAAAATATCATTCATAAATATATTTCTGAAGTGTTATTTTTATTAAGTTTAAATTTAAAATTAATATTGAAATATTATATAAAAAATTATTTAATTGTAAGCTGAGTCAAAGAATTTTGAAAAAGAAATGGTTTCCATTATATAAATATTAATATAAAAATAAAGTTCCTTGATGATATTGAAAAGACCAGTTCAAAAAAGGAGATCCAACAGTTTTCCTGTCGATTGTCGAATAGTGATACTTAAACAAAAATTTGATTCACTACTTGCTCAATTTTTGAAGGAGTAAAATTTGTGAGATCTCACTTAAGCTAAACTCATACTGGAGCTGCGAGCAGAGCGGCGATGTGAGAAGTGAGCGAGCGCTAAAAACAAACACATGCTTTCTTATGAGAACTGATACCACGTTGCTAGAGGCCTCAGTATGAGAGCTCTCATAAGAACAGATTTGTTTGTTTTCGTTGCTCTGCTCACTTCTCGCATCTCCGCTCTGCTCGCAGCTCCAGTATGAGTTTAGTCTTACCTGAACTGGCTAAATATTTTCGGTGCCTTTATGGTTTTGATGTAAGGTTGATAACGCTGAATGAAACGAAATTTTTCAGTGGTCTCTAAAATGACAACGAAATGCTCAAGGATGTTCTGCGGAAAATTTTCATGGATAGTTTTATCAATTTCAAAAACAGCAAAGCCCAAAAAAGAAAAAAATTACGAACACTCATGCTTGAATAAAATAAAATATAAAAACAAACACGAGCTACAACGTTAACGTACACACTCTTGCTTAGTTCAAGTTCCAAGGGTCGGCAGACCTTCGTCATTTTACTAGGACCAAGTTTTTTCATTGAATGTACACTATTTAGGGAAGAATGAACGAATACTCAGGACCTTGAATTATTGAAACTTTGGGAGATAATAGTTGCGAAGGACCTAGGTACTTAAGGTGCATACAAATGTGAATTAATTTTTCCGACTTACCGTACATTATTATGCACATTTGTTGGACAGATAAAGGAAACTTTTGAAGTTATAAGTTCTTATATAATGTAATATAATCTAGGAGCCGACAGCAAATTTTGGGAATGGACTACCCGATAAACAAGAGGCCGAATTACTAAACGCAAAACTTGCGCAAATTATTCTAAGTATGAAAGTTCCAAAATGCAAACGTAACGATCCCTGCTACGAAGATCATGCGCGTAGTTAAGGGTGGGCGCTGCCAACCCTAGAAATGGTATTGCCCACCCTAGAAAATCGACAGTACTAACTTGTCATTCATTGTAAAGACAACAAAATTCATATTTTTCCTACATTAAGGTTTTTTACCAGCTGGTCGTCGTATTTTTCTCAAGGTATGTGTAAAAAAACATAGACATTATAACAACGTATCACTATGTTCGTACGTATGTGCAATACGTGAAAACTAATTGCAAACACAATACAAACAAACGGGTAATTCGTTTATATGCAGGATCGAAAATCGGACCGTAATCCAACTCGATCTTTCGTTCTTGCATATAAACCAGATATTATAAGTTATAGATATGAAATATGGGGTGTCATTTAAGTTTTGCAGGTCCAAAAATGTCATATCCACCACGCTCATCTATGTTTTCAGCTCTTACTGCAGCATACTACTGCTTAGGTAATAGATAACATAATTGTCCTAACCATTAGCAAATGCTGTAGACGCTTTCCTGAAATTAAACGTGATTACTGTTGTTTTTAAAGTTGATTGTGTAGCACTGACTGCTGAAGCTTTGATATTAAAAAAAATATGTTTCAACTGAAAAATTGCGAAACTAGCATCGAAAATTTAAAACAAAATGTTTCAAAAGAGATGTTTCCAAACTTTTACAAACTTCTTCAGGCAGCGTTAGCTCTTCCAGTGAGCTCCACCAGTTGTGAAAGGAGTTTCTCAGCAATGCGGCGAATAAAAAGCTGGTTAAGAACAACAATGCTCCAAAATCGTTTCTCTATCACTACTTAATATTGAAAATGAAATAGTTAAAAATAAAATCACTTCCGAAAAAGTCCTGAACCGGTTCAGCAAAGAACATGTAAAATTAAAACTTAATTAAAAAACAAAAACTAATAAACAAAAGTCTATTTTTGTAAAATTTGGTTATTTTGTAAATCTTAATTTAGTGAATGCAATAAATTTTGATAAAATATACCAATTCTTTTTTTAAATATCAACTTTTTTAGAAAACAACATTTTTGATTAAGCAGAGTATAGTGTGGTGTCACTTCGTATGAGAGTGAACTAACTCATTTACTAATGATTTTCTATTTAAAGTAAATATTTTTGAAAGTATTTTTATAAATATTATTAAAAATAAAATTTAAAACTTGCGGCGGTATATCAACTGGCTGGCTGCCCCCCCTAGACAAAATTCCTAACTACGCCAATGACGAAGATTGTCTCTATACGTAGCAGATTTTTTTTTTCTTGCGCAAATGTAAATAATATATTGCGCACTTCACCTGCATTTGAATTACTTTATTGCGTATAATGTTTGGTGTATCTGGGATTTATTTATTTGGGTGACAAAAATTAAGGAAATATTAGAAATTCATAAATAATTTTTTTACGAATTCTTCTTTTTGTAAAAAATTTGGTTTTGTGGTACAAAAATCAAGCAAAATCATTATTTATTTTTTTGAGAGTCTATTATTAATTGCAGTAACAAACTATCGTTCCGAAATGGCATTGCATTCAATTCAAAAATATGCTTTTGACATTTCAACTTGCTTTTTATATATGCTTTGCATGTGTTTTGCTTTGCAAATGTGGCGTTTAGGAATTTGGGCAATTAATACTCTCTTCGTAGCATTCAAACTCTGATAGTACAAACTATAAACCAACAACTAAATTGCTAACGAAAATACATGTACCTATTACGAAAACAGTTGTTGGAATTATTAATGGGTCTTTATCATCTCCATCGGTTAAATTTCAGTTTTAGTCGTACAAGTATAAGACTACAGCAACCATTGTGCATATATATTAAGTAGATCAAACTATAGTGCAAGTAGTCCCGCAATCAATTGATTTCAGTCTGTAATTCAGAGTCTGTAAATGATAACATGAAATGCATTAAATTCAAAACATTGTTCTTTATAAATACCTAGCTTAGAATAATTAATTAAGATTATAAGTAGGTATAATGTATAGTATAGTATTGTTAACGTTAGTCTTTAACGAATTGAAATGAAATAAACAGATAAATAAACAACACAAGATCCAACTTTGTTTTGAATTTGGATTTCAAAATCCATTTTGAACACACACCCTAAATTTGTAAATGTCGTCAGTAGTGTAAAAAAAAAGACAACGCGTGTATACAAATTAAAAAAAACAAAGGGAAAAAAGTTTCGGGTATATAACAAGTTGTTACTGAGATCATGAGTTGTTTTATTTTCATGATCTGATCTGGATTAAATCTGGGGCAAAACAAAACACAGGTATTATTGCTGTCAACAGCGAAAAAAAATATATTAAAAAATATAAATATATATTTTAATTTATGACTTAAAATTTATGAAATTTATAAAGATCAACCTTCAGATATATTTACATTTGAAATCCCCACCTCCTCATCCTAAAAATTTTCTAAACGAGACGTATGCAGGTACGTGAAAATCTACCTGATTCAATTAAAAAGTATAAAAGTATTATATGATACAATCATAGAAAACTCAAAGAATGCAACTAAGAATGTTAACCCCAAGGCTACAAGTGATTTAAAATTACAAACACATCTTGCTTCCTACCCGCAATTATTTCAATCCACTCAACACTTTTTTCCGATTACATCCGGTCTAAAAATAGTAGAAGGTTATCGGACAATATTTGTTTCTAAGCTCCATCTTTCAACAAATGCCCTCGATATAAAAAACTATATCGCGACAAAGATTGTGATTAAGGTTGAGAAAATGATACACCGGAATTTCTCAAAATATGCATCATTTAAAATAAGAGTACCAGATTCATTATATCAAAAACTTAACTCCTTATCATTATGGCCAAGGGGAATAAAAGGGCTCCGGGATCTTAGCACCTCATATATGGGATATTCGCAAAAAAAGTATGTCATCTAAAAGGTCACTAATTGGTCATAAAAGGTCAGCTATTTTCTGAAATTGGTCAGGCTTAGAAAACTTGTAATCCAAGCTTGAACTTTTTCAAGGTCATTAGCGATTTTTGGCACCTCATTTATGGGATATTCGCAAAAAAAGTATACCATTTGAAAGGCCACCGGATCGTGATAAAAGGTCAACTAATTTCAGTAATTGGTCAGGCATAGTTTTTTTTTATGAATTTTTGAAAAAAATTTCAAGATCACAGTATAAGACTTTTAGCACCTAATTAGTTGAATTTATAAAACACAAGTATGCAATTTAAAAGGTCAGTAAAAGGCAGGTAGTTTCAGTAATTGGTCAGGCACATTTTTTTTTAAATAATTATTTTGATTTTTTTCAAGGTCATAGCGATTTTTACCACCTCATTTTTGGGATATTCGAGGTCACTAGTATAAGACTTTTAGAACCTCGTTTGTAGAATTTCACAAAAAAATGCAAATAATCATAAAAAAATCTATGCCAAAAAAGCAGCTTCATCAGATGCTAATCTACTGCCAGAATGTATACGGATTAAGGACAAAGATCAATACGGTATATAAAAATATATATAACCACCTTCATGGAAATATTGCCTGACTGAAACGTGGTTAAACAGTTTCGTTCTAAGCACTGAGCTTTTTGACGGGTCATATCAAATCTTCAGACGTGATAGACATAACTCAAATGAGGTGGCTGTTAAAGACAATTTAAGCTGCACACTTGTTGATGATTTTAACTCTACACACGCTGAAAAAATAGCTATTAAAATAAAGTTAGAGACTGGCTACTTATATATAATCTGCACTTATATCCCGCCAAGCTCCAATAATAATGTATACGAGAAATATATTGATTGTATTGAAATCATAAACAATTTAATGAAACCTAATGACGAACTTCTAATCCTTGGCGATTCCCAAATTTGAATTGGACACACACAGATGATTGCAATATCTTATCTCCAACAAACTTATCATCTTCTAATGAATTTTCAGTCATCGACGGATTGGCCTCATGCGGGCTAAGTTAATATAATGGTATTCGTAACGGTTTTAATAAAATACTGCTGATCTTGTCTTTTTTACGGATTCAGTAAACTCTGACATAGCTGTAACTCCGTATGTAATGTATCTTTAAAATCAAATGTTCAGCTTGAGTTCAATTTCAAAAAATGTAATTTTGATCTTCTTGTTAGTTTGCTGTGTAATGCAAACTGGAATCAATTGTTTCTTAATTGTAATGTGAATGAGATGTGCCTAAAATTCTATGGCTTACTTTTTGACTTCTTTTATGAAACGACGCCCTTACGGAATAACTGTATTAAATCTAACAATCCACCATGGTTCGATCCTCGCATAAAAAACCTTGGCTATTTTTTCGTAAATCCAAAGACGATGAGGATTATAGAATCTACTCTGAACTTAAAAATATGTTTGCTGATTATTCAAATACCTTGTATTCAAACTATGTATTAAAGGTTGAGAGTGAATTGAAGCAAAGCCCAAACAACTTTTGGAATTTTGTAAGTAACAAGAGAAATACAGACGACTACCCTAACTCTATGTCATTCAAAAACATAACTAGTCATGACTCCAGCGAAATTTCAAATATGTTTGGTAACTTTTTCAAAGATGCTTATTTGGTTAGTAGTTCTAATGAACCCGTAAATAATTTCGGTCTGCAACTAAATTACTCACATCTTAATTCGATAAATTTTGCTATTCAAGAATATTCAATTGTTCAGAATATTTTTGAGCTTGAAAACTGTTTTAGTCCAGATGATCTACCGTCTTGTGTTTTAAAAAAGTGTTCATCCCAAATATCATACCCTTTATGTTTATTATTTAATGAATCTCTTAAATGTTCAGGCTTTCCTTTATTGTGGAAAAGTGCTTATATAAGACCAATTTATAAAAAAGGACCAACAAATGATATCGGCAACTACCGCCCCATCGCTAAACTATCTGTCATTCCAAAATTGTTTGAGTCTCTAATATGTAATGTCTTGTCGTTTAACTGTAGATCTATTATAAGTGACAGTCAGCATTGGGTGGAATCGGCTAAGGTGATAAATGATTGTCACATCAACCATAGTCACATGTAATTGTCATTTAGTTTTCTGTCTGGGTAAGGAGATTCAACTCAATTCAATTCAATTGAATACTTTCCAATGGCATTTGTCAAAAACATGGTTGCCATAGTGAATGTTTCAAATGTTTGTAATTAGCTATCGAAAATATATAACGAAAATGAAGTCTTTGCGATATAATTCTTTATCATCCGAAATGTAGTAAACTTTTTTGGTCACAAGAATGTTTAGTTTTGTTTGTATGAATGATTAAAAAAAAGAACTCCGAAAAAGTTGTACAATTTTTGTAGGCTGGTGGTAACTCTAGTCGTACTGCGGTGGATACGTCAAATTTATTGGAAAATGACAATCACATTTTTGATGTGATAGCTCTTTAGCTATCAAATGTGATATCATCTTACACAGACTGAATTCGTTGATTGTGACTCTCACTTATCGCAAATCACCTTACACGATTTCACCCATGGTTTCGTACAAAATAAGTCTACCGTTACAAACTTATTTCATTTCACTTCATTTTGTATTAACTCATTTGAAAAACGGAAGCAGGTAGATTGTGTGTTACTGATTTCAGTAAGGCTTTTGACAAATTGTGTCACAAAACTTTATTAATAAAACTTAAAGCCTTGGGTTTTAATGAATGTTTTTTAATGTGGATCACTTCTTATTTAGAAAATAGAAGTTATGCTGCTATCTTCCGTAGTTAGTGTTCTAAACAATTTTATGTAAATTCTGGTGTTCCACAAGGAAACCACTTAAATGATAACTTTAAAAGTATTAAATTCAAACAAACATTTTCTAATACATTATTGTAATGCAAATTTTGTATGTAGTAATATTATAAGTTGTTTAACGTTAGTCCTTAACGCATTAAATAAATAATAAATATACTAGAAATATAATTTTTTTTCAGGACTAAAATCAAACTATAGCTACTATGATCCCATGTCTCGTAACGTCCCTCCTGCATAGCCTATCCCATCGCAATATTAAAGTCAGAAATCACAATATCAGTTGTCGAGTACTTTTGTATTTCATGCATCAGTCTCTCGAACACCGTCGCAATGTTTAATGTTTCTCACTATTCTATCGTTATTTCAATAAACAATGTTCTAGGAAAATAGCCAGCTGCATTCCTCCCCTAAAACAATTCCACCGTAATACTCGTACCGCTGGGAATGCCCATCAGTTTACCCTTGAGCCCAACTTCGGACGTATTGTTAAGTACAGAGATTCTTTCCTTAGCCGCATTTCACATTTGTGGAATGCTTTACCCGGCTCAATTTTTCCTACCCATTGTAATGTTCAGACATTCAAAACCAATATGTATCGGTATCTCCTTTTAAATCCTATCCAATTTACCTAAAGCTCGTACTGTGTAAAAACATTTTAAGGGTATTCATATCCCCTTTAGTGCACGTAGGTATAATATAAAAAAAAATGTTTGCGTCATGTACATATTATTGGAATTCGTAGATCAAAGAATAATAATAAAGTCTGACTTCAATGAACAAACAGAACAGAATAATGTTTATTTCACAGAAAATAAATTGACAAAATACCAAAAGTTACTATAAAATATTTATCTTCTTCTCTCGAAACATCACGATTTATTTTGTAAGTATAATTAAATAATTAACTTTTGATTTTAAATTGATTTTCTTTCTGGAGGGAATTTTTATTAAACTATTGCGCTGGGCACGAACGTGAACACACTTAATTGTCTTTGTTGTCTTCTCTCTTTGTTTTCAGTCCATAAAAAAATACTCACCAATCACCATTATGCCGGATTTACACGAATGGCAAATTTGCCAATATTTCTGCCAAAAAACTGGGAAAATAATGGACGAAATAAATTTATAATGGCATGCGTTTACACGAACCAAAAAAATGGCTGATTAAATGTTGGCATTATTTTTGCCAGTATTAAATGGCAAGGAAAGAAATAATGCATTTACATGACTGACATAAACGAGCCATATTAACAGAATTTTTTGAAGTCGAAAGAAAGTTGCACAAATATCAATTTTTAACTCAAGAAAGTAATATATAAAATGGAATCAAGAACAAAAACTATTGCCTTTTAAGGAGCATTCTTGGTACAACAAGATGAGGAAGAAGAGATGCAATCCCTAGCCATCCGGCGACAAAGAAAAACTCTGGCACATTGGGTTCGACCACTATTTTTAGAAGAAGGTTTTTTTTTTTAAACTACACAAGGACAGCTCCGAAATAATGACCCGGAGTTGTTAAAAAACTTTGTGAGAATGTCCACGGAAAATTTTGATTTCCTCGCTGAAAAAATATCCCCAGTTGTAAGGAAAGAAAATACAAATATGCGTGAAACAATATCTGTAGAAGAACGTCTAGCTACCACCCTCCGTTTCTTCGCAACTGGAGACAATTATAGCAGCATGATGTTTTTGTTCAGAAGGTCAAAATGTTGCACATTGTTTTCGAAGTCGAATCGGGGGAACGAAAATTCCATAAGTTTTCCCGAGCCTCAACCATTTCAACAAGCAGCCGTTCCTCTCGACTTTTCTATTGCGAGCTGCCTTTTTAATTTTTTTTACCTTGTTCCATGTCTTTTCAATTTCCTAAATATTAATTTATTAGTATATTTATTGAAAACTAAAACTTGTATTTTCTATTTACTTACAATTTTAATTTTGTTGATAAATAAATAATCCTTTTTAAAGCTGCCGTCAATATTCAACGTTTTGACATTTAAAATGGCATTTTGGCAATAAAGAATGAACATGTTCATTCTTTTTCGAATATGGCATAATTTGGAAAATGGCAACATTCTATGCCAAATTTTCTCTGCCAATTTTTGTATGGCAAAAATATGCCAGTATTTAGAGCGTTTACACGATGAAAAGAAAAATGGCTTGTATTTGGCAACTATAATGGCATTTTGCCATTCGTGTAAATGAGGCATAGAGTATTGCATACATTCTAAACAAAAAAGTACTCTAGATTCTCGTTTTTTTTTGCATGCATATACAAAAAATGTGCTAATGTGTGAATGACAACTTCGTTTTGAAATGATCCAAGAAAGACCGACAAAGTTGGGTCAGTGAATTGATTCTCATGCACTTCGAATATTTGGTTCCTCGATTCATAATAAATACAAAATGATAAATAGAATAAAACTACACAACACAAAGAATTGTATTAAAATATAATCCCGTTGCTTTACAGATATTTTCTTTTTGAGTTTATTAATTCAGTTGTGCAAAAACTATAAATTTCCAAAACAAATGTTTTTTTTATCACTATTTAACCAACTCGACTCCAATCGATCGGTTTCATTGACATTTTGGACAATGAAGAAATTGTCAGCAATTGTAAGATGTTTTCAAGAAAACATTTGACAATGATCAATGAGTCTGACAATGTCCTAATCGTGTGACAATGATAAAAATTGTGTGTTCAGACGATTGTAAGATAGCTGACAATTTTTTATCAGATTGTCGTCTGACAATGACGTTTCTGTCAATATTGTCAGACAAAATTGTGTGTTCAGACGATTGTGATCTTCTGATATCTGCATGCCAATCCCTTGAAGCTTGTGTGAACTTAAAATGATAGTATTTACATACTCGTCAACGGATTCACATTTCTCCAACGATTGAAATCAGTGTTCTTAATAGGCCTACCTTTCCGCTCAGTTCATTTTCCATAAATTGATTCTGTAATGAATCCCATAACCAAAGATCCACCAAAGTAATTATTTTTGCCTTCGCCTTTTTAATTTTATTCACATCTTTTTCGGTGCCAAGAACACAATCCCAAAGCTCTTCAAGTTCTAAATAATTTTGAACTGCGAATCGCCTTTGAGCCTCTCAATCAAGGGCAATGGAGTTCCACTGGACATCTCGAAAATTAGTATTCGTTTCTTTAAATGAAAATATCTTCTTCAAATTATTTTCTTCAACCAGAACGTTCTGGGCCCATCCTATTGAAATTCGTAGATCTTCTTGTTGAAAAATAATAATGTGGTCTGACTTTAATGAACAAACAGAACTGAATAATATATATGTCACAGAAAATAAATAGACAAAACTACAAAATTCCAAAACCTACTATAAAATACTTTTAACAAGCAAAGTTTTATATTGAACAGTATATTGAGTACCTAATTGAATTTTAATCCAACACATATGAATACTTTAAAATCATTAATTGATTAAAAAGTTTTTTGTTCCTGTTTTTAAGAATAATTTCAAATATTGTGAATCTTCTAATAGAAGATAAATACATACGTACATTTATAATGCCATTATTATTTTTTTTTAAATTATAATCAAACAAAGCTATTAAAAAAAGTAACGTATACCTACTCAAATGAGGTTGCAATGATGTCTGGAACTCACTATGTTGCCAATCGTTTCGTGTCTCCTCGCCACGAGCATTCTCCATCGAACCAGCTAAATAGTTAACACACGGAACTGCTGTTTTAGGAAACTTTCTGTGTCGCTTTAACAGATGCATTTCTTGTATTGGTAAATCTATGCAAAGTGTCCAAATTCCTCCGTGCATTGGAACTAGAAAAACAGCATCACGTTTATTTCGTGGATCTGAAAGAAATATGTAAACAATATACATACACGTTTTATGTTTTGTGTGCGTAAGAGTGTATGTCTGCTAAATAGTACAGGCTTGACATGTGGTTGAAATTTACCTCTTGAATATATATAATTTAGGTATCACAAATAAAAACTAGATCGAATTTTTACCTAAGTCCGAGTGTGTTTTAAGTTCGCCTTTAACATAAACTTCCAAATGTGATTGTTTTTAATCAGAATTTCAGTAGGGTAAACGAAGAGAAAGGCCTAGATTCTATTTTCTAAACGAAAAATGATAGAGTTTTTTTTTTCTTTAATCGATAGATCTTATAAATACAAGAAAGTCCTACACATAAAAGAAGTTTCTAAAAAATCGAAAACTCGAACTAAAAGCATTTGAAAAACACAAAATTAAAAAATAGACGTAGAGAAAATAATCAGGATGATGTTTTCTAGAAATAAATTTTATAGTTTCGAGAAGCAGATAAGAAATTAAAAGACCCGTGTTTGCAAAATTCTCGATTTGAGCTTTTTTCTTGGCTAGGTGAATTTTTGATATATATTTTTTTCATCAATTTTAGTTGGTTTTTGATTTTTTTTTTCTTTTTACTGTCATTAGTATTTTCATTTAAAACAACATCAACATAAAGAGAATTCTATTACGAGTACGATGGTCCTATGCTGTTTACAAAAACATTGTCCACACTCGGAGTTTCCGAACGATATTTTGAAATTTGTTTAGTTAAAGAAAACAATTGTAATAGTCACAGAGAGGTGACAGAAAATTTGGGGATTGAAAGTACATGCAAGGAAAATGTATGTATTTCCCTAAATTAATTCAATCACCCTGTGGGCCTCCCAAACGTCAATATGATAGATGGATGAGCCTCCCAAACGTAAACATAATGGATGGACTTATAACATGTGCAATGAATTGTCAAACTAAGGGTTATTCTAATCTAAACCCATTTATAGTCAGGAACTGAGATTTTAATTTATTAACATTAAATGTCGTTTCTTTAATTATAGGTAATATTTTATTGTTATTATTTTAAGTTAAATTTTGTGAATAATAAAATATAATTCTTTAATTATAGAGAAACTCAGATTGTTGTAAATTATTGTCTCATCTTTCGAAGCAATAACTTTATATACATTTAACCAAAATGTGAGTAAGTGGGTTAAAAAGTACAAGTCTCATGATATCAAATCCTAAAGCCTGGTTGTTTCTTTTCTCAGCTTGTGGTAGATCTGAGAGGTTACAAATTGTCATTTTTTCAATTATTATGTGAGGATTATAATCACTTAAATTCATATAGGTATTAAAATGGTGCTCTGTCACTTTCCCTAAGCTTAAAGACCTTCATCTTGATGATCCGTTCAATAGTAGAGTAAGTGTCGCAAATATGGCCCACCATTAACTTTTTTTTTGAATAAAACGACAAATTCAACACGAATTCATACATATATAAATTGTTTTCGCTTCAGTCTTTAATAATTTAAAACATAAAAAGTAACTTAACAAAAAGATATTCACATAAAATTAAAGGAACCTCATTTCGCAATATATAAAAAAAAATGCTGTTAATATGGCCGACATATAGTTTCAAATATGGACCAGGGTGGTCAAATATGTTTTGAATCTAATTCGTGCAAAATCCATATATGAAATATTGTGTCTCATTGTTTGAGCAGTCTTAAAGTCATGATGTGATGATTAAAAAAAAAAATCAAATATGGGCTACTGGTCCAAATTGGGATGGTCCATATTATCAACACTATGACTTTTTCACTTTTTTTAAATTTTTAATATACTCAATTAACTTCAATCAAAATTTTAATTCCACATTTGATAACATAAAATATGACACCAAATATATTTTGAAAAAACTTATTTAATTTCCGCAAATTTTAATTTAAGAATCCTTAAGTAAACTCACCCAAAAATTACAACGAAAACGAAAAAAAAGTTATAAAAAGAACAATCTTGCACCACTGATCTGCTACTGTCACCAACAACAATACAACGAAGCGGAACGGGTTTGAATGTATTTGATTTGAACTGGCAATGGAGTCCCTACTTTGTTTCATTCAGGAAATATTGCGGTGGGCCATAATCCATATTACCAACGTGGGCCATATTTACGACACTTACTCTACCAATGTTATAAGCTTTTTACGCAAAACGTATATGGATTCTGTTTTGGAGATTTATTTTTTCAATTGTATGCTTTGTGAAAAATCTCCAAAGAAAATCTTATATCTTGGGCTCTATCGATCGGATCATCAAGATTGAGGTCTTCAAGCTTAGGAAAAATGACGGAGCATCATTTATAATTTTTTTGTTCACCTGACACAATAATTGGAAAAAATTGTAATTTTTAACCCCGCACATCTACCACAGGCTGAGAAAAAACTGCTAGACTTTTGAATTTGGTATCATGACACTTGTACCTTTTAACACACTTACTCACATTTTGGTTTTAGGTACTTTCAATCCCCAAATTGTCTGTCAATTTTTTGAGACTTAGAATTGTTTTCTTTAACACACTGAAAAATTTCAAAATATCGATAGTTTAAAGTTCGGAAACTCCGAGTGTGGACAATGTTTTTGGAAACATTAAAGTACCATCGTATTCGTAATAGAATTATTTCTATGTTGGTGTTTTTCTTAATGAATATACCAACGAGAGTCAAAAGGAAAAAATCCAATAAAAAATTATGAAAAAAATATATATTGTTCAAAAATTCACCTAGCCAAGAAAAAAGCTTAAATCAAAAATTTTGGAAACACGGGTTTTTTAATTTCTTATATCTGCTTCTCAAAAATATAAAATGTATTTCTAGAAAACATTACCCTGATTTTTTTCTCCAACGTCTATTTTTTCATTTTTTTGCTTTCAAATGTTTTTATGCGTTTTAGATTTTCTAAAAATATTTTCGCATGTATACGAATTTTTTGTTTTAAAAAAATCTATTGACTACAAAAAAAATCAACTCTCTATCGTTTTAAATTTAGAAAATAGAATCCAGACCTTTTTCTTTGTTTCACGTATTTTAAAATTTTTGAAATTAAGATTTCTTTCAAATAATATTTTTTTTATATCACTAAACCTTACCATATGAACTGGGTCAGATAATTGAAAAAAACCCAAAAATGCACCTTTAAAGCGTAGCAACCCTATGCCTTGACCATATTTCGCCAGGCAACCCATGCGCAAAATGTTAGCTTAGACACTGCCTAATAAACTGTATACTCCTTATCTGGTAACTCGATGAGGGTAGGTCATCCTATGGCGGTATCTACGGTTTTCACACCCAACCAAAATCTTGGATTTCGGCAACAAGATTTCCAAATCTCGTCGAATCGTTCAAACCACACATAAACTAGATTTTGTTTGAGATTTCAAATAAATTTCAGTGTTGATAGAAACTTCAAAAAAAATTCCCAAAACAAATACACACATTTCTTTTTTTTCTCTTGCTTTCTGTTGAAAATATGCGCAAAACGGAATGAAATCCCACTATCTGAATACACTACTGACTACACTCAGGGCCAGTTGTACAATAGTGGTTCAGCCTCGGTTCAAGATTTTAACTCACCGATTTCGGCGGATTAACTAACGTTCAACGCTGGTTCAAGTATGTAATTGGTTATTATCACACACTTGAACAGTAAACTACTGTTGAAACTCAATTAATCCGCCGAAATCGGTGGATAAAAATAGCTGAACCACGGTTTAAATATTTGTACAACTGGCCCTCAATAAATGAAAAAAAAAAACACAAAAAATATAATACAAAAACTAAACTAAACTATCGTCAACAGCACACGACAGTAAAAGAACCGCAAGGGGATAACTTGCTCGTCAAAAAGCTATCCGCGCCATATCGACACCAACGACCAAGAAACCAAGGCGCTCCACCAGCCCATCCAAGGAGCAGCCCCAGGGTACACAAAGTAACTTTGGAGCATGAGGCATCGAATATCAAGGCATGAACAACAGCCTTACTTTAGAGTTTAGATAGAACAAAGGGTCAGCGAAATATACACAACAACAACCAACGAATGCTTCAGCCTAGCAGCAACAACTGACGACACCTACAACACCTCTAAATGGTTTCAGCAGTCAGCACAGCCTCTAGACCATAACTCCAGCAACACCAACCACGCTTCCAACCACCACAGACACCAGACACCTTCAGACCAATAATAGTACTGGCAACAACAACCAACGAAACCTCAATTAGCAACATCCACAGACCACAAGAAAGAATCTACGACACATACAACACCTCCAAGTGGTGTCAGCACAACCTACGACACCTCTAGTCTCTAGAACGAAAGACAGCAACAGCCATAGACGCATATGTCTAAGGCAGCCACAGACAAAAAGCAGCCACAACATCCTATGAGACCTTCAACAATAACAGCAACAACTTGCGACATCGAAGACGCTTCTAGACAATAAACCAGCAGCACCAAACCAGAAAAGCAACAACGCACGACACCTACAAAACCACCATAGTTATACGCAAATAGTAACAACATTAACCAAAGTTAGCTTCAGAAAAGCAACAGCGACAATCTACGACAACATCGACAGCAGAAGTGACAGCAAAAGCCTACGACATCGACAGCATTCATTCAACAGACTACATCATCATTCACATATAACTACAGCGAGAACACACGACACATACAAGATAACATCACATGCAAATCAAAAACCAAAACCTACAACTACACAACACTATAAATAACAGCAAGAACACAAGACCTCTTACTCACCTTGCAAAAACAACATACAAAAAATATCCAACGATTACAAAAATATTACATCCTTAAAAGCTAAGTAAAATTTCACTACTTAAGTTATATATTATTTTTTTAACTAATTTAAACCCAGTACATACATTTCTAATCGAATTTTAAAAACAAACAAAAAACTAAAATAGATTAACTAGAGCATAAAGCTGCAAAGAATATTTTATTATGACGGTAAAAATGTAAAGGATTTAAAAAGCCTTTCAAATATACAGGTACAAATAGAGCTACGATCATATATTTAACAAATACGAACAACTCATTATTCGAAATCCCGGGATTTGAAAAACATCCCGGGATTACATTCTCTAGTTGCCACCCACTTTATTAAAGTGCTTTTAAGAAAATTGAAAATAACGAAAATAAGTTTCCCTTAATCTGACTTTCCATCCGTCGTTTAAGTTGCATTTCACTAGTTTAGTAGATTTAATTATTCTCAAAAACTAGAAGACATTTAAGCATCTAGTTTTTAGGGGTTGACTAAAAATTTATAAGAGCATTAAATATTAAAATAGAAATTTTGAAAAAAAGTAGTATAGGAGCGTAACGAAGTAACGAATCACGAAATCCCGCCGAAAAAAATAAAAATCCCGCCGAAAGATTTTTTCATAAATATTTGACGGGATTTTCACTACTCTTTTTAAAGTATTATTTTGTACTTTTTAAAAAATATTTCTAAATTTATATTTTTTGACAAAGTATTTAATTTTATTGAAATACTTTTTTAATTATTCTTAGCCAATCAGAAGAAATGGGCTAGACGACGGGTAAAAATTTCAAGAAAACACATTTTAAGCTGGATTTTTTTTAATTCAGCAAAATGCCTTAATGTATACAAACATTTTTTTACGGTTTAATAACAATTTAAGCGTTTTTATGAATTTTTAGAGGAAAAATATTGATTTTTGACCAATTGGGAGGGGCCACGGAACAAATGATAAAACGCTAAAAAAACATTTTAAGCGCTTAATGCGCTTAAATGCATTTGAAGCGTTTTTTGCGAATTTTCAATTATTTTTGGAATTTTTACTTAAGCGTTTTATAATTATTTGCTTAAAAAGCATGTAAAAACGGCACAGGGTCATAAGTCCACAGGTCATAAGTCCACAAATCAATTGTGGACTTATGAGTCACCCGAGTGGGAACATTGTGGATTTCTGACCCACCGAAGTGGGTCATAAGACCACAATCGATGGGCCACAAATCCACAATTGATTTATGGACTTATGATCCACCCAAGTGGGTCATAAGACCATTGTGGACTTATGACCTGTGGTTTATGACCCTGCGCCTGTAAAAACGCTTAAAATTGTTTTTAAGCGTAAAAGGAAAAATTAATTCTTTATACGCTTGAAACCACTGAAAGCGTTCTCCCTCTCCGACAAAATGGAAAAAAGGTAAAATATCTCCAATTGAATTATTTATTGAGGAGGTCTTGCCTCCTCGGAGTTCTAATAAGCACAGTACACATATTAAAGGTAATATATTGCGCAGGTTGTCAAAGTTGGAAATGTCAAAAAATAAAAAATGGCTGTTCGAGTGCCCACAGGAACTCAACGCGAATCATTAAAAACAACAACAAATTATTGAAATTAGACAAGGAAAGGGGCACTGAATCCACCATTTTACCACCATAATACCTCGGTTTTGACAGATGCGCAGAACTGAACAAAAATGAAAACGCTAATGATAATCAGGCCAATCACAGAATCCATCGTGGAAAATCCCCGAATGAATTATTCCACTACGAACCCCGAAAAAAAGGATTCACAAAATCCGAATGGAATCGAAAAAAGCATTGCCTCATTAAAAGAATTAATTCTGAATTTCGAAATCAGCTGTCCTATGTCACAGCAATACTTGGAGCTTTTAAAAGAAAAAATCCCTTAAACTTTGTAAAAAGTCCCATCTCTTTTCCCTTCTTATTTTACACAAAAAAGCTGAACATTTGTGTTAAGTACGGCTAGACTTTTTTTTAAATAAATATCGCAAGAACAAATCCCAAAATCCCTGAGCACTATTACAGCTGTCAAATGATTGAGATCGTGAAAAAAGTTGTTTCGTTGACATTTGTTTATTTATTCAATGTTTTAGCATTTTTTTCCCAGGAAAATAGATTCAACACAAAAATAAATGGAAGTTATAAAAAAAAGTGGTTTCATAAGTACTGAGGACTAATTTCAGCCCGGCTTGTTTTAAAAGTGATGTGTTCTTTTAATTCTTCGTTTCGTCATATTTCCGTTTCATTCGGAATTTGTGATACCAAATTTCCCGAATTTCGAAATTCTTAATAGATTTTCCACTAAGAATGGATTCTGCAATACATTTTTCGTGATTCGTAGCAAATTTTCTATTACGATGGAATTTGTGATAGGGCTGATTACCTTTAATATGTGTACTGTGCTAATAAAAACTGATAGTAAGAGAGCTTGCAAAGTTCATTTCAACAGTAACGATTTTTAATATGTTGTACTCCTCACTACCTCGAGTGATATTTTGATGGTCTGGCTGGTGGGGTACGCTGCGTTTTTTTGTACGCGTCACTTTTGTGAGCGTAAAGTTGAAAAAAAAATTAATTTCAACAGCAAATGAAAACAACACGTTGTTATTAATGTTTTCACTGTCGCCGCGACAGATTCGCGTTGGTGTGGGGGAACCTTTATAGCTCAAAAAAGTTCTTTAAAAGGGCTAAAAATGATTGTAAAGAGAAAATATTTGTTTTTAATAAAATGCATTTTTATTAGGAAAACTGCCAGGCAAGGTACTTTTGTGCAAGAAAACTGTTACATTGGCTTCTGCCTGGCGGCTGAACATACCCTAAGCGGAGCGACGGAGTTGCGTGAGTTGCACAGACCCCCCGAAAAGGGAGTTAAAATCCTCGGATCCCGCGAGTGGGGTCACGCGAGGTACTTTTGCTTAAGAAAGACGTACAAGAAAACTGTTGACATAGGCGCCTGCCTGGCGTCTTGACATACCCTAAGCAGAGCAACGGAATTGTGTGTGCGACACAGACCCCCCGGAAAAGGGAGTTAAAATCATTGGATCCCGCAAAGCGGACCACGCGAGGTACTTTTGCTTAAGAAAGACTTTTGTACAAGAAAACTGTTGACATAGGCGCCTGCCTGGCGTCTTGACATACCCTAAGCAGATCAACGGAGTTGCGTGAGCGACACAGAGCCCCCCGAAAAGGGAGTTAAAATCATTGGATTCCGCAAAGCGGGCCACACGAGGTACTTTTGCTTAAGAAAGACTTTTGTACAAGAAAACTGTTGACATAGGCGCCTGCCTGGCGACTTGACATACCCTTAGCGGAGCAACGGAGTTGCGGGAGTGGTACAGAGGACCCAAAAAGGGGGGCTGAAAATGCTTGGAACATTGTAGATTTGACAGCAAGAATTTATTTATTTATTATTCTTTATTCATAAATATAAACATGGGGAGTACATTAAGAATTAAATTCTTTTAATTTGTACCTACATATTATAAAATATTAAAAATTTACTAAACTTGAAAGAAAATGATTAGATATTTACAAAAAATTTTAAATTATTGTAAGAGAGTACATTATGCACATTTCAATTAAATAAGTTATTTATTTGATTACTTCTTACATATGTGAACAACAATTTTTTGAAATTCATACTTGAAATAACTAATCGAATTGACAAAGGTAGTGAATTCCACAATCTTATAGCGTGAACAAAAAAAAGTCGTTGGCTATTTAAATAGTTAAAACGGGGAAGAATTATATTTCGAGTTCGAATAGAGTTTGCAAAAATTATTTTCTCAAACAGATAAATTGGTTGATGACTTTGAATTATGGTATGAAGGAATATACAATTTCGTATATTTATATGTTGCCTGAGTGAACACCCAGTTACATTAGAAGAAAATATGGAGATGTGATCAAATTTACGAAGTCCATATATAAAGCGTATTGCAGAGTTAAATGCAAGTTCTAACTTTCGGAAAGAAGCTGAATCAGGATTACAGTAAACGACTGCGCAGTAATTTATAAATGGTAAAAAAAGAGCTCGAACCAGCTACAATTTAATAGTGACTGGAATAACCTTGGAAGAGATGTAAAGCTGGCGTAAGCCACAGTAGATTCTTTTAACAACCATGTTTATATGATTTTCACAAGAGAGTTTACGATTGATAATAATCCCGAGGTTATTTACTTCATCCACGTATGGTATAATACTATTATTTAATAGAAGAGCTGGTATACTATGTGTATTGATTATATTCTTGGAGATGATTATGCCCTTAGATTTTTGAGGATTTAATAGCAATTTGTTAACGTGAGCCCAAGCATATATTCGATCCAAGTCTTCATTTAATCTCGCAACACAGTCTTCGATCAAACCAATGGGTCTAGAGAACTTAATCTGAGCATCGTCAGCATAGAGATCCATTGTGGCATTATGACAAACGACAGGAAGGTCATTAATAAACAGGGAGAAAAGTAACGGACCTAATATAGACCCCTGAGGTACACCACACTGAACCTTCAAAAATGAGGAGACACCAGAGTCGGTACACACCTGTTGAAATCTATCACTTAAGTAGCTAGCAACCATAAGTAATGAATTTTTACAGAAGTTAAAATTATGTTTCAGCTTTTTAATAAGAATTTGGTGGTCAACACTATCAAAAGCCTTCGAAAAATCGAAAAATTGAAATATTATTATTATCGAATTCACATCTTAATTCTTCAAGAATTTTTACAACTGCAGTTGTACAGCTATGGTTATTACGGAAACCGGACTGACAAGAAGTCAGTAATTTTTGTTGGTTAATATGATCATAAATCTGATTACGCATTAATATTTCAAAAACTTTCGACAGACATTATTTATTTTTTTTTTTTTTTAAGTTTTGGAAAAAAACTTTTTTTACAAACTTTTTTTGATTTTTTAGAACTGGCACTTCCTAGATCACGAATATGCATTTTTGAAGTCGCTAGGTCGCTTAGTTTAGCCGCAAGTCAAGCTTAAAGGTTCCCCCACACCAATGCGAATTTTCGGTGGCGACGACAAAAACAACAACAACAACACGTGGTTGTCAATGAAAGCAACACGTTGTTATTATTGTTTTCATCGTCGCCAGCGAAAATTCGCGTTGGTGTGGGGGAACCTTAAAGCTAGATTACGAATATGCATACTTTGAGTCGCTAGGACGCTTAGTTTAGCATCAAATCTAAAAATATTTTTTTGAAAATTTTGGAAAAAAAACTGTTTTTTTTTATTTTAGAGTAAATCCTGAATTAAACTCAGTTCTTCCTGTTTTTCTACCAAAACGCGTTTAAAAAAATTAGAAAGGGGGTTAAAACCCTTGGAACTCGCGTAGCTGCCCAGGCAAGATACTTTTGTGCAAGAAAACTGGCGACTAAACTACCCGTGAGCGGTATAGAGCCCCCCAAAGAGGGAGTTAAAATCCTTGGATTCCACGAAGCGGGCCCCGCGAGGTACTTTTTCTTAAGAAGTATTTTTTACAAGAAAACTGTTGACAAGAATCTGCTTTTAGTCATAACTAGGACCATTTACAATTAAAAACCGCCTCGTAAACGTTTTAAGCTATTTTTTTTTAAATTAATATTTCTTTAATAAATTCTTTTAGTTTTTGAAAGAAATTTAAATTTTTTTGAATGTCACCAAATTAGAAACCGCTTAATAAGCGTTTTAAGCTATTTTGAAAAATTTTATATTTGTTTAAAAAAATTTTTTTAAAGGGGGAGGAGCTTAATGCAGTGCGGTCTTCTGCAAAAGAAAAAAGTAGGAAACTTCGTTCCCGTTGATTCTCATTGATTGGTGTCACCAGTTACTATGGAAATGAAAATCCATACAGTGCTGTCAATTTAGTATTGAAATAGCGGGATTTCGTGATTCGGGATTTCATGATTCGGGATTCTGTGAATCGGGATTTTGTGAATCGGAAATTTGTGAATCAGGATTTTGTGATTCGGGATTTCGTTTCCAACCCAATGAAAATACATACAGTGCTGTCAATTTAGTATTGAAATGGTGGGATTTCGTGATTCGGGATTCTGTGAATCAGGATTTTGTGATTTGGGACCCAACCCGATTTTAATGACTACAGTAATAGGATTTAACATTTAACTTGCCTTTCGGGGGTAATATCGCCACCTTTTCGTCTAATACCCAATCCAGAATAATTCCTGTGTGGTTTGATAAACGATCAAGGCTTTCTCGATCCCATCTCACGTGCTCCCAATGATCGGTCATTATAGCTGCACAAAGCATTGCTGTTGCGCTAGTTGTCATTAGGAGTGTAATGAAAAGGAACAAAATAGGTGGTGGGCCATTGCAACAACTACAACTTCCATCACAGCAGCTACCCCCACGAATGTCTGTTGCACTAGCCACTGATGTTGGACTTTCTACATGTTGGGTTATCGTTGGCATTATTTTGCCACTACTATTGCACAGTAGTATGCTACCACGTCGTATCGTATCCGCAACGTTAACTGTATCGAAAGTATTTGGACGTTTGTTATAATTGTTGGATTGAGAGAAACAGAAAGAATTTTCTTCAGCTAAATCTTCAGCACTCGCGAAAATAATTGAATTGTTGAAGTTATTGATGTTGTTGTTATTGTTGATTGCAAATAGAGCCTCATGTTCATAGTGTTGGGGATTTCTATATATGACCGGCCAGCTTCGGGTTGTGCTAGAGTTGTGACTGTAGTTAATGGAAGTTGCTACCACTGTTGGCGTGTCTGATATTGTATTTAAACAATTTGTTGTTAATGACGTTTTTGGTGTTGGTGTAGTGACACGTCCAGCACCGGTTTGGACAAATGCCGATGAAGGTTTTCTGGAAGGGCAAGTGATGGGTTCTTCTATTGCCCCACTCTCGACCAATGAAGGGCTAGTTGGATAGGTTGTAGAAAAGTTATTACAGTTTTGTTCGACATTTTTGTTGCCAGATGGCGATGTTATGCTAACTTCAGGCACGCATCGAGTGGCAACGTTATATCGACCACCAATTTTACTTTTCAAGAGTCATAAATCAGTATCACGTTTCTTCATTTTGTTGGTGGGCGTTGTTTGGTGGATGTTGATAATGTTTGCAGGAGTTTGGTAAGAATGTGTTTTCGTGGTGTTTATATATCTTTTATTTTTGGCCTATTATTATTATTATTTTTTACTGGACTGCGTTGCGAATTATGTTATTTAAGTTTAGTTTGCTGAATAAAATAGAAAAAATTGGAAAAAGTGTAAGTATGTGATCAGTTAAGTACATTATTGCGTTAATATAAAATGTTACAAAATATATAAAAGTCTTACATCCCACCCTGGGTCGACCTACCCGCATGTTTACCTTATCGAATTCGATCAAGGTACAGGGTTTCCGCACTTAAAGGATTTTAGTTTATTGCATTCATCTGACTCAGCTTCGTTTTTTAATACGGGCGGCGCACGAATAGTGCTACAAAAATAAAACGTAATAACTTTTTTTCTGTGTGAGTAATTGACTTATTTGTTTTTATTTTGCAGGTTACTATTTAGATTTATAAAAATGAACGCTCGGGATACTGAAAAAAGAATTTGGATAGTGCAACGGTACCATGCTTTGCAGTCCGTCATTTCCGTCCAAAGGGAATTTAGGCGGGAGTTTGGCGGTACTCCCCGAGTAGATGGACCATTATGGGGCTGGTGAACATGTTTGCGGAATCTGGAAGCATCGCATGAAGGCCGTACCATCGATATTCCAATGTTCGGGTTCAGGATACAATCGCGGCTGTAGCAATACAGGCAAATCCAAGCGTTTCGACTCGAAACTTATCGGGGCAAATTGGAGTTAGCAGACGGTCATTACAACGAATACTTCATGATAACTTAAACTTTTTTCCATACAATATCCAAATAACAAGCAAGTCAAACCCTCAGGATTTACCAGTTCGCCTGGAATTTTGCCGAAAAATGATTGCAATGGCCGAAGAAAACAACACATTGATAAATTGTTTGTTCATGTCTGATGAGTCCCATTTTGATCTAAACGGCAATGTAAACAAGCAAAATTGCCGTATATGGAGTGAATCTAATCCAGAAATGATCCAAGAGACGGAACTGCACGGGATACTGTATTATCGGGCCATACTTCGGTTTAACAGTAACTTTCAATGGGAACCGTTATTTAAAGATTTCGAAGGAGTTTTTTTTACCCAGAACTGCGCCGAAGACGTTTCCCATTCAACAGCATTTGGTTCCAGCAAGATGAAGCAACTGCATAATATATAGCCAGACCAGTTATGGCGGAGCTCCAACAAAAATTCCCAAACAAATTAATTTCCAGCAACTCCACTTTTCGCTGGCCCCCAAGGTAACCGGACCTGACTGCACGAGACATTTTTTATGGTTTTATGTCAAGCAGGAGGTGTACAAAACGAAACCCAGGAATTTGACTGAATTGAAGCAGTCCATTAAGACAATAATTGAGGCGATCCCAATTTCAACCCTTCAGGCCGCAATAAACAATTTTCTGATCAGGTGCCGCATATGCGTGGGTGAGCGTGGAGGTCATTTGCGGTCTATAATCTTTAAAAACAATTAGTTATTTAAAATAAAATTTAATTTTCTATCCAATAAAAAAAATATATGGAATACATCGATTAAAATAAAAGTTATTTGAATTTCTTAGGGCCAGTTGTACAAATATTTAAACCGTGGTTCAACAATTTTTATCCACCGATTTCGGCGGATTAATTGAGTTTCAACAGTAGTTTACTGTTCAAGTGTGTGATAATAACCAATTACATACTTGAACCAGCGTTGAACGTTAGTGAATCCGCCGAAATCGGTGAGTTAAAATCTTGAACCGAGGCTGAACCACTATTGTACAACTGGACATTATTGTAGCACAATTGGTGCGCCACCCGGTAGTAATTTCATGAAAATCTGTCAGATGCATTTTCGAGATAAATAAGATTTTCTAAAGAGGTACTGTTATTTTTGAAGCTCTAGGGAATCAAAGAACCTTAAGTATCAAATTCGAAAATTCGAAGAAAATCAGTTCAGCAGTTTATGCTGTTGTTCGAAACACTTTTTTCGGATTCTGTCTCTCATCGTAATTTCAGGTTAAATTAATATACCTGATATCGACTTTTAGTTTTTAGTAGGTATAGTGATGTGTAAGATCAGGGGAAGTTTGTGAACTGAATACATATTTCAAGTTCTTAATTGACGACTAAAAAACGTCCAATGATCGCTTCTGGGGTTTGCTTCTAACATAAATACATTGAATTATGTAATGTAATATGAGTATTGCATTTTTCAGCATAAAATAAAACTAATTGAAAGCTAAAACCGGTACCCCGAATTTGCAATTCGCATGTCGCCTTTATCTGCAGTTTATCTGCTTCATAAATTTATACATACATAGGTTCATATCCAATCCATAATTTTTCGAATTTCTAATCATAACTATCCAAGTGAAGTAGTAGCTAAAAAATATAATTCATGTTTTAATGTAAATTTTTAATTTGTTTTTCTTATGATTATGATGAATCAACCTTTACCTACCTATATAATTAAGTGTTAATAGGTATAATAAATTGAAGTACCTACCTACCAACAATGTCAAAAAAATAATCAGTCCTGACCTCAAAAAATCCCAAAAAAATATTCACATGGTCTTTAAAGGATTAAAGCTATTGTCATTCCACTCTTCAATAGGTACATAATACATACCTACATATGTGTAAAGTATTATAAATCAAAAAGACACACATATGTGTGTATATAAGTATTATATACAGGATGACATGCTTAAGTATAAAGAATAATATACAAATACGAGTAGTTTTCCTTGACGATAACAATGGCATTGTTACACAATAGCCTAGTTACCATTAATTGTTTTCAGTGTAAAGACAAAAAAGGACGAGTCGTTTGTTTTTGCAAATCATCCAAATACATAATTTAATGTATAAAATAGGTTAACATCTACACGCTACTCTAAATATATATGTTTTCTTGAGCATTAACAGAGTTTTTCGAATTGAAGACATCATTTCTGTATTAAGTTCTATTTAATTTATGAAATATATGTACCTACATGTTTGAAACAAAAACATCAATAAGCTGTAGATATAAAAGTAGAGACAATTTTCATGAAATGACAATTCAACTCGCCTGCTTGACAGACCTTTACTCCTTTTTAGTTATACCTACTTCTCTTTAAAAATCAAGCACTTTAATTTAACTCGAAGACACGCAAGTCATTAATTTTTTTTCAAAAATGAAGGACAGTCGGATCTGTTACACATCTTTATTAAGGACACGTAATTGAATTTGATGTTATGTTAAGTATCATTTCTTTCAACGGACAGCGGATTTTGTTGTTAAGGACGGACTATAATGTTAGTGGTGCACTTTTTAAGTGTTTTTCTTGATTTAGTTTTAATTTCATGTGGGGAATGAAAAATATATTCACCATAGACCATAGTAGTTTAAATTGTGTTTATAGAAGTTGGGAAAATTTTGTACACACACTAGTGCATTTTTTTTCATTGAGTCTGATAAAATAGGGCTATGGTTAAACAACACTCAAAAAACTTTAATTCTTTTATACATTCGTATGTAATTGGATAATTCTTTTATTGTTATTTATTATGAAGACAATTTAATTAGATAATACTGTTTGTTTGGTTTGTTTTAGAATGGAAAAAAGGTTACCAAGAAGTCTTGTATCATGTATGTCTTTGAAAATAAAATTGAGCAAAATAAAAAGCTTTTATTTAGATCTAAAAATATCTCTGAGAGTAAAAGTAAAAGTAAGAGTAAAGCTCTTTCAATTTTTCAACAGTAAATGGAAATTCATAGCCTAGTTCCTTTACTTTGAAACTCTGTGCATTTCTGTGAATTTCTACCCCAAAGTCTACCAAAGTTCATATAAAAAAAATAAAATGACGTAGAAATTCACACAAATGCACAGAGTTTTAAAGTAAAGGAACACACCTCATATAGATAAAACGTCATCTTGGAAAACTTTTTAAATAATGCGAAATTTGAAAATGTCATTTTTCATTTGAAAATCTCATATTATACATGTATTTACATGTATCAATCTTCTACATAATATCTACAAACTTCAAAAAAGGGACAGATTTTGTGAAAATAAGAATTTATCACAAAGGTGTGTTTCACTATTACTAATGATCTATAATATGTAAATCATGATATGAAAACTAAACGGAACGTATCATATTGACAACACTGTTAATATACCCCTTGTATTTGTTTATTTTTCTTAAGACTACTGACACCATTCGCCAAAAGCCATCTGTTCGTCAGAGTAAAATCAATTTCATAAGAAACAAAATATGCTCTCAAAATGGGGGTTCACATTCAAAGACCCGAATCGTTTTGCTAGCCTTCACATTTAACGACCGTTTTCCCGATTTCATTTGAAAACAAATTTTCAAAGAGCGAATATGGCACATATTTCAATCCGCGGTTTCAGCGCACATCTGAAAATTCAGATTTCTGAATTTTTCTGACTTCTGATTGGGCGGCAGTCATAAAAAATTAGATGACTTTTAAAGTCATCTGACAGCTGACCAATCAGAAGCTTGAAAAATTCAGAATTCTGAATTTTCAGATGTGCGTTGAACCCGCGGAATATTTGCAACAACACTAGCTCACCAATTTTATATAAAAGAAAATGTAAAATTGAAATTTTCGGTCGTCCAACTGGAGTTTACATTTACTACAGCGGTTGTTCGACAGAGCAAATTATTGAAAAATTTGAACTACAGAGGTAGTCGATCGAACGGTCGTTCGACTGGTGTTCACATTACATGAATCTAACGACACGACACGTGTTGATGAACATGTTGAATGTGAACGCCCTTACGCATTTTTTTAAACAAAAAGTTTGATAATAAATTGCAGAAAACCCGTTATCCGCACAGGAAAATTTGTCAAAAAAATTATTTAAGTTTTACTGAACTTACATAAATGACAAGTAGGTACTTACTATAGTCAACACTGATGAAGGTGAGGCTGGGGCATAACACCAATTTTTGTGGGTTAAAGGTCGTAATGTGATTCAAAAAGTCAAAAGCAGGAAACAAGATAGTTTTCTGCCCGAACTCGTTTGATTTAAAGTTCTTTTTAAAGTTGGTCAAGTTTGTTCTAGAGTAAAAGAAACAAAAACAATCGAACTTCTATGTTTTCTTTTTCGCAATTACGGCATATTTCATGAAATATCTTTTGTCTTTTCATCTATGTAAAAGGCTCATTTGCTGAGACGGAAAGGGCGTTAGTGGTTTTCTTTGTCTATAAATTAAAATGTCAAATGAAAAAAAAACACCTAATATTTTTAACAAATGACCCAAAAATTTTTTTTTCCCCAGTTTTTGGGGTTAACAATATTGAAATTACTTAACTTGTTGTTTAAAAAAATAGCTTTGAATTATTTTTTTCAAAAATTTGAGTTTGAGAATTAATTGCTTAAAATGTCTTAAAAACTTACTCGTTAACTGTGTGAATCAACATCGGATCGGATTTATTTATGGGATTGTATTTATTAAACATTCTGAGTGGCAAATCTGCCGAAAAATTTAGATATGCAGAATTGATCTCCGATAAAAAAAGTATTATTTGTTTGTCCACTGGAACGCCAAAACTGGAAAATTTGGTATTGTGACAGATCTGTAAAAATCTAATTGAATTTCTATACCTATCATTAGACCTTAATTCGTTAAGGACTATTCACATGAGAGCGACCAACGACCATTTTGAAATTTCGTTCACATAACATTTTTTTTATTCGTCGCGAATGACGTTTTCTATGTATCAAGAATGATTCAAAATAGCTTTTAACGGCCTTTAAGTCCAACAAAAATTAAAATAGTGCTAAGTCTTCTACTTGGCTGATGTATTTTAGTAGAATAGTATATAGAATTTGTATTATTAAAAAAACCCTCTTATAAAAACAAGAATGATTTTGAGGTTATTCGCGCGCGAACAATTCATTCGTTAGAGTGTGGATGGTATGTGGAACGCGAATAGAGTTTAAAAGTTCGTAACAATCAGCTTGTAATTCTTGACGACCAATTTATTTTCTCAAATTTCTCTTATCTTAATAATTAAATTGCAAATTTGAGTATCTTAACATTAATTTAAGTAAGTTTTCTACCATTTTGTCTAGTTTTCGTGAAGAATTTAAGCTAAGACCTCACTCGGCGGAACTGCACCTCGGCGGAACTGAACTTCACGACTTATTTGTAGGAAATTGTATGACCTATATCGCACTTAGCGACAACCGCACTTCACGGCGCGACACTATGCGACAAAGTTGATAAGCTGACCAACTATATCGCGACATGAAGTTTCGTTCAGTTTCGTGCGAAAGTGCGCACGGTGTCGCTGAAGTGTAGTTCCACCTAGTGCGGTTCTACTTTTATGTTTATTAAATGTTTTAAATCCCACTTATTCTTTTAAGGATCCCCCACACTAGCGCGAATTTGTCGTAGCGACGACGAAAACAATAATATAACGTTTTTTAATTAAATTAAAATTTATCGAACTTCACGCCGTTCAACATAGTTTTGTGATAAATATAACGTGGTTGTCAATGAAAACAACACGTTGTTATTATTGTTTTCGTTGTCACTGCGACAGATTCGCGTTGGTATGCGGGATCCTTTATTCGTACACAAATCAAAGGTAATATATTGCAAAGGTTGTCAAAGCATTTGTGTTTGTGTATCTCAGACTATTTTGAAAAATGCTTCACTTTTTCCTCGATATGCCCGTTCCTCTATATCTTCTTCTATTGTTCCAGTGCCCACAGGAAATCAGCGCGCATCATTAGAAACAACAACAAAAGTTTGAAATTAGACTTAGTAAAGGGGCACTGGATCAACCATTTTACCACCATAATACCTCTGGAAACACACCGATACCAGAAAGTTGTAAGAATAATTTAAGTACTAATTCTAAGAAAAATAATTGTGAAATATTGAAAGTAGTTAAAAAAGAAAATATTAAAATGGCTTTATCATTGACATTAGACCCACTTAAGTACATCGAGAAATTAAGTACGTTTGACGGTAGACGAGAAGACTTATATACGTTCATAACTAATGTAGACGGAATTATTCCAACATTAAATAAATATGACGACCAATCACAATTAATGTGTATTAATATTTTAAAATCAAAATTGATAGGCAAAGCAAAAAGATGCGTAGAAATTCATGCACATCTACAGAAATGGGTAGACATAAAAGAATTATTAATAAGTAATTTTGGAGGATTCAAAAGTAGCTTTCAATTATATGACGACCTTAGACAAACAAGTTACAAAAACAATGTAATGACATTTTATAATGAGATACAGAGAACTTCGTGTGAATTAAATCAGAAAACAGTGCAAGAAAAAAAGGCACATGAGATATCTCATAATAACCAAACTGCATTAGATACCTTTAAAGAAAAGTTACCTATTCATATGAGAACAGTATTATTCTCACTTAAACCAGCTAGCTTACAAGCAGCATTACACGAACTTACTCAAGCAGGATTCATAGAAGAAAAAAGGGAAGAAAGATCAGAACCTAAAATACAGAAACTTTATTCCCCTAAAGACCAAAAATTCCAACTTAACAAACCTAATAACTATATACCACAAAAATCTTATCAAAATAATTTTCAACCAAAAAATCCAGTAAATATCAAACCACCATTCAATTATTATAATAATAATAATCCCAATCATAACTATAGAAATCCCAATTACAAAGGTAATAATTACAATCCCAATTATTACAACAGAAGTCAGAGTGTAAGACAAATGGGAATAGATCCCACTAGTAGTCAACTAAAAAGAGTACAACCTCAACAAATAAACCATTCTAATAACGAAAATAATAACGAAATAGAATCAGGAACAAATCAAAATTTTCGGTATCCAGCCTCGGAACCTCCGGAACCGGATTGCCCTTTATTAAGTTAGTAAAAAAACAAACAAATTATTCGAAAGTTAATAGACTCGGGAGCAACGAATAGTTTAATTAGTAGAAATAATGCCCCAAAAGACTATATTATAAAAAGAGAAAAACCTTTAACTATAAAAACTGTTGGAACTCCAGTTATAATAAATGAAGAAATAAAAATACCTAAAGAAAAATTTATTTACAATGTCGTAGAAGATTGTGTATTCCAAATATTTGATTTCAATCAAAATTTCAATGGAATTATAGGAAATAATATATTAATCCCAAACCAAAGTAAGATTGATTTTAAAACAAAAACTTTAGAATTAAATAGTGAAATAATCCCTTTATTCTTCAGTATAGACGAAGAAAAAGAATATGAAAAAGAAATAAATCACTTTAATAATATAGAACCACAAATTTCTATATTCGACGAATTAGAAAATAAAAGGTTAGACCATTTAAATGCCGAAGAGCATAAAAAATTAAAAAAATTATTAAAAAACAATGAAAAAACATTTTTTCACAAGGGAGATGATCTAAGTTTCACATCTCACGTAAAACATAAAATAGCAACAACAAGTGATGAACCAATTTTTACCAGAATTTATAGGTATCCAGAATTTCATAAAAAAGAAGTTGATAAGCAGATAGATGATTTATTAAAACAAAAAATAATAGTAAAAAGCACTAGTCCATATAATGCACCTATATGGATAGTATCTAAAAAGGAAGATAAAACAGGAGAAAAAGAATGGCGAATTGTCATCGATTATAGGAAGTTAAATAATGTCACCAAAGAGGATAAATTCCCTATACCAATTATAGAAGATATTCTAGATAAAATGGGAAGAGCAAATTATTTTACTACATTAGATTTGACAAAAGGATTTTATCAGATAGAGGTAAAACCAGAAGATAGAGAAAAAACTGCATTCTCTACTTTATCAGGTCATTACGAATTCGCTAGAATGCCACTCGGTCTCAAAAACGCACCGGCGACATTTCAGCGTATGATGAACGAGGTATTAAAAGAATTTGTAGGAAAAACATGTTATGTTTATTTAGATGATATAATAATATTTAGCACGTCACTAGAAGAACATCTTTCTTCTCTCGAAAAAGTATTCAAGAAACTCCAAAGCGTAAATTTAAAAGTATCTCTTAACAAATGCGATTTCTTAAAGAAAGAAAGTGAATTTTTAGGACATATAATAACTCCAGAAGGTATTAAACCAAATCCAGAAAAACTAAAAATAATACAAAAATTCCCTATACCCACAACTATAAAAGAAATACAATCATTTTTAGGATTAACAGGTTATTACCGAAAATTTATAAATGACTATGCAAAAATTATAAAACCTATGACACTTTGTTTAAAGAAAGATAGCAAAATCAATATAGAAAACAGAGAGTATAAAGACTCATTTGAGAAACTAAAACTTGCGATGCAAGACACACTCATAAACAAACATCCAGATTTCTCAAAAGAATTTACTTTAACTACAGATGCAAGTAACTTTGCAATAGGAGCCGTGTTAAGTCAAAACCATGGGCCATTAGGATTTGCAAGTAGAACTTTAAACAAACATGAATGTAAGTATTCAACGATAGAAAAAGAATTGTTAGCAATAGTATGGGCAATGAAACAGTTTCGTCACTATCTTTACGGTACAAGATTTAAAATATTAACCGATCATCGACCATTAGCATGGTTGCATAATCTTAAAGAACCTAATAGTAAGTTACAAAGATGGAAGATCAAATTAGAAGAATATGACTTTGATATAAGATACCTAGCAGGAAAAGAAAATAAATTTGCAGATGCACTTTCAAGAATAAAGATAGATACAATAAATGCATTAGAAAAGGAAGAAGATTTAGTTAGCACCAGACATAGTGTAATATCAGATAGTTCCAATCTAATATCAATCACAGCGAAACCCTTAAATACATTCAAAAGACAAATAATATTAGAAAAAGGTGAAAATAACATAGAAGAGATAACTTTCCCATTCCCAGGAAAAAGAAGAACAAAAATAATCAGGAAAAACTTCAGCAAAGAAACCTATGAATACATAATAAAAGAATGTGATACAAACATAATAAACTGTATATACACGGTAGAAGATAGATCATTTTTAGAATTCCAAGATTATTGGAAATTACATCATAATAATCAGAAACTTATTAGGAAAAACACCTTTTTAATTGACATTAAAACTCCAGAAACTGAAGAAAATAAATAAAATACACTTAAATTATAATCATACAGGAATTGAAAAAACTTATTTAGAAATAAAAAGAAAATATTATTCACCAAATATGAAAGAACTAATAACAAAAGTAATTAACAATTGCGAACTTTGTAATCTTAAAATAGAAAGAAATCCAATAAAACTGCCATACGAGAAAACAATCACCCCAGAAAGTCCACATCAATATTATCACATGGATATATGGATACTTTCCCACTCTATAAAATATCTCACATGCATAGACAAATTCAGCAAATTTGTATGTGTAGAAAAACTCAAAACAAAGAACCAAAAAGATGTATTAAATACCATAACAAAAATCTTTACATATATGACAAGGCCAAAATATATCGTACTAGATAACGATCCCTCATTTCAGACTTATACAGTAAAAGAATACTTTAGAGAGAAAGAGATAGAAATTCATTTCACAACCCCATACAGGCACACAGGAAACTCAGTTATTGAAAGAGTGCACAGCACGCTAAATGAGCATTTAAGGATTTTAGAAGGATCAGACAATTTAGTCGACAACGTTTTACGGGCAGTAGAGGTTTATAATCAAACAATACATTTGACCACTAAAGAAAAACCAGTAGACATACATTTAAACAGAGTTGATATTAAATTAGTGCGCGAAAGGATAGAAAGTAATAAAGAAAAAATATTAAAGAAATTAAATAAAAATAGGAGTGATAAAGAAATTAATCCTTACTATACTAAAATAAATAATCCCGAGCGATTTGATAAACTAAAAACAAAACATAAAAAAACAAAAGTTATAAAACAAAAAGACAAGAAAGTTACAATAAGACCACACGTACGAACACAAGTTTTGCACAAAGACCAATTCAGGAGGAAGAAAAAATTCGCGACCATCCAATATGAAAGCAGTAGTGATACTCCTAATGGTTATTCTGTACAAGCAAATAACGGTAGTACGACCGCAGGAAATACAAATTAGTGAAATTAAACAAGAATTTTTAATAATAGAAAGTGAAAAGGTAGAACTCATAGAAAAATATAATACCATGATACATTTAATCAACTTAACCGATTATAAAGGACTAATCGAACAATTAAAAGCACAATATAAAATAATGCCAGAAAAACATTATAAACAATTAAGTGAAATAATTAAATTAGAAAAAAAAATTGATTTCCTAATCCCACATCATATAATTAAAAGAGGATTAATAAATTTAGGATGTATTTTCTTAAAATTTATATTTGGAACAATGGATGACGGTGATTGACGAAATAGAAAACCAACTTAAAACAGTGGAAGAAAATAATCATAATGCCATAGATAACTTAAATAAACAAATAAAGATAAATGATCATTTTAATAATCAATTCAAAACTTTAAGTGCCTTGATGAACCAAGGCATTGAAACAATAAATAAATTAAAAAATAGAAGTAATGATATTGATAACCTTCGTATAGAAATAGAATTCAATAACAACATAAAAGAAATTAAAGAAACTTTAGGAAAAATAGAAGACGTAATACTGACAAGCAGAACAGGAATATTAACACAAGACATAATTACAAGCCAAGAAATTAAAGAGAATAATATCACATTTGAAAAATTGAAAGAATTAAAAATCAATTTAGCAACTTACAAAGAAAATATATTAGTAATTGTCTTAATTCCACAATATTCCAACCAAAAGTTTAATAAAATATATATTCAAAACTTTCCGATTAATAATAAAATTATAGATTTACAAACAAATAACTTTTTAGAATTAAATAAAACATTATATTATGTAACAAAAGAAATAAAAAATTTACAAATATTCAAAGACGATTGTATAGAAAATATATTAATAAGCAAACAAATGAAATGCCAAACTAAAAAATACAAAGGAAAAAATGTTATAATAGAAAAAGAAAAATATTTAATAATTAAGAATCTGGAAAAAACCGAAATACAACAAAATTGTAATAATTTAAATTATATATTAGAAGGAAATTACTTAATAAAAGCAGAGAACTGTAAAATTTCAATAAACAATGTAATTTATAATAGAAAGTATTACAAAGAAGAAAAAATAATACCTGTATTAAACTTTAACTTTTCAAATGAATATTTAGAAGAAATCAAGTATGAATCCATTGATAACTTAAAAGAAATAATAAAAATAAAAAGGAAACACAGTATATTTTTAGTTTCTCAACAATTATATTAATCATTGCGATCATTGTAATAATAATATTGTACAAAATAAAAAGTCAAAATAAAACTATAATAAATCTACCTCCAGTCATAAACGAACTGAAGGAAGACTCTAAGGAGGGAGGAGTTATGGCAGCAGCTCATCTTAATAAAGAAACTATCTTTTAAACATATGAAAGTAATTAAGAACAGATGTACCAACATAGTTCAAGTAATTAAGAACAGATGTACCAACATAGTTCAATACAAAGGGATGCCTCATCAACCTTTGTTCATTCCAAGGAAAGGTAATAAAGAAGGATAGAGCCAGGACGAGACAAAAGACAATAATAAAAACCAAACAGGAAACGACGCCTTACATTAAGTATAGAAAATGTATAAATAAGGATACTTCATATTTTGTAGAGTTAGATTCTAAGAAGACATTAATAAAGAAAGAGCTCTTGCTCTTAAAGTTATTTTAAAATCAAAAATTGTGTTTTGATTTACATCGAACATAAAATTTGTATATGAATGTTTTGCACTTATCTATCACCCCCTCCCGACAATTGAGTAAGTACCACTTTTACCAGATCAGGTCATATTTCATAAAAAATTTTTACTTCTGCCCTACCTGTTATCACCGATACCCTACCTTAAATTTAACTCTAGCTACGGCCCTGGGTAGGTACGTATTATGATTAAGACTACGATTTTCCCTCCCCCTGGCTCGGTTTTTTCTCGACGGCTCTGTCTACTAGTAGTATGCCTAAATGATAAAATAACAAGCCATTCATTTAACAAATCAAACCACCTACCTATCAAATAATTAAATTGAAACTCACTACTGACAAAATAAAGTAGATTAAGTTGGAATAATAATTGCAACAATTATCACCTTTTGTTATGCTTTACATGCTTACTCTTTATGACACATGTAATTGTTAAAAAATAAACTTTTTGTATAAAACAAAAATAGATATGTAACTATGGTAGGAAAAAAGTCGAACACAATTACTTCTATGAGTTTTTTTTACTATAATCGTTCTGGGCACTTAAATTGACAAATGGGAAAACCATGGTCAACAATAGGTAGCTGAATATAAAACTTAGACTTATATGTTTTATTGCAACAGTCTGATTTTCATGTTGGTCGAAGTCAAAACGGAATATCAATAGGGAAAACTTTCTTTTTCTAAATCTTAGTATTAGCATAACGGATACAAATACGTCATAATATAACATTATTACAAAAATTTTGAAATTGAAATCGATTTTTTTAAAAAGCTAACTTAATTGTAATGAATGTATGTATAATAATAGTTTTGTTTGTTTTTGCTATGACGCTCTTAAGCACTGGTCAGTGTTTTGGCTCGCTTTTCGGTAACCGAATAAAATCTTTCACGTTCGGTAATGTGGATAATACTGTACAAGATAATTATCCAAGTCCAGGTAAATATTATTAGATACTTTTTTCTTCCATAATTTAATTTTTCATTGGTTTAGTCAGAATTTATAAGATTTAAATGGCAAAAATGTCTATTCCATTCCAAACTACTACAGAGAATGTGCTACACACACACGCACACACACACACATACACACACACGCACTCACACACACACATAAGCTGCACTTCATGAAAAGGATTGTTAAAGAAATAGAATGATACAGCCCGTAGTAACATTTGAATAGCCTCACACTTTAAATTTCTTACTTTCAACTGTTTTTGATACTTCTATGATTTGTAGGTACATAAGAAAATTTATATTTAAATACAAGGTTAGAGAACGGTCTCTTAGATGAAGACAATTTTTTAACAAATTTCTTAAATTTAATTAAATTTTATGTGCTTGTTTGTTTGCATTCACTAAAACGATAATTTTTTTGTAACATTTGAATAGCCTCAATTGATTTTATTCCTTTAATTTATTTATTGGTCAGAAAATTGATCAAAGTCTCCAATTGGTATGCAATGTTTTTAAAAATCCGTTAATGTAGGCAAAAAACTACAAAGAAAGAACTTTTTTAATTCTATCTTATGTATCAATGACGAAAATAATATGATAAGCTTCCAATTCCAACCACTCTCTGAGCAAATTAAGACATGGAGCTGGGTAAGAAGTGAGCCGAATGACCTTAAGTCGGGTTAACAGAAGTGCCGGATGCCTAAGCCCTAAAGTACTTAATGCTGAGGAAAAAGCCTCCATTTAACAATGCGCGTATTTGATAGCAGCTTAATTTAGCAAGATGCCGAATGCCATGGAATGTTTACGGCAGCATCCATTCAAACAATTATCAAAAAATAATCTTTTTAGTTGAAGAGAGTTCAACTTAAACAGACCGGATGAATATACATAAATACTATTTCCATGATATGAGAAAAGAAAATTTGTGTTTTGATCGCTATCATAGCCGTGAGGGATGAATTATGGTATGGAGATGCAGTACCATTTTATGGCACTGTTGATTTAGATTTTGTCGGAAATCTTTAAATAAACAGCAATTATCCTTACCTCCTTACTGTCATTACCTAAACATGTGTGGAGTTGTCAAACACGCAAGGTTTATGGAAATGGGAGGATGTACACAAGAAAATTAAAGTTCATCATAGACGCTGTTTAGATTGGGAAGATTGAGGCCGGTATCACGGCAGTTCGTAGGCAAGAGAAGTGTGAGGTGATGAATCTCGTGAGGCAGGAAGAAAACATAAAAACCGGACTCATGAGTCTACTTTGTTGTTGTTTCAAATGTGTAAAATGTTGAAATTGTTGTTGTTTCAATGTATTTTGAGGCGCCTGAAAGTTTCAAATGTAAAAACGATGACACTCACCAGTCCGGACTCAATCTTCCCAATCTAAACAGGGTCATAGATATCAAAGTTGCCAGGGCCAACATTTCCTAAGATTTTTAAGGAATCGTTTGCGATTGTTTAAGAAATCGGATATTGATTTTGTATGATTTCTTAGACGATGGATTCAAAACAAGGATGGCTCTTAAAAGTTCTAAAATATTGTGCTAACCACAAAAAATAATTACAAACTATTTTCTTTAAAAAAATTAATCAATTGGTTTTTATTTCTACTAAATAAATACTGTGAGGCTATTCTAATATTACAGCAAATAATACACATTTTTGTGATTGTGAACAAAACTAGTTGAGGAAATTGCTTAAGCTTTTAGAAATTAGTCAAAACTCTTAATACTAGTAACCATGTTCTACTTTGCTACTCAATACAAATTTTCTAATTATACCTCAAAGAAGTACCAAAATAGTTAATTGTAAGATAAACTATGTGTGAGGCTATCCAAATGGTACGGACTGTATAATGTATGTATATGTTTTTGCCAAGCCCGAATGAAATTGGATAAAAAAAAACTAATGCTGGATTTACACGAATGACAAATTGTCAGTATTTCTGTCAAAGTCTAGTCATTATTCTTTTTGTCGTGTAAACGGTCGCAAATCTGTCAGTATTTTTGTCATTAAAAAACTGCCAAGTAAAACTGATATTAAATTTTGGCATGACAATTTTTCTCATATAATGACAATTCACGAAAAAGAATGAACTTGCTCATTCTTTACTGACAATTTTCCAGTATTTTTAATCAAATGTCAAATTGAAAAAAAAAATTAAATGTGCGGTTCGATTTGTTTGTGTCTGGTTGAAAAGAAAATTTGTAATTAGATCAAAAACATCTAATTTTTATAAATTATAACAATAAATTAACTTTGCACTAAAAATTAGGAGAATGGAAAACATTAGCAACAAGAAATATATTAGTCGGAAGGGGAGAATTGAAATCAGTGGTCGCCAGAAGACGACCGAAATTTGGGAGGCGTGTAAATGAATTCGTTTCCATCCTTGTCATTAAATTGAAAAAATACTGCCAAAGTGTCAACCAGTCTTTATTTAAGTTCCGTGTAAACGCATTTCATTAATATAATTTTGGCAGTAAAATGACAAAAATACTGACAATTTGTCATTCGTGTAAATCCAGCTCAGGCGTTGCTAAACAATTTACATGTTTAGTGCAAGAACAACTAATCCCCTACAGACTTAGCTAAACCAAGAGAATATGCGAGGATTAGCTCTTATCCCGGAAAAAACTGTGTTGCCGGTCGCTAATGTAGTTTTTTTATCCGATTGATATTCGGGCTGGTGTTTTAAATTCGAAGCGTACTTGAAAAAATGTTTCTTTTTTCTTTGAGCAATTTTTTTGTATCATTACATTTTGTGCATTATATGGGTGACTTCACCTTTTTACTTTTCGGAAATCTACTGTTCGTTGGTTTATGACACTAGCTTTGTGAGCACCTCACTATTTTAGTTCTACCTTTACACTGACTAAGATAAATGCCTTGCATTTACAAGAAAATTCATTGTTAAAGTCCGAAATGTAAAATGGATATTGCAGAGAAATTTAAAAAATAATTTTGTTTCGAGAAAAAAACGCAAACAGATTATAAGACCTTAAACGCCAAATTTGTAGAGTTAAAGTTATTTGTTCGATATCGTCTCACAGCTTAATATACATTTATAAATAAGAATTAAAAGTTAATTAACAGATGAATAAATGCGCATCTTGCCGTTGTTCGTTGTTTCTTATTTCGTTGGATGATTATAAAAATTTTGAAATTTTAATATTTGTTGGCGTTCACGCTGTTGTTACAACGGACTAGAGGTAAGAATACCATTTAGCATCCTGTCTAATACCCGAGTGCATATTTTACTCTGTTGTATTTGAGGTTGAGATATAGCCTAATTTGTTCAACTGTAACCATATCTAAACTTGTTACATAGCGTTTTCGATATTCCGACACTATTTAATTTTTTAAGACCAAAACTACGGTACCTGAGGAAAAATCTTATTTTTCTTAAAAACGGCTACTACGATTTTTATAAAAAATATATACCTATATGGTGAATAAGTACGATATACTCGTACCTTCCAGTGCAATCATTTTTACTAGATAAAATTAAAACAGAAATTAAATGGTGTACAAAATGATGTCAAAATAATTTTAATCAATTTATTTCTAATAATATTGATTTTTAACAATTGCTGTAGCACGATTCTTGAGGATCTTAGTTCTTTTTTAGTGGGAACAAACTGACTTCAGTGAAATAGATTAAGGTTTAGATTCTATGAGAGAAGTGAACAAAAATTGAATAAAATGATCTCCATTTTTATTATTTTTCCATCCATGTTCACAAGATTGGTGATCTACCCAATACCCATTGAAATTTTTTTCTACAGCCTATTCAGATTCTTTTAAATTGTATTTACATTTTTTACATATACATAATATGTTGGTACATATGTATAAACATGAATACAAACATAGAACCAATATCGCCTGTGTGAAAAATTGAGTGTTTTAACATATCCTACTATACTCTGTTCAATTTATATTTGCATTACAGGGAAGATGGATATTTGCCTTTTAGTCTGACCATAATGGATTTCAATAAGCTATCTTTATTTTAAAGCTCTAACAGGGTTGCCGTAGTGAGCATTTAAAATTTCCGCAAATCTCACAAAAATATCGATAGAGTTACCAACTATTTATTAATATACGCACATTTTATAATCAAAAACAATGATGATCCAAATAAATTGAATCTATCTTTTTCCACACCTCTCTAAAAGACAATAGCCAATAATTGTATACTAGCTGCATCTTAATTTTTAACTGTTTTTCCATACATAAAAAGAAAACCTAAAACATGGAAACAGAAAAACAGAAAAACAGAAAAACAGAAAAACACCAAGCGTCAACACCTTTTTCTCTAAAGTAGAAATATTTGCTATCAAAAGCTCTGAAAAAAGCTTTAATCCTGAAAGTTACATAAGGTGTGTTTTATTCATTGCTGCATAGCCAGCGCAGCACAAGACTGAATAAAACGAAAGCTCACTCTATACGTTCATTTCAATAACTGAAAGCTCTATCGCCAGCACAGCCATCTTTATTTTTACTGACTTCTTTTTCGCCAGCAATCAAATTGTTTTTGTTTGCCAAGGGAAATTTTGCTGCGCTGGTTATGCAGCAATGAATAAAACACACCTATAGCAAAAACCAAAGAAAATGCCATATGAATGCTTATCAACTGGGCAGTGTTTTTTTTCTAATAAACACAATGTCAATAATGGTTGGTTGCAAATTGGCAATCAGTCTGCTCTACTTTCACTAGGGGAGCAGATAGGTCATGGTGGGTGTAGTATGTACGTGAGCTCTAAAAAGATTACACAAACAATTTAAATGTAACTCAGTGATTCCGTTTCTTATTTCAGTGACAAGTTTTTAAGTTAAGGTGCCGTGCAAGCAGCAGCAGTCACCAGTGTTTCTGAAAAAGCTTTCCCATAAGGCCTGTACTGCAAATATATATTGAACAGGGTATAACAATGTGAAAAAATCAACAGAATTTCAAAAATGTGAAACGCCGTACGGACAAAAGGCGAAACGTCAGGTGAAAAGACAAAATTATTCGTTGATGCTTTGTTCTTACTGTTCTGAGGAAACAGAATACGAAGAAGATGATAAAACGGACACCAAAAAAAGGAGAAGTGTTCGTATTCTAGGCTTTCCACATTTGCATGTGGAGAAGAGCAAATTTTAAAAAGAATACCGCTTACTTTATTCAAAGTTTTAAAATACATAAATGCTTTTTTCATTCCTAATGTACCTCAACTATGCTGGAATGACAAATCGGGTAAATTTTATTAACCAGGCCCATTCGTGAAAAATCACCGAATCGATTATTCCACTATGAACCCCGAAATGGCAATGGCGCAGTGGATGAAGTGCTTGCATGGTAGGTAGCATTCTTTTATTTATTCCCTCAGTTTCAACTGAACGCCACACGTGGGATTTAATGAGATAAATTAACAACTTATTTCTCAGTCCACTGTGCCAATAAAAAAATTTCCTATCCTTCTATATCTTCTAACTAGTGCCGTGCAATTCAGGGTGCAATTCAAAGACCTTGGGTCTTACAGGCAAATAGTTAAAATCATTATTATTAAACAAAAGGTTTCACAAAATTCGAATCGAATCAATGCCTCATTAAAAAAATTAATTCTGAATTTCGAAATCAGCTGTCCAACGTCACACCAATACAATGGCGGATCCAGGATTTGGTCATGGGGGGGGGGGTCCAACTACAAATAGAAAACTTAAAGGCAAGTAAAACTTGTGTGCGAATTGTACTACATTATTTATGTGCGTGAAGTTAGCACCGCCAATTTCTATTTTCAGAAAAAAAAACACAAGCAAGCACAAACTAAGCTTAAAACAGCGCATGATGTATAACTTTTTAAAAAATCATAATTTTGAAAAAAAAAATTGCAAATTTTCGAATTTAAAAAAATATTTACGGCACAATGGCAGCACAAGTTGAGCACAATACAGCGCAACTTTATTTTTGAAAATTGAAAATGGCGGTGTTAACCTCACGCTTCGCAATATTTATTTTTGGCCATAAAAGCTGTAAATATGCGAATCATTTTTTGAGCAAAATACAGCACAACTTTGATTTTTTGAAAATCGTTATTTTGCAAAAAAAAACTCAACCCCAAAATTTGCGAATTTGCGAATTTAAAAAAAATATATACGGCACATGACAACACAAGTTGATTGCAATACCTACAGCACAACTTTTTTGTTTGAAAATCGAAAATGATGGTGCTAATTTCACGCTAAGTTCCTTCGCAAAGTTACAAATGGTATGCGATTTTTTTTATCTCGTCGGTTGTACCATTTTAGAAAAACTTAACTTTGGAAAAATTTAATCTTAAAAATTTTCAAATTTGTGAAGTTTTTAAAAATATTTACGGCACATCGCAGCACAATAACATACCTTAAGCCCTTGAACTAAGTTTCCTTCATAAAACTATTATGCAGTCACAATCTAATGTAAGCATGTATATCCCTATTTCCTATAACATTCATTTGAAGTTTTGGAGTATACCTAATCATTACGCATTTAAAGAAATTTTTAATAGAAATTTTATAAAAAGATGGGCTTTCTGGAATTAAGTAGGCTAAACGTAGACCAAATTTAGGTCGAAGAGAAATAAATATTTAATAAATAAATAAATTAATATAAAAATATTTGGTTTAAAGGCTCATGGGGGGGGTCCGGACCCGAAACACCCCCCCCCCCCCGTGAATCCGCCATTGCACCAATACTTGGAGCTTATAAAAACAAAATCCGTTCAACTGTTCAAAAAGCCCCATTTTTTTCACTTTTTATTTCTAACAATAAAAGCTGAACATTTGCATTAAGTATGGCTACACTCTTTGTTTTAACAAATATCAATTTAGAAAATCTTTAGGTCTTTAGTATTTAGTTCCAATTTTGATAACTCATAGTGCTAAGTGCAGCACAACTTTAACAATCCCCGCCCGGTTTTAAAACCATGTCGATTTTCATTTCCCACCAGAGATAAAAAAAATTGTATCTCAAAGAGAAAAAATGGATAGTACAAAAGATAATAGAATACAAAGATGTCGTATCCAATTAAAATTTTTGGAACCCTAAAATAAGAGCCTAGGAGCCAGTACTAGCTCCCACAACATGTTGCTTGAGGAAAAAATTGGTGCACGACTACTGGGTCGCACGAACTTGGTCTTATGTGCGATCACACTGTGTTTTTAAAGTTTTAATATTTCAAAACCTATATTTAACTTATAAAAGAAATAAATAAGTTATGGAAGCCTATATTGTATATACCACCTGCTTAAAACGTAGTTAAGTTTAAGGTTGTATTATGCGAGTAGGTACATTTATTTATGAACAATATAGCACCGTGTTGCAAATATGTATGGAACTTACAGTTCAGACTGAAAAATTGTAAAAAAAATATATAACTAAACATAAATTGATTAAACAACCTCTGAAATTGTTTTGACAACAATGCGATATACATCATCCGATTTCTTTAGAAAATCTCAATTTATGAGAAAAAAAATTGAAAATCGTTGGAGCGGTTTTTTAAAAAATAATTTATGTTGAAAAAATAAAAAAAAAATGGTAGGTACGCAATTTTTTAGCCATTTTGGGGAAAAATGAGATTTTCAATACCGGTTTTTAAACATTTGTATGGGAGGTACCGTTATTTTTGGCCATAAGAATAATTTTCATTTAAAATCTGCTAGATAATGTTAAAAAACTGCTGAGTGACAAGTTCAATCAAAATTGACCTAGTCGTTTTCGAATTATTAAGTTCTCAAAAAACATTTTGAAACTTTTTTTAAAAAAATCCAAAAAAAATTTGTTTGAACATTTTGGTATACAAAACTTTTTTTGTGATCTAATATTTATACGATCTACCATATTAATTTAAAAAAAATTTCTACGGTTTAAAAATGGTATTTCTCATAGAATCATTTTTTTGATTTTCGACTATCGCATTATGAGTTGAACTTATTTTAATTAATTTTTTTGCACAAGAGCTTCAAATTAGTTCTAATAATATTGCATATCAAAATTTTCAAAAAAATTAATATTTTATTTTAAAAAAAAATTCAAGATTATTTTTTGAAAATTCAATATGATATGTATGTATTATATGAAAATGGGTAGATGATATTTTAATTAATTTTTTAATTCCACAATAATAAAGGCTAAAAAATTGCGTAACATTTTTTTTTTTAATTTCTTCAAAATTTTATATATAAAAAACTATTTAAAAAAAACCGCTCCTACGATTTTCAATTTTTTTTTTCTCATAAATTGAGATATTTTCTTAAGAAATCGGATGATTTACATCGCATTGGTTCAGAACTATTTCAACATATTTTTCTTACTATTTTTCAGTCTAGACTGTAAGTTCCATGCATATTTGCAACAAGGTGCTATATTGTTCATAAATAAATGTATACCTACTCGCATAATACAACCTTAAACTTAACTACGTTTTTTAGCAGGTGGTATACAATATAGGCTCCCATAACTAATTTATTTCTTTTATAAGATAAAACATAGTTTTTGAAATATTAAAACATTAAAAACACAGTGTGATCGAACATAAGAGCAAGTTCATGCGACCCAGTCGTGCACACCTTTTTTCTTAGTTTTGTTATGATGGACGCGGTTGCGGTATCCAGGGGCCCAATTTTGTAATTCGATTCTAAAGCTAAGGTTACACGATTGGAAGATCTTCCAATATTAGCCGAACTGTCAAAAGTCTGCCAATAGCAACCAATGAGTTGACAATTGCCAATTTATCAAGTGAAAATTGTCCGTTTTTACAATTGTTAGATTTCATCCAAAAAATAGACAAATATTTGGAAGAAAATTGGATGACAATTGCCGATAATTTTTTGTCTTCCAATTAAAAATTGTCTGTTTACCCGGTTGGAAGACTTTAGAGATCAAAAAATTGGTAGACTCATTGGAAGACAATTTTCTTGACAGATGACAGACAATTTGAAACTTTATTTTAGAAGTGAAGTATAAAACATAAACATAAAACCATTCGGTTTTTTTTTGTTTGGTTTTTGAATTGATATTAACATTGACCACAAAAAGCCAATTTAGGACTTCATTTCATGTCCCTCAAGTTAGCAGACCAAAGTCAGCAGAACAAATTTTTTGTGACGTCATCATTAGGCGCTTATTAAATGCTAATTAAGTACCCAACAACAAAATTAAGTGCTCCAGTACTTTTGTTGTAAACTAATGTTCATGCTAACTTTATTTCAAGTTAGCAGACCAATTACCGGAAAATACTTAATACACAAGGAAAAAAAAATTTTGATCTAGTATTTAGGAGCTATTTAAGTGCTCTAGGAATCCAAAAAAAATTTCCAAAAAAATAGTTTTTTTCAAAAAAAAAAATATTTTTCTAATTTCCCATACAAAACGATGTTCTGCTAACTTAATTTCGATTTTTCTCGAACAATTCAACTTTTTTCGACCCAAATCTTTTTGATTATTTAGGTGCTCGGCTAGCTCGAATTAAGTACCCCATTTTCAAAAAATTAGAAAAAATACCGTTATCAATTCTTGGTGGCATAGTTATCGTATACTCGTGCCCTTTTTCGTTGTTTTAAAAAACACTTTTTCAATTTTTTTTCTTCAAAAGCGAATATATAGTTTTCTTTTTTCCTCCACAATAGAAAACATTTATCTGCCAATTAAAAATTGGATTATGTTTTTGACAATATCCAATTAGCCGACAATCGTCCAATTATCTGAAAATAAGAAAAATTGTGTGTTTAAACGAGTTCATACGATTGCAAGAAGTCGGCCAATTTTTTGATAGAAAATTGGCCAACGATTGGCTGCCAATTTTTTTATGTCACTTTTAACAGATAAAATTGGATGTTTACATGGTTGATAGAAAATTGGTGAACATTTTTTGCGAAAAGTCGGCCAATATTGGATGATCTTCCAATCTTGTATACTTAGCTTAACGTAAAAATGTTTGAATTCGCAAAATCGGAACTCTGTAACTCTTTAAGAACGTTTTAAGCTATGCGCAAACCGACACGATGGCGGTGGCGATCGCGATAACTTTTATCGCGCGATAAAGATGCGTACAAAAACCTGCTCACATCAACGCGATATATTGTGTAGCGGGCTAAGTTGTCAGCGAAAATACAAGCGTTTAATTTTTGAAGTTTAATATAAAAATCCTATATAAAATGGAATTCCCCCGAATTTTTTCTATTCATTTTTCAGTATTTGAAGTCATTTCAAATATTCTTTTTTACACTAGTAATTTTTCTTTAGGTGATATAGCGATCAAATGGTGCTTGCTGTGTTCAAGAAAAGTCGCGTAACTGAACGCAGCAGTGGAGCCTGAACGCAATCCACATATCGCGTCGATGTGTGCCCCTCCATTGATTTTCGTGTGCGGCAACCATATTGTTATCGCCATCGCGTCGGTTTGCGCGTAGCTTTAATATACAATAATCGATAATAGTAGCGCCACCTTGTACTTTCGCAAAATCGAGAGACTACCTACCTCGAAAGTAAATGTCAAAACAAATCAACATCGCAAATAACACTAGTTTACAGCCAAAATGGACATTCAATGCCACTATTTTGTGTATGCATTTTGGCCTCCTAGACACGAAAATCACATTTAAAAAAATTAGAATGGATAGGTTTTCGAGATATGAATTTTTGAATTTTGTTATGCTATGTTCGAAAACAGCTTTACAATTTAGCCCAAATATTGACCTAGTTGAAACTTGTGTGGTTACAGATGGGTTCGATATATATTAAATTACCAATGCAAATCACATTCAGTTTTTCCTGATAAGTTGAAGAGTTTTAGAGATATAGGCCAAAATATATAAAAAAAAAAGTCATAATTTTGAACAAAAATTAGAAAATAAAATTTATTATTTTAACCAAAAAAATAATGAAATCATAAAAAGAAAAAATGTTTTGGATTTTGTACGTAGAAAAGATAGTAAAGGCGAGAATATGAGGCATAAACGAAAAGAATATAATATGGATTAGTACCAAAGTTATGGCCGGTTTATTTACAAACCCCGAAATTTGACTTTTGCACTACTTTTGAAATTTAACCTTATAAATCCAGGGTGATTTGCGTAAGATGCATCAAAACACTAGAGCGTGTAAATTTGGTCAAAACTAGAAACAAATTTTCTAGGAAGGGGGTCTACGTCCCTCCGTTCAGACAAAAAGTGCAATTTTCTAAAAAAAAATACTTAAAAATAAAAAAACAACGGCAACACTAACAATTTCATACTATATTTGTTTTCAAACCCAAAATTAATTTTTTTAATTTACAGTTTAATTCAAGGTACTTTGAGTAATAGTTTTTTAAGACATATATTTTGAAACTCGACATTTTGAAAATAAAAAATTAAAATATAAGTTTCAAATTTATTTTTTTAATGCAAATTTTGGTTCATTGAGGAAGTTCTACGCAAAGGTGAATTTGGTGAACCCGTCGCTCAATACACGACTTTGGGATGGAAATTATTTGGAGAATTGTTTCAGCAAAATCATGTTCTCACATTTCCATTCATCACATCTCAACAATGCAAATCGCTGAATATTTAACAAAATTCCATGAACTGGAGGAAGTTCCAGCAGAAAAAACACTCTCTGTAGAGGATGAATGGACCGAGAAGTTTTACGAATTAACGACTACTCGCCAATCAAATGGAAAATTCTTGGTACGTTTACCATTTAAATCATATTTTGATTCATCAATTCAATTGGGTTCGTCATAGGGTATGGCACTCAAACGTTTTCAATCACTACCACGTCGTTTCGCTCGCGACGAAAAATTCAAGGAAGCGTATTTCAAGGTGTTCAACGAATATAAAGAGCTCAATCATGTCAAACTAGTTCCTGAGATAAATGACAAACATTTCTATTTGCCACAGCATGCTTAAAGAAATCAGTCTCATAACAAAACTCCATCAAGTGTTCGACGGCTATCAGCTAAATCGACAAATGGAAAATCTTTGAATGACATTTTAACTACCGGTCCTGTTTTGCAAGCTGATTTGGTTTCAATCATTCTCAATTGGCGCACACACAAGTATGTTTTCATCGCTGATATAGAAAAAATGTACCGTTGCATTGATGTACACCCGGATGCAGTGGCGGATCCAGGATTTGGTCATGGGGGGGGGTCCAATTACAAATAGAAAACTTAAAGAAAAATAAGACTTGCGTGGGCTTTGTGCTACGTTATTTATGTGCGTGTAGTTAGCACCGCCATTTTCGATTTTCAAAAAAAAAATACAAACAAGCAAAAACAGCAGCAGCTTAAAACAGCACAAGTATAATTTTTTTTAAATCGTTATTTTGAAATTTAAAATTTATCCCTAAAATTTGCAAATTTGCAAATTTGCGAATTTAAAGAATACATTACGGCACATCGCATGCACAAATTGAGCACAATACAGCAAAACTTTTTTTTTTTGAAAATCGAAAATGACGGTGCTAGTTTCACGCTAAGTTCCTTCTATAGCCTACGATTCAGTCCGTGTATTTGAAAAACACGGGTACACGGACTCCGTGTAATTATTACACGCAAATAAAAATCCGTTCTCTTAAAACACGTGTATTTATTTGCTTAATATCCGTGTATCCGCATATTAAGCATACACGGATCTTTATTACACGGATTCTTAATACACGGAATGGTTTTTGATTTTTATCTTTTCAAGGGGTGGGCTTACAACCTCTATGTTGCATACGCCTTTCGTTTCGTTCAAATTGTTCGCTCTTCAATCAAACTCAAATTGCCACGACCATCGATTGAAACAACATCAATTCCAACGAAATTACTTATTCAAAAGGTAGCTCCGCTTACCGTCGCTGAAATTCAACATAGTGAATATTCACTTATTCGCTGGATTCAATCAAATGAATTCTCATCTGAACTCAAAATGATTCAGGATCAAAAACCAATCAAGAAAACCAGTAAATTGTACAGACTTAACCCATTCATCGACAACAACAATATTCTTCGTGTCAATGGTCGTTTAAAAAATGCATTCATGTCGTTTGAGGAAAAATTTCCAATAATTTTGCCTTCGAAAAATTACATTGCAACGTTAATCACGGATAATTATCATCGTATTACGTTACACGGTGGACCTCAAGTAACGGTCAATCAAATTCGGCAAATTTATTGGATTCTTGATGTACGCAATTTCGCACGTTATTTCATTAACAAGTGTGTCACTTGTTTCAAAGCACGTCCAGTTTTATCACAACAACAAATGGCTGCACTGCCCACAGCGCGTGTTAATACTAATACACGACCATTTGCATCGACTATCGTTGACTACGCGGGCCCATATGACGAGAATCAACGACTGTACAACGAATTTCCTCAATCAATCGAAAAGGAAATCATACCAGCACATAAAAATAATGAAATTTCACTTATCAAGAACAATTGTAAATGCCAAACTCACATTCGAGGAATTTTTAACCGTCTTTTCTCGTATTGAAGCTGTACTCGATTCACGTCCGATTTCGCCAATCACTGGGAACGCAAATGATTTTACAGCTATCACTCCGGGTCATTTTCTGACGGGAAATACTCTTTTATCACGTCCACAACCATCTTCAGAATTAAATCCAATCAAACGACACCAAATGATAAAAAAAATGGTTCAAAACTTTTGGAAACGATTCAAGGAAGATGTATTGTCCAACATGCAAATTCGAACAAAATGGCAAAACAAGCAACCTAACATCAAAGAAAACGATTTAGTAATCATCAAAGATGATCGTTTTCCAGTCGGTCATTGGCCCATGGGTCGTGTCACTTCATTAGGCGTTTTTCTTTTTTAGCCCCGAGCGTGGCACTGAGCTGTCAAAAAGAAAACTATGTTACTTTTTAACTTGGAGCGCTCTGAGCTCTCAACTTGCATTTCTTTTTTAGCTCAGAGTTCGACCGGGGCTCGCTCGATGAGCTCGGAAAAAAATGACCGAGCACATCGAGCACAAAGCTGAGCGCGGCTAACTTCATACAATTTTCATGTAATTTGACAGATTACCAAGCATATGAGAGTTCAGTGCTCAATTGAGTTTCATAAATAGATCGGTGCGCTCAGGTCATGCTCTGTTCGGAGTGAGCTCTATTCGCTCAGAGCCCGCTCTGTGCCCCGCTCGGGGCTAAAAATGAAAAACGCCTATTACATCGAGGAAGCGACAATCTCGTTCGAGTTGTTACACTTAAAACATCAACCGGTCTTCTCAAAAGGCCGATCGTGAAACTCGCTTTGATACCAAGTACTTCCAAGACACGAGATTCCTTATAGTTTGCCATTCGAAATTGTTTTTTGTCACTTACACTCCTCTACCAGCTACAAGTGGCAGAAATCATAAATCTCATCATAAACCTCTCTTTTACTTGCAATATAAATAATAATTCAATATTAACTTTATTGTTCTTTTATTTAAAAAATTTAAAATCATATTATGTACATTTTCTTTGACTTGAATTTGAAAGTAAAACTTAAAGTTTCCATTAGTTCATTGTAATGAATTTTAAATAACAACCATATTGTCATTGCCGGGAGAATGTTGAATTTGAATATGAAAGTGTTGATTCACCTTTAACCCGTAGAGCGGAAGAAAGCATTTACTCCCGAAAGAGACAATCATTATTTTGTATCAACTGTCAAACCACCATTTTTTAATAAATGATATGAAAATTTTAACATTGGAACAAGGCGCACGTTTTTTCTTTTTATACCTTTATCTCGAACCAGTATTTCAATTAGACAAGTTAAAATCATAATTTGTATATCAAAATTCAAGTATGTTGATAAAACTCAGCGAAAAATGTTTGATTTGTCATGCGAACTATGTATAAAAATCAAAGGGGTGTATTCATAATATAGTCACCTGCTTAACTAGAAAAAGTACCTCAAATATTTGCACTTTGAATATCGTTCCTTTTTATAGTCATATGTTGTGAAGTTATTAAAATATAATTTTATTTAATTATTCTAATATGCAAATACATATCATCGAATATGGACATGGCAATCTTTAATATCAGAAAATTCAATTCAATGAAACTTAGGGCCAGTTGTACAAATATTTAAACCGTGGTTCAGCTATTTTTATCCACCGATTTCGGCGGATTAATTGAGTTTCAACAGTAGTTTACTGTTCAAGTGTGTGATAATAACCAATTACATACTTGAACCAGCGTTGAACCTTAGTTAATCCGCCGAAATCGGTGAGTTAAAATCTTGAACCGAGGCTGAACCACTAGTGTACAACTGGCCCTTACTAACTTGGAAAATAAGGTAGTATCTAATTATGAATATGATTTTTATGCAATGTTAAAATTTCATTTATACAACAACTAAATTAGATTGAGTAAGGGTCTGTTTCACACAATTGTGTATTGATAACCCATTCGGTCAAAATACAAAAGGTACTGATTTTTTTCCTACGGACTTATACATAAGACATTGTGAAAAGGCTCTTAGGCCTGTATTCACCGAGCGCTCATATGAGCCTCATAAGTTTATGAGGCTCATAACTTTGGGGTATTCACCAACCACTCATAAATATGTTTCGAATTTCGAAAAAGAGAGCCACTTTGTGTCAACCAGGCACTCCCAAACTTTAAAATCAAACTTTTTTAGGTAGATGGAGTGGTAGCGATGGAGATGTTTGTGTTTGTGGGGGTGGTGGTTGTGGAAATAGTTTCGAAAATGTCGAAATATTTTTCGAAGAGAGCGCTCATAAGTTATGAGTGGTCGGGACCACTCATAACTTTTATGAGCGCTCATAAATATCCACTTATTATTGGTTGGTGAATAGGTTTATGAGGCTCATAAGTTATGAGTGCTCGGTGAATACCGGCCTTAGTCTCTAGTTTCTATGAATCTGAACGATACATTAATTTAAAATGAGTGTTAAAAACGTGAAGTTTTCTTTATAGGGTGCTTCTTGATTTGACAAAATAGACAAAAGTGTTTTGTTTGTAAGTTCAAGGGAAGGAGTCTGAAATCAACATTATATTTTTTATTTACAACTAAATAATTTATAAAAATAAATGCATAAACTATTTTACCTATAAATAAGACATCAGAGCAAAATCTGTGTGTCATCTTTAAAAAAAAAAAAACAAATAATAATAACAAAGAATTATGATTATCTTACATATATGAAAACTGAATTTAAATACACATGTAGTTAATTTGAATACAAAAAGGAAGTAATAAAAAGAAAAAACTACTAAATTTAGACGCGTTTTTAGGCATTCAAATTTAAAATATCATTGAATCTTAATCAGAAAAAATATCTATACCAATAACTGCCAGATAAACGTTTAAGAGAACGATTTTCTTGAGATCGGCTCAAAGGATTTTGATTAAACAAATATTGGTGGTACTTTTATATGGGAGCGTATCGGAATCCCGTTTTTCGAAAATCCCGAAAAAAAAGTTTTAAAATCCCGTCTACTAAAATACCGATTTTTTTAAACCCGTCTTCTAAAATTCCGCATATTCATAATCCCAATGTATTAAAATCCCGCTTTTTAAAATCCCGCCAAATCCCGCCAATCTCGTTTTTCGCAATTAAATTGGGTATTAAACTTGGTTCATTATGAACTCATTGCCATTATTTTAGGAACTAACTGCTAACTACCAAAATGATAAAAAGAAATTTTGCATACACCCAACCTCGCACCTACCCCAAATCCTATAGTGTTCCCAAGCAAGGGGGGCAGCATGCCCCCCATAAATACCTCACTGTTTATTAAAATCGTTGGGACTTATTTCATAATAAAATAAGTCCCAAATGAACTAACTCCCAAATTTATGAACTAAGTCCCAACGAAATTTTGGTGGGAGTTAAAACAAGTAGTTTTAATTGATTAAGCGGGATAATAAGAAACGGGATTATAAAAAACGGGATTATAAGAGACAGGATTATAGAAAGCGGGATCTTAAAAAAGCAGGATTTTAAAAAACAGTATTATAAAAAACGGGATTATAAAAAGCGGGATATCGAACCCAACCCCTTTTGCATTATGATTGGCCAACAACCTTTTGATGAAAGCTATTCAAACCAATTTTACCCATAAACATTTCTAATAGGCCATAGGGTAATTATGTTTTTTTTTATTTCCGACTAACTCAATTTTGATCAAATTCTTTACTAAAGAACTTCTGTGGTCATAAAAGTTTGTTTGTTTCTTTTTTAGAATCTAGACAGTTGATTCAAGGAACAGTTCCTTCAGTGATATCCCCATTGACAACATGTATATGCGTTCCACCAGGATCTTGTCTTACACCAACGAATCCAACAGGAAATACTGATGGCAGTGGCCAAATTGACATTCGTATCGTAAATAATGTAAGTGATCTTAAAAAAGTAGGCGAACTATTAAATTTAATCGTCATTATGCCTCCTTACAAGGTGGATCCTCAAGCAAGACAAGTAAAGCAGCATTTTGAATTTTTCTCTTGTGACATTCCTTTTCGTTTTAATAAGGGTATATTTTTTCATTAAAGCCTTATCAATCAACTACATCCCCGGTTACTTGTAATTATGGACTAGTACAATGCTGTCAATCCGGAACATATATGTGCGGAAAAAGATACCCTCCGCCCCCCGGGAGCGTAGCAAACGCTGCTGGCCAAGCTGCATTTGGAGCTTATCCATGGCAGGCGGCTTTACTTACAACTGGAGATGTTTACTTAGGTTCTGGGGCTCTTATTGATAGAAGGCACATCTTAACTGCAGCACACAAAGTTTTGAATCTTCCGTAAGTCTAGTTCTTTTATATGAAAAACAGATAAACTAAAAGTAAAAATCTTATGTGAAGGACTTCTTCGTATAAGGTTCGCCTTGGTGAATGGGATGCAGCATCCACAAGAGAATCAATTCCAGCAGAAGACGTTTCAATTAGTAGTGTTTATGTTCATCCAAATTTCAATAAGGATAATCTTCAAAACGATATTGCCATTTTGAGATTGAGTAGTTTAATAAATTTAGGACAAAAATCAACGATTGCAACCGTTTGCTTACCGACGACAACATTTGTGGGACAACGATGTTATGTCGCTGGTTGGGGAAAAAATGATTTTGGTCCAACAGGTGCATATCAAGCTATTCAACGTGAAGTTGACGTACCTCTTTTGACAAATTCAGCTTGCCAAACAGCATTACGAAACACAAGACTGGGACCGAATTTTATACTTAACGACGCTAGTTTTATCTGCGCGGGTGGTGAAAACGGAAAGGACGCATGCACGGTGAGTTAAAGGTTTCAATAGTAATGATTTTGATCACAAATGATGTTTTGTATTTAATATAGGGTGATGGAGGATCTCCATTGGTGTGTCAAAATAATGGAGTTTGGTACATTGCCGGAATGGTAGCATGGGGAATTGGATGTGCAACAGCGGGTATTCCTGGAGTTTATGTTAACATTGCAACGTATTTACCTTGGATTCAAACCACAATACTTACCCCTTAGTTTTGGGCATAGAAGCATATTTTTTTGGATAAAATTAAATATACATACAGTCATTTACTTACACAACAAATAATTTAATCATTACATTATAATAATTCATACAAAACACAATTTTCTATTTGACATCGCTCATTCAAACTGATCTATGGTATTTTTCTATTGGTATGAAATTTAAGTGATGAAATATGTCTGGTTCGATATTATTATTTTTTCGACTAAGCTAATTGTTTTAAATTTAACGTAAAGAATTTTAATTTTTATTTAATACAAGGTTTCTTATGATGAATATATTTGCAATTCCAATAAATATAGCTCCAACAGAAATTCCGATTTCCCTTATTGGTAACTGTTTTTTCCTATTGGAAGCAGGTAATTCTCCAATCAAGAATTTCTTCATGATTATTCTTGCTTCACTACTATGGCCTGCATTGATAAGATCTTTTGTTGCATCTCTTCCTGCGGATTCATCTATTGATGAATGATGGCAAGATCGCCATGCAAGTATGCTGCCCAATTCTGTCGTTTGTTTCCCACCGAATTAAAACGCAATATATTTTTATGTTTAGATATTAAGAATTTGTATGTATTGAAAATAAGTGTATATTTAAGTTCTTAGTGTGTAAGATATTTTTTTTGTATAAATAGGCTAAGATTTGATAAAATAAATTCATTATTAAAACCAAATTCAATTCGGCAGTATCAGCCATAAAATATATTTTGTTGCAGTAAAGATCGGCACTTTAGCCATTATAGGTGTTTAGGCTTGGGGAAGCCCGTAAAATATCCCCCTTAATTCATTAGGTCAGGTAGCTCCCTTACATGGCGATCTTGCCAGGAGCAAAATATATTTTATGGCTGATACTGCCGAATTGAATTTGGTTTTAATAATGAATTTATTTTATCAAATCTTAGCCTATTTATACAAAAAAAATATCTTACACACTAAGAACTTAAATATACACTTATTTTCAATACATACAAATTCTTAATATCTAAACATAAAAATATATTGCGTTTTAATTCGGTGGGAAACAAACGACAGAATTGGGCAGCATACTTGCTATATCATCAAAAATAATAACCAATATGCATGCCCCTTTTAAAATGCACAAATGCATCCAAATACGTTCAAGCATATGCACTACACAGCATGCAGTACATTGAACCTTCGCGAATAGGTAGATACACTTGACCATAGTAAAAGTAATCTGAGACTCAAGTGGCATTGAAGATTTTATTAGATAATTTTCTGGAGTGAATGAAATGTGAGTGCATTTGAGAAATAGGTTGGCTATAGAAACGTGAAGTATGGATCTAATGGGAATGACCTAAAATAAAATAAGTTTGATATTCTTATGTAATATAGTGTAGTGCATGCGCACTACAACTGTCATGGCGTCGCTAATCCCCGCTGTCGTTTTTTTCAACCAATTCCCCCCGGGCTTGCAAAAAAACACGCCTATAGTTAAAAAATCAACAAATTTAAAATAAATTGGTGAAACAACTTCTGTACACCATCTGATTTCATTAACAAATCTTAACTTATTAGAAAAATGTTTTAAAATCGTTGAAGCGGTTTTTTATAGAAAAATATTTTATATAAGGCGTGTTTTTTGCAAGCCCGGCGGGAATTGGTTGAAAAAAACGACAGCGGGAATTAGCGACGCCATGACAGTAAAAAAACATGGAGTTTTCATACAAACTATCGATAACATGTATGCAATTCATGCCGGTAACACAGTTTTTCGGTGCGCTTAAGTTTGACCCCGAGAATTCTCCGGGATTAGTTGTTGTTGCATTTAACATGTTAATTGTTTAGCACCGATGTCGTTTTTTTCATCCAATTCCCCCCGGGCTTGCAAAAAAACACGGCTATAATGTGAACAGACCAGTCAATAACGACATCGAAGGTCACAAAAAATTGCGCTGCGCTGATTTTTGGGGTGGTTGTTAGGATAGATACCAATAGTGTAAAACCGATTTTGCAGCTTCGAAAGACCTATGCTAACCATTGTATATAAAATCTATAGTAATATCATGAAGAGGAGTGACGGTAGCGACATCTTAAGGACATATGTTTGACTTCTTTGTGGAGTGTTGGTTGGAATCCCGAATATTCACAAGACGAGAAACGTAATAATAAAATAAGAACGGGAACGCTGTATACTAAATTTATGAGATTGCGAGGAAGTGAAAAAACGCAACCATAACCTTGACACATTGGCTTCGCATTGGAAAAAAAATGGCTATATGTAGGTATGCACAGTACACATATTAAAGGTAATATCATTAGCGTTTTCATTTTTGTTCAGTTCTGCGCATCTGTCAAAATCGAGGTATTATGGTGGTAAAATGGTGGATTCAGTGCCCCTTTCCTTGTCTAATTTCAATATTTTGTTGTTGTTTCTATGCGCGTTGAGTTCCTGTGGTCACTCGAACAGCCATTGTTAATTTTTTGACATTTCCAACTTTGACAACCTGCGCAATATATTACCTTTAATATCATGATACAACTAAACAGATATGGTCTTCGCGTTTCTATTTTTGTCTCGTTCTGCGCACCTACGTCATAGCCGCAGATCGAGTTTGACGTCTTGCAATTTAGTATGTGAAATATACGCGAAATGAAAACAAATTAAATTTATATTTATTATAATCATGATACATACAATTAAAATAAAGTAACAATTAAGGTAGGACCGCACTCGGCGGAATTGCACTTCAGCGGAACTGAACTTCACGACTTATTTGTAGGAAATTGTATGAGCTATATCGCTCTAAGCGACAACTGCACTTCACGGCGCGACACTATGCGACAAAGTTGGTAATCTGACCAACTGTGTCGCGACGTGAAGTTTCGTTCAGTTTCGTGCGAAAGTGCGCACGGTGTCGCTGAAGTGCAGTTCCGCCTAGTGCGGTTCTACCTTTAAACTAAAAAAAGTTATATCATACATTATATTTATACAGCCGCACTTATGTAGATACCCAAGTTTTTTCAATCAAAATAAATAAATAAACATCTCTGTGTGAAAAGAATTGAAACAAATCCTTAGTGCAAGATATACCTTCCCAGTTTTCAGTCAGTTTGAATTGTCTTTTTTCTGTGCGTGAAATAAAAACTAATATCTTCATACGATAGAATATCGGCTAATTGTAGAGCAGTTATATATATATTATTATAGTTATTTATAGCGAATCCCTGTGCAGCCAATAGTTCCTTTGTTATCAGAAAAAAGAAACGAGACAATCAAGAAAATTGGATTTTTCAAGCAATTGAACCTTACGAAGGTAAAGGTTAAGAACGATATAACTCCTGAAAAATAGTTTATATCGTGCAAAATGGAATTAAATATTAATTCAAATATACAAATTTATCAAAATTATATACAAATTATTTTAATGCACCTGGAACCTGAAATATTGAAAGCGAAGTCATGGTGATGGCGATCCTCAACTGACTCTTGTGGCAGAAATACATACAACAATGAAAACTATTTTTGTATGATAAATTCCAACGAAGGGATAGGCTATAATGCAGTATATGTTGAAGCTCCAAACGCACTCATTGAACACATCTTTTTATCTATTTACTTGACAGCATCTATGTATAATAATTTATCTTATTCCTGCTTCTATCTCTGTTTGTTAATTCAAATACGTACTTAACGTTTTCTAAGATACTTTTGTCACTCTGAATTGAATTCTCGAACAATAAAGAACAAAACAGAAATTCGGTTAATATACCTTTTATTTTTATATTTAGACTGAATTAGTTTTTCAACAGGTTATGGACCCAGTCCCATGTAGAGATAAAAGTTTACAAGTTTAATTCTTTATTAAAGTATTTAAAGTTATCTGCGTTGAAATGATGGATGCCAAGTTTTCATTCCAAAAGTTGAATAATGAAAATTTATTTCACATGGAAATATAAAATGGAGATGCTACTAATCAGGGGGTATGTATCAGGTGGCATAGTTAAGCCCGAACCGATAACTGCTTTATGGATTTCCAAAGATGATGAGGCTCGTGCAACTATTGCATTGTCGATCGAAGACAACCAGGATTCAACACGTCAAGAAATCTTCTACATCTATGGATGCATGGAACTCGTTAAAGAAGTATCATGAACGAAAAACTTTGGGAAACAAAGTTCAACTCATGAGGCAGATTTGCGGACTTCGACTGGACGAGGTTGGAAATATGGAAACCCACATAGCAAATATGAACACCTTGTTCGAGCGGTTAGCAGCAATCGGCGAAGAGCGTCTTTCAGAAGCTGTGACACGTTAATTATGGCATTGGAAACTCGAGAAGAACTAAGTTTCGATAGCGTACACTCAAAACTACGGGGAGAATTCAAGCGAAGGACAGAAACACTTATTGAAAAACATGAATCCGCAATGAAAGTAACAAAGGGTGCGCGTCTTGGTCCAGAATGTTATTTTTGTCATAAAAATGGTCACTTCAAGAAAAATTGCAGGCAGTATCAAGAATGGATGAACAAAAACAAGCAAAAAGCACATTTGGTTACAACATCTACATACAAGAATGAGGTAAGTTTGTTCACTTCATTCAATGACGCAAAGGGTTGGATTCAGGCTCGACTTGTCGTATAACAAATGTAAAAGAATTGTTCGTGGATTTTAATCCTGCAATCAAAGAAAAGATTTTCGTTGGGGATGGCAGCGAATTATCTTCAGAAGGGAAAGGCACGTGTATAATACAGATTTTGAACAGTATAGCTGGGACCGCACTCGGCGGAACTGCACTTCAGCGGAACTGAACTTCACGACTTATTTGTAGGAAATTGTATAAGCTATATCGCACTAAGCGACAACTGCACTTCACGGCGCGACACTATGCGACAAAAATGGTAATCTGACCAACTGTGTCGCGACGTGAAGTTTCGTTCAGTTTCGTGCGAAAGTGCGCACGGTGTCGCTGAAGTGCAGTTCCGCCTTAAGAATGAAGAAACTAAAGCTACTGTCCCAAGTGTTTTGTATGTTCCACAGATGAAGGGAAGTCTTCTATCGGTGTCATGTCTGGCAGAAAAAGAAATTAAAGTAATTTTTGAGAAAGGGAAATGTAGACTTCTTAAGAATGGTGCCGACATTGGTGTTGCAGATCAATCTCAAAATATGTACATATTAAGGCAACCAAAGATAGTTTTTGTCACTGGTCATAAGGACAATTGCATACATCAGTGGCACAGTATTCTTGGGCATAAGAATGAAGAGGCTATTGAGCTAATAGTTTCGAGGGATTTAGGCACAGGTATACAAATCGTTATTTCCTTACTTTTGTCGATTTCTACAGCCGATACACTGTCGTTTATTTGCTCCAACACAAGTCAGAAGTCATTGAACGAATGAAGCATTATGTTGAGATAGCAAAAACTAAATTCAGGAAATAGCCAAAGTTCTTCAGATCAGATCGTGGAGGAGAGTACACCGGTTACCAAATTCAGCATTACTTGAGGCAGGAAGGCATTCAAAGTCAATTTACAGCAGCGTACTCTCCGCAACAAAACGGCGTAGCCAGTGCCTACGTTCTGTAACTCTCGCATCGAAAAAAATTGGTCGAGAAACGTTGGAAAATGGAACAAAACCCATATGATTTGTTTCAATTTTCATTGTTTCTCGACTAATTTTATCGATGCGAGAGTTACAGAACGTAGACTATATACATAGATTATGACGAGTTTTTTTGGAAGTTGCAGGACATAGGAAAATGCATGTGCAGCATTTTGACGCTAAAACCGCATTCCTAAACAGCGATTTAAAGGAAATAGTTTACATGCAACAACCTCCAGGTTACCTCACGTGAGGGTAAAGAGCATCACGTGTGTAAATTAAATAATTTATTTATGGACTAAAGCAGTCTCCACGATATTGGAATCAGGTCATTCAGCGCTAATTGACGCTGGTTTCCAGCAAAGTAATATTAACCAATGCTTATATACGAAAAATATTGACAATACCTGGATTTTCATTTAAATTTATGTTGCGATGATATGTTGGTTGCAAGTAAAGATATAAAACTTATTAATGATGTCAGCAAGATTTTAGGGTCTAAATTTGAAATCAAAAATCTTGGGGCGATCAAACAATATCTGGGACTTGACGTGAATCGTAAAAGCAATGGATATTTCTTAATAAGTCAAACAGGAAACTTCAAAATAGTAGAAGATATGGGTTTGAAAGAAGCTAAAATTTCGAACGTTGCTTTAGATTTCAGCTATGGAAAAGCAAATTCTGATCCATCTTTACTATCTGACAACAAGAAATTCATCGGATGCCTACTGTATATTTCAGTTAATTCTCGACCGGATATTGCAGCTAGTGTGTCTATTCTTGCTAGAAAGGTGTCGCAACCGTCATAAGAAGACTGGAATGAACTAAAAAGGTTTATTTATTTAACATAACTAAATTGCTAGTTTACAAAAAAAATTTTTACAAAATTCTTACAAAAGTGTATATTAAGATTTTAATTAATTGCAAAAAAAAAAGTTGATTTGAATTTACATGAATTAATTGTTTTTTTATCAAACAAATTGTTATATTTATTATTGTTAAAATTAAACAGCCTCATTTATTAACTCGTTTTATCGACGGAGTAAATTTACTCCGACTTTACAACGCCTCTAATCCTAAAAAACCTATTTATAAAAAAAATAAACGAGTATTAGAGGCGGAGTAAGCTAAAACTGGTACATAGTAGGAATAAAGCCGTAGTAAAGACGTTTTAGTATCTAAATGTCAATTTGACCTGACATTTAGAAACTAAAAAGGAGTGTAGAAGAATTTTTTTAATTTGTTTGTTACTAATTGTTAGACAAAATGGATTTTGCATTTATAATAGATTTAAATTCTTTAAACGTTTTTGCTGCAGCAAGAATAAGACTATAAGCAGTACAAAACTCGTTTTAATCTCATGGCACTGAGAAAAATGGGAAAATGTGAAAAAATTAATAGCCATAGTTCGGCCTTCCCTAAATGATGATGAAGTATCTATGAACATTTAAGCAAATATATTTGTTTTTATCGTAATCTGCAAATTATTTATTCGTTTAGCTTTTGAGAACCATCCCAGTTTTCAGGCCGTTTTCTTTTATTTTGTTTATCCATTTGTTTCGTAAGAAAAACCACCAATAATAATTTCTTAAAATGAATAATTGGGGAAATCAGGTGAGGTTTGTTTACGTTTGTAATAACCGGAGTTTTAGATTGGTCATTTTTTTGGTAATATATTTGACATTAGGACGGTGTAGCTAAAACTGCCAAGAAAATATTTTATAAGAATTTGTTTGACGTGGCGTAAAGACGAAGTAAGTGCTTCGACTCGGTTTAACTATTCCTAGGTTTAAACGAGTATTAGTGAAATCTAATAAATAAGGCTGAAATAGTTTAAACATATTATATAAAGGAGAACATTTTTCGTAATTGGTACGATAGTTTTGAATAAGTATACTATCCGGTATGTTCCTCAAGTTTCTTTGTGGAATATTAAAGTTAATACGAGACATAAGGTGCAAAGAGTCTATGTTACGTTAATTTTATAATGAAAACAAAAAATAAATAGGAACGTCTGTCCTCGAGACTGGGTAAATCAATAAGTCTTAGTCTGTTGTTATAAGGTGGGAGATCATAAGGATTTACCCATCCCAGTCCTCTGAGAGCAAATCTAAGAAATCTTTTTTGCACCTGTTTCAGTCTATTTTTATGGCATTCGTAGTGAGGTGACCAAACCTGACAAGCGTATTCTAAAATGGGTCGTACAAAAGATATAAAAAGTTATAAAAAGGTTAATCAAATATCTCAAGGGCACAGCAGATCTAAAACTATCTCTCGGTGAAACAAACAACACAACTATACCTACTCTTTGGCTATGCGTTTGCAAACTGGGCTGAAGATCGTACTGAAAGGAAATCTAACAGCGGATATATCTTCAAAGACTTCGGTGGAACAATCAGCTGGTATTGCGGAAAACATAGTTGCATAGCTCTTTCATCCGCGGAAGCCGAGTTTATAGCTTTTGCAGAGACTAGCAGAGAAGCAGTTTGGCTTAAAAGGTTACTCGAAGATTTCAACGAAAAGTTAGAAGAATCCGTCCTTATATTAGAAGACAATCAAAGCTGTTTAAAATTAATCTCAAGCGAAAAGTTTAGCGGTCGTTCCAAACATATAGACACAAAATATCATTTTATCAAGGACTATATCGCCATATGAAATCATAAGATGTGACTATACTGTGAAAGTACCAACATGGTGGCGGATCTTCTTACAAAGCCACTACCAGCAGGAAGATTCAAAGATCTCAGAGAAAGATGTGGATTAGTTGAGCACGTTTAAGGAGGAGTGTTGAAGTTCCAAACGCACTCATCGAACACATCTTTTTATCTATTTACTTGACAGCATCTATGTATAAAATATATCTTATTCATGTTTCTATCTCTGTTTGTTAATTCAAATAAGTACTTAACGTTTTCTAAGGTACTTTTGTCACTCTGAATTGAATTCTCGAACAATAACGAACAAAACAGAAATTCGGTTGTTATAACTTTTATTTTTATATTTAGACTGAATTAGTTTTTCAACAGTAGGCGTGTTTTGTTGACTTTCTTAATGTTCACATTAGGAACTGTTCAAAAAAACGCTTAAGCTTTCCAGTTTCATTAAGACATTTTGCATTTGAATGTTGGCACTATTTGCTTGGGTATACTGTTACTTCAAATGTCAAAAACTCATTTAAAAGTCTGCTGTTACACGATGCATCTAGACGCATGCGACTTTTCGAACAACGTAAGTGCAAAAGAGAAAAAAAAATCGAAAAGATGAGACGGAAAAAAAGTGACCGGTGTCGCGCGGGTAAAATTTTCGGTGCAACTATTTGACGTTTCTCTTTTCTCTTGTCCGTGTTTTTACTATTCTGCTTCATATGGTTTTGTTGTTCGAGGAATAAGTTTCGATGCAGCGCACCGTTATAGATAGCTTTTTTTGATTTCTTGACTTGGCTAGTAGTATTCGTTATGGAAAATGGTTAATGAAATTGTGTGGACAAAAGAATTAACCTTGGAACTTTTGTGCCTGTACGAGATGAACCAAAATTTTTATGTGGTTAAACATCCAGATTACCTCGATAGGGTTAAAAAGGCCGATTCATTTCAAATGATGGCAGATAACCTCAAGCATTTGGCTGCAAATATTAGCGTCGAATTGATAAAACGAAAAATTCATTCACTACGGAGTCAATTCACTCGAGATTTACTTGAGGTTGAAAGAAGTAAAAAAAGTGGAGCTGGACTCGAAGACGTTTCTGAGCCCAAGTTGTGGTGTTTTAACGAAATGCTTTTTTTGAAAACTCACTGTAAAACGAGAGATTCAACTTCTAGTTACGAAGAAAAGGCACGTAATATACTTATATATATACAGTTTTTCTTATTATTTTATAATAATTTTTCTTTTATTAAATAGATAGAAGGAACAGTGCAAGAAATACATGCTACAACAAGTAGTTCAGTTGAGGAGGATGACAGATTTACTCCCAAAAGACAGGTATGTTGAACAGTTTCAGTCAAGCCAGTCTACTTTTCCTTCGTGAACGAAATAATCCGTGAATATTTGACGTATTTGCTCCGCAGCCCCTTTATGAGGGTTATCAACTTTTTGTTCCTTGTTTGAAGGTGGTGAATTGGAACCCGATTGAGCAGTTAGTGCTTTATGGTCAAAGCTATTGTGCTCGAGTAAAAAGTTGTGTAGAACACAACAAGCTTGTGTTACAAGCTCAACGTTTTCAACGCTAAGATCAATTGTCGTTTTAAATATCCTGAACCTTTGTGTAAGCAAACCAAATGCATGTTCAATAACATGTCTTGCCCTGGAGAGGCGAATGTTAAATATTCGTTTTTTCTTACATTGTGTTGCATAAGGATACGGCTTCATTATATGTTTTTGTAATGGAAATGCATCATCTCCTACTATCACATAGGGAAGTTTTCTTTGATTTCCAATAATTTTATCATCTGGAAAATTATTCTGTGCATCATCGATCACTTTTCTCAATGTGCTTTGAAGCAAAACCCCAGCATCGTTTGTCCGTCCGTTGCATCCTATGTCAACGTAAATAAACTTACAGTTTGCATCGGCTAATGCAAGTAAAACTATACTGTTTGAACCCTTATAATTGTGATAAAATGCACCATCTTTACGCAAGCTCTTAAATGCTATGTGCTTGCCATCAAGAGCTCCCAGGCAGTTTGGAAATTGCCATCGCATAGCAAATACAACAACAACAACACAAACATATATATGCCAGTAAGACCTAGGCTACTTGCACCCATTCTGATTTGGAGTTCGGAAACTGAAAAAAACGAACAAAAAACCTAAATTATAAAACGATTGACTCCCATAGTTCAACATTTAGCATAATAATTAAAAGTGTATCGATTCGACCTGATGTTTTTCTTTATTTATTTCAGGCAAAATCTTCTGCAGCAGATTGCACCAAACGTTTAAAAAAAAATATCTGGTCTCTTGGAGGAAAAAGCTGCAACCAAATCTCCCTACGCTTGGCTGGGAAAACAAGTTGTCTTTGAAATCGACCAAATGAAAGACGAAAATTTAAAGAGAAATGCCTCCTGGGAGATTCAAAAAGTTTTGAGGGACTTTGGTGAAAAAGATTTTGCAAAAAGGAGTCAACACGATTCCCTTCCATCAACATCGCACCATAATTGGGAGGAAAACATCAAAATGCTGCGCAAGTCATCTTCGGTCGAACCACAAAGCACTACTTCATCATCTGAAGGGAACATTCCAAAGAAAAAACTGTTGAACATAATAAGTGTGCAAAGGATTCGACCTGCATCTGCAAATTCTGATGTTGCAAGAAGTTCCTTCACTGCAGACATCTTAGAGCAGTCCATGGAAGGTGTATTTGATGAAAATGATTTTTTATAAATTAGGTTCCTATTTGTTTGTTCTGTTGTAATAAATTTCTAAAAAAAACTAACTTGCCTTCAAATATGAACTTTTTAAGTTATTCCATATGGATTGGCAAACTTCCGGCACGGTGTTTGTTAAAAACGGCTGTGAAAGGCGAGTTTGGTAGTCTGTGCTTTTGAAAGATTCACCTGTTGCAAGATATCTAAAGTTGCAGCTAATTTTTCTGCAGGTGGAATTGCATCCCTCATGATAGTGTCTTTTTTCACAATATCGCTTTGTATTAAAGACAACAACAACTCAAAAGTGTTTTCGTTCATCCTTAAATAATTGCAGAATGATGGTTTGTCATACTGCTTGAGTTCTTTCGTTAAAAAGCTAAATGAACCTTGTTCAGATCTTTCTCTCCGCCATGGTTTGACCCACATCTTTTTTTTCTTATTTTCCAGCTCCCTTGAAATATCTGTGCAAAGGTTTACCAACTCCCGTGCAATTTCTTCGTCGTCACTGCTATCTGTACTCATTTGCTCGATAGACTTTTCAGTGCACTCCAATAGGCTTTCCAGAAATGAGAAATTCATCTTTAAAAACAACATACATACAATAAACAACATACATACAATAAATTATTACTTTTCACAACTGATCTTTCTTCAACATATCTAATAATGAAAACAAAAACAGAAATACCTACTACAAAGATTTCGAAAAATTTCCATATAAAAGTAATTTCGGCATTTGCTTTAAAATTAAAAAAATGTCGGAAATTACTTTTATATGGAAATTTTTCTAAATCTTTATTTAATTCGAAAATGGTTTTCATAATCACTTAGAGGACTTCAATTTAAACTCAAAACCGTTCCAATAATCCAAATGAAGCTTGTCGTTTGGAAGTAACATCGTAGTATATCTATCAATTTCAGGAAATTTCTATTACTTTTAAGAAATTTCTTGAAATTGGTAGATATACCTCGCTGTCGTTTCAAAACTATTAGGGTTATAAGGATGGTTGGAATGGTTCTAAAATTCATTTTAAGTCCCCTAACTATTTCTGAAAACCATTTTCAAGTCGAACAAAGATTTCAAAAAATTTCCATATAAAAGTAATTTCGGCATTTGCTTTAAAACTAAAAAAATGCCGGAAATTACTTTTATATGGAAATTTTTCGAAATCTTTGTTTGATTCGAAAATGGTTTTCATAATCACTTAGAGGACTTCAATTTAAACTCAAAACCGTTCCAATAATCTAAATGAAGCTAGTAGTATGGAAATTACATCGTTGTTTATCTACCAATTTCAATAAATTTCTTAAAAGTAATAGAAATTTTCTGAAATTGGTAGTTATATAACGATGTCATTTCCAAAATTCTTGCTTCATTTGAAATATTGGAACGGTTCTGAGTCTGAATTGAAATCCTCTAAGTGGTAATGAAAGCTTTTTTAAATCGAATAAGGATTCCAAAAACTTTTTATTTAAAAGTAATTTCCGGCATTTTTCGGTTTTAAAGAAAATGCCGAAATTACTTTTATATCGAAATTTTTTTAAATCTTTGTTTGAGTCGAAAATGGTTTCCAGAAACACTTAGGGGATCTAAAATGAAACTAAGAAATATTTCAACCATCCTTGTGAAGTAAGTATTTTTGGAAATGACAGCATTGTATAACTACCAATTTTAAGAAATTTCTTAAAAATAAAAGAAACTTTCTGAAATTGGTAGATATATAACGCTGTCATTTCCAAACTAATTGCCTTATTTAGTTTATTGGAACGGTTCTGAATTTGAAATCAAGTCCTCTTAGTGGTTATTAAAGCTTTTTCAAATTAATCCAGAGGTGTGTTTGTGTATGCAAAAAAATACGCAGTCGATTGTATGGTGCGTAGACTAGGCTTTTTTTTAAACTTACCATACAAAATTTTTAAACTCTTTGGCGCATATTCATAGTCGTTTTTAGACCCCAGTTTATCTTAGCCTGGAGTTTATCCAATGTAAATTAGATAGGATAAACCCAGTATTTTTTTAGAAACAACTTAAATAGTGACTATGAATATGCCCCTTTGTATTTTGTAAATAAAAAAAACATTCTTTTGTGTTATTCATTTTTATTCACTTTTTCAAATATTTTGTTTACTAAAGCCAATTTTTCATTTTCAATTGCTTCCATTTTTTTAAACCTTAAATCTTTTTTGATTGCTTCCTGCTTTTTAATTTTTAATTTTTCCTCCAAATACCTGGAGTTGTTCATTTTTACTTTTTTTGCTTGTGGTTCTGGAGTTTGGTCATTAGTTAAAGACGTTGATGGCGATGGAGTGTTTTCGAGATCGGGAAATTCAGATATGTATGACGGGCGGTTTTGGAGCGCGGATGATGATGTTGTTGCTGTTGTTGTTGTTGCTGTAGCTGTTGCTGTAGCTGTTGCTGTTGCTGTTGCTGTTGCTGTTGCTGTTGCTGTTGCTGTTGCTGTTGCTGTTGCTGTTGCTGTTGCTGTTGCTGTTGCTGTTGCTGTTGCTGTTGCTGTTGCTGTTGCTGTTGCTGTTGCTGTTGCTGTTGCTGTTGCTGTTGCTGTTGCTGTTGCTGTTGCTGTTGCTGTTGCTGTTGCTGTTGCTGTTGCTGTTGCTGTTGCTGTTGCTGTTGCTGTTGCTGTTGCTGTTGCTGTTGCTGTTGCTGTTGCTGTTGCTGTTGCTGTTGCTGTTGCTGTTGCTGTTGCTGTTGCTGTTGCTGTTGCTGTTGCTGTTGCTGTTGCTGTTGCTGTTGCTGTTGCTGTTGCTGTTGCTGTTGCTGTTGCTGTTGCTGTTGCTGTTGCTGTTGCTGTTGCTGTTGCTGTTGCTGTTGCTGTTGCTGTTGCTGTTGCTGTTGCTGTTGCTGTTGCTGTTGCTGTTGCTGTTGCTGTTGCTGTTGCTGTTGCTGTTGCTGTTGCTGTTGCTGTTGCTGTTGCTGTTGCTGTTGCTGTTGCTGTTGCTGTTGCTGTTGCTGTTGCTGTTGCTATTGCTGTTGATGTTGCTACATGATAACTGGCTTCATCCGTGTCTATTCTTACCCTATCCGAAAGGTGTTCATACTCTTGCAGGTAAACTGTGTCGTCGTACCAATCGGCCGTCACTATTGATGGAGCAGGCGATAGCGCTGGTGTTACTGTCGTTTCTGGTATTGTTGAAGGCTTTTAAAAAAAAGATGTTAGAACAATTTTTTAAACAAGTTGCATGTTTTTACTTACCATTCGTATTTCATCGGCTCCAAAATTGATTGTGTGATTATTGGAAATTATGGGTTCTTTCCCGAAAATTTCCTCCATTTCATCCAGAAATGGTGCGACGCACGGTGCAGCTCCCGTTTGGCTGTTTGTTAACTTTTGCTGCCCGATACGCCCTTAAAAGCGTTGTCATTTTTGTTTCTAGATGTTTTTTTGTTGTTTCCGGACCCTGAAATCAAAAATTGGACCAAGAGATAGAGATTAATTTGTTATAAAAAGAAATGAGTTTACTTACAACAATACCAGCACCGATCATGTCCTCTAATACGTTGGAGTATGCATACTTTCTCCTTACTGGACAAATGAATTCAGGTCGCCTAGCATTGTAGAAACTAAGGAATGCCTTAGTTTCTTTTTGGTCCCATCCCTTTCTAGTGGCTGAAATACAAAAGATAAATATTAATTTTATCCAAATGAGATTAATTACATATGTTTCATTCTTTAATTTTTAAACTTGAATTGTTTTTATAAGATGAAGTTATATATTTACCTCTATTATTTCTGTATTTTCTTTTTTCTCGATCCATCTCGTCGGTTGAACACTTTAAATCAGACACAAATAACTGTAGTTGGTTGCCGATAAAAAATTTAAAAACCCGGGATGTGTTCATTAAAAATGGTTACTTACCAAAACCAATATTTTTCTGCTCGAAGGTGTTATATATGTCTTAGCAATTTGTAGTGGTAATTTTAATAAAATAATTTTATTTGCATCATCGAAAATGTATTTTGTTGTTGTTTAGTAAAATAATTCGCTGTCAAATTTTAAATCTTCATACAAAAGTTATTTTTTCAAAATATTTTCAAAACTACCATACTCACCGAACATATTTTCCTGGAAAACATGCAAGGATACCAACATAACAAGCAAATTCATTGGAAAGTTAATGTTCAAATTAGAGTTACTGAAGTTTGAATGTGCTGTTAACTTGTTGTTTTTGCATTTGCATGTTAAAAGTTGGCTTAATGTGAAAAATTTCTTAATGTTCACATTAGAAAGTCAACAAAACACGCCTAGTATAGGCATGTAATAAAAGACTTACCTTTACGCACTTAGTGAGACAGGCGTGTTCTTTTGGAAAGCCTAAATTCGCTCTCGTCTGCACTCTTTCTACTTTCTAGCACCTGCATGACAGGAATTTTAACAGGTTTAGAGTGCTGGGGGTCTAGCACGTAACTTTGATACAATCGAGTTCACTGATACAATCGAGTTCCTAATTTAACTCAGTCGACTGTTTTCGATTCGATTGAACAAAATTAGGAACAGTCTATGCTCGACTGTATCGACTCAACTCGATTGTATCAAGTTACATGCTGTCACCCGTGGTTCTTGGTTGAGGTAACTGTTTTCTCTTCCCTTAACCACTCCTCCACCTGGTGGTAGGTTTTGTAGGATGTTGGGGTGCTCTTCGGTTAAACGTTGGAAGAGAGTCGTCTTCTCCCCTTACATTTTGTATGGTGGCGTCAAAATGACCAAGAGTTCGACATTCTCTCCAGTTATTCAGGCCTATCACAGAATCCATCGTGGAAAATCTCCGAATGGATTATTCCACTACGAACCCCGAAAAAAAGCATTCACCAAATCCGAATGGATTCGAAAAAAGCAATGCCTCATTAAAAGAATTAATTCTGAATTTCGAAATCAGCTGTCCTATGTCACAGCAATACTTGGAGCTTTTAAAAACAAAAATCCCTTAAACTTTTTAAAAAGTCCCATCTTTTTTCCCTTTTTATTTTACACAAAAAAAGCTGAACATTTGTGTTAAGTATGGCTAGACTCTTTGTTTTAATAAATATCGCAAAAAATTCCCATAATCTCAGAGCACTATTACAGCTGTCAAGTTATTGATCGTGAAAAAACTGTGTTGTTGATATTTGTTTATTTATTCAATGTTTTAGCATTTTTTCCCAAGAGAATAATATATTCAGCATTAAAATAAATTGAAGTTAAAAAAATAAAGTGGTTTCAAATGTACTGAGGAACAAATTTTAATCCGGCTTGTTTTAAAAGTGATGTGTTCTTTGACTTCCTTTGTTTTTTTTTTAGCGCAATTGTTTTGTTTCGACTTCTTTGCAATGTTTCTCACTGACGTTGCATTCAATTATTTAAGAGTTTAAAAACTTTTAACGAAATAAAAATTGAACAGTTTGCGTTTGCAACCATTGCAAATTTTAGAATTTGTAAAAAAAAACTTTTTTTTTAATGAAACACAATCGTTTACCACTTGGCTACGACAAGAATCAGTTGTCGTAGAAAAGGAAGTCATATTCCGTTTCATTCGGAATTTGTGATAGAAAATTTCCCGAATTTCGAAATTCTTGATAGATTTTCCACTACGAATGGATTCTGCAATACAGTTTTTGTGATTCGTAGCAAATTTTCGATTACGATGGAATTTGTGATAGGGCTGATTATGAAGTGCATGTACTCTTCGCTATTCTTCAATGCTGTTTTCACTTGCAGTCGGCGCCTTTGACGCCCGAAGAAGAGACGTCTGATGAAGCTATTCTTTCCAAAAGAACAGAAGTGTCTCGCTAAGACGAAAAGCCTTATATTACATTCAAATCCATTGCAAAAGACCTTCAATTCGTCAGTTTCAATTGCTTACAAAATCCGATTTCCTTCATTATTATTTTTTTCTTGATTACAAGGGAACTATTGGCTGTAAATTATGCTTAAATTAAAGCTATATAACAGATATGTGTTATAAAATGGGCATTAGGTCAAGTAAAACAAATCAATAAATATTTTTGTCACGACGCAGTGTGGGGCAGCTCCATATAGTGCTATGATAAAAAGGTCACTTTCAAAACTAAAGGGACAGGAAAATAAGGTATGGTCCCTTAAACTAAACGGTAAATTAGATATGATGAGTGTGATTTTTGCTGTTTGAGTCATTTATTGAAGGTTTGTCGGGCTAGCACAGTTTGCATTTAAGGTCCTCGAATCTAGTATTTCAAAAATGTAAAAATGGTTGTGTTTTGTTTTGAACGTATATTTGGTGTTAAAGCCTAATACATACTTCCTCGTGAAGTGAACAACCATCAGTGGAGAAAGTGAATTTTTGACACAATTTGCTTGACTTTTGCAGCTTTTATGGTCAAATTGTCAAAGCTACTCCAAAAATAAAAGAGCTCCTGTGCATTTTGCGCGTGAATATGGTTCACCGCTCGTGAACGCAAACTCTCCACTTTTTGTCATGGCTTCACGAGCACGCTCACGGGTGAACAAAAATGAAAATTTGTATGGATTCACGACATGAAGACAGAAAGAAGACTTAAGATGTCATATGTAGGTGAGAGTATGTAGACTATGTTTTAAATATACAAATTAAAAAAATGTATTTCTTTATGTTCGAAAATTCGGCATGAAAAAATATATTTTTTTAAGGCTTCGTGTTACGATTTATTCCATATCTTCTATTGGGGCAAAAGTTTAACGGGTCTAAAAATACGGAAAGTTTAGGGAATATTTCCTTAACAGAATTACAAAAAATTATGTGTTTAACTTTTGCCCCAAATATTTTTTTCAATTTTTATTAAAACGTTGTCAACAAAATTCAGGTGACAAAATTGACTGACTTGTTTTCATATTTGTAAAAAATAAAAATTGATCAATATTTTTCAAGTTTTTGTAGCTTATAATATTATAATAAAAAATTTTTTTCAATTTTTCTCATATTTTTTTGTCAAACAACTTTCTCAAATTATTTAGCAATAACCCATCATTATAAAAAATATGTAGTTTATTTTTGAGTTTTTGTTGCGATATTTTTGTTATATTTGTTGATGGATTCAATTAGAGAGTAGTTTTTAATGGGGTTTTCCATTGGTAAAATAAATCAATTTATTTTTGATTTGGATCTGTCAAAAACACAATTTCCCCTCTTTTTGCTTTCCATTGGGCAGAATAAATTGATTTATTTTCGATTTTAAATCAAATTTGCAAATCTTAATTTTTCGGCAGATTTACCCCTCATTTTTCTAACACCAATACAAATTTAAGCTGAAAAATGGAAGCAGTTTAATATGAAATTTACTGCATACACTTTTCAAAAGACAACAAGTTTGAATAAAAATTTGACAGCTACGCCGCACAGACAAGAATGTACACCAATACAGTGGCAAAAAAAAATCAATTTGAATTGTGTTCCATTAGCTAAGAAAAAAATCAATTTTCAAACTGAAATCTGAATTTACCAATGGAAAACCCCATAAGATTGTCAGTTAACAATTTTTTTGAATTAAAAAAAAACATTGTAAAGCAATATTTTGGTTTCAAAATTTTGAGTTTAAAACTGTTGATTAAAATAACTTTATTTAAAATGAAGATTCAGGAATGGGTTTCTGGCTTTAAGAAAAGCTATAGGATTTTTATGCAAATAGTGCCGTTATTTTTAAATGGTTCTTTTTATACTTAAAGTTTTTTTTTTTGAAAATTGCCCCTCCCACTTAAAGCGGAGGGGCACTGTATTAATTTTATGCATAGTATGCCAAAGGCCAGTTATTTGTTATTATTCTGTTTACTTTTTGTTTAAGAGTTATTATAGCTAAATTTTTTAAAGCTGTATTTTGAAAACTATTGGTTGAACATTGGCGATTTTAGGGTCAAATTAAAGAAAATAAAGTTATCTTGAAATCGTAGTCGAAAACTAGTCTCTAAGGGTTTAAATCGTCAATAACTGAAAAAAGCGAGAAAATTTCACGGTTTTTTTTAAATTTTACCAATGTTGCGTTTGTCGCTCGAGGTCGAAAACTTGGCACATTCACTAGGCCAATATCATAAACAACTCAGCCACCAATCAGAACTACCGGATCTGACGCAAGGTCAGACAAAGCTACTGGACTATTACAGGGTAAGCTTATGGAATTGCATCAGGTTTTTCAAATATTTAAGGTTTAAATAGAATAAAAGTATTTTTCTTTATTTTTCAGGTTATGTAAAAATAGAAGGTATTTATTTTTTAAACATTTAACGGTACTAATCTTCTTCTTCAAAATTTGGTTTGAATCTTTGCAATATCTTTTTTTTCTCTTTTAAAAACTTAGTTAGCAAATAGTCTACATAGTTTTAAAATAATATGAATTTTAACAAAAGATTTCTCGGAAAAAAAATTTTAGAAGGATTTAAACTTATTTTTTAAGAAAAATATTAGTACATTTAGGAATCGTTCCAATTTGTATTGCAAACAAAATTCATCTCATTTTTAAACTCAAATATCTAATAAACCAGTAATAATAGAGCAATTCCAATTTCGGATTCAATCTAATCATTCCAAAAACCATCAGTATAGTCTGGGGCCAAATTACGGCATCAGTGACTGAACGACACGTGAGGGAAATTTCATACAAAATATCGATAATATTCGATATTTCGTATGAAATTTCCCTCACGTGTCGTTCAGTCACTGATGCCGTAATTCGGCCCCTGATTTCTGATACAAAAACAATTAATATCATAAAATGGCCTGTTTTGCACAGTGGTTTGGTTTGTATAGAAGAGCGGAAAAAATCTGTAAAATCTGAAATATTTAACGGATTTTAATTAAATTTGGCAAATTTGTTCAGATTGCTCCTTTACATATTTGGTCAAATTTAGTTACGAAATCTTGAGTAGAAAAAAAGTAATTGACATTTTTCTAAAATTTGAGGGTTTAGATGTTGTACCGAAATTTCAAAAAAGTCTGTTAAATCTCAACTATTTACCGGATTTTTATGAAATTTGACAAACATGTTAAGATTAGTCTTATACATATTTGATACAAATTCGGTTAAGAAAAAATTATCATAAAAAAGTTATTGACATTTTTTTTTTAATTTGTGGGTTTGATGTTGTAAAATTAAAAAAAAAAGACTGTTAAATCTGAACTATTCCAAGGATTTTGATGAAATTCAGCACCAGTGACGTAGCTACTCTGTTTTGTTGGGGGGGGGGGGGGATTGGACAGACAAATTTTACTAAATTTAACGTCCATTTCTAAAAAAATTGCCATTCGCCAGTACATTCGGTAGTACCTACAGATAACCTGAACAGAATAAACACAGATATCTACACTCACTGCTAGTAAAAGCCCTTCCACACTATCCCACTGAGTATTAATACATGTCAAAAAAGTGTGAAACAAATCATGTATAATAGTGTGGAAACAAAATAAGTTTGTTCGTGTACTTCTCGGACTAAATCTGGCAAACTGTCAAAATTGGAGGAGTGGGGCTGAAATTCTCTCAAAGAGAAGCAAAACTGTCCGAGAATACACGAACGCCTTAAACCAAAATATTTGCCAGTTTTTAAACGTCAACAAAAAGTAAACAAAAGCAAAAAAGTAAACAAAGCAACAAAATTGAAATTTTGATGATAATTTCACATTCTTTATTAAATTTGATGATGAACAAATTAAAATTAACGTTGTAAGTATTTACAAATACAAAATACGACACTAAACAGGAACATCACGTAATTGTTTTTTATTAATCCCGAATTCTATGAAAAATTCAGAACTACATAAGACAGAATTAAAAAAAAAACACTGAATTAAAGTACACTTCACAAACAAAGTTTCTTAAATAATTTATTAATTTTTTTTATTAAAACGTCACTTCTTTTATTAAAATAATTAATTTTTGTAAGTTAACAAATTAAAAACTACATTTTTACTAAGACAAAACAAAAAGTAAACAACAGCCATTTTGTTAATTTTTTGTTGTTCTTTGTCTTTCAAACTGGCTTCTGACACAACACAGCACTAAACAGTTTTTGCCCGAAGAAATTTCTTGGGTAAAAACTGGCAAGAAGGGGAAATTATTTTCTCTCTCATGAGCGCTCTCTCCTGTCAGAAACTACCCAAAATTTGCGTACGCGAACGCCTTCGGACTAAATCTGGTAAAAAATGGTAGTTTTGGGTAGTTTCTGGCGTGTAAGCGAACGGACCTAATATGATATTCCCAGCCTACACGATTTGACATGTGTTAATACAGGAGAATTTTTAGAAATGGTTCTGTCACACATTTCATCACATTTTTATTAAGGTTAGATTAAACTGTTGTGTGTGGTCAAAAAATGAAAAGAAATTTCTCTCTCACAAATTTGGCAGTAGCATGGAATTCTTTTCCACTTTGTATTAATACTCAGTGGGATAGTGTGGAAGGGCTTTAACCAACTGCACTCGTGTTCCAGTTTACAGCAGCGCTCTTGGGTCTTGGTGGTCATGCCATGAAACTTTCCATAACGAGCACTATTTTGCCAAAAAAAAAGTATGTGAAAAGTTGGGCCGGAATGGAATTTTTTTTTGGATAGAAATAATAATTGAGCCATAAGTTTTATATTGGCATCAATATATTAGCTTGTTTTTTGTTCTAAACGCCTCAAAATTAACAATTAAAATTTTCAATGATCGTTTTCATTGAAAACTATAACTGGCCCCTTATTCAATTTAAATAAAAAACGAACTTTTTCAAATGCCATCTAATGTCGGTTCTTCTTAAATATTTGAATTTTAACGAGTTTTTTTTAGTGTTTGGCGTCTATTTATGTCGTTTTCCATTGGACGTCTGGAAGTGTGCAGAATGAAAAAGAACTCTTCTGAAACCATTCCATTGGCAAAAAAACGGCCAACCGACGCCACGCTTCTCAGAAGAAAATTTCGCTTCAGATTCCACTCAAGAAGCACTAATACATTTAAGCTATAACTTCAAAACAAACTCACTCAAATGTCAAAAGTAAACATCGGACTCTGTTTGATTGTATGCCTGTTCGATAACATGAAATGTTCACGATGATAATGACAAATTTTCTAAGTTGAGTAGAAGTAGTTAGTATTGTTCCAGTGAATCCATGAGTGAAACCAATGGAAAACGACATTAGTAACGAATGTGGTCGCTCAGTACCAAAAGGAAGTGACAAGTAACTAGCAATCCATATATAATATATAATACGTCAATGCCTACACTCAAATACAACCATGCGGCCTCTACATTATTAGCATGTCGACAGAGAGACTAAATAATTTGTTTTCTGGCATTCGAGAACAAGCGACTTGATGGACATGGTTCTTTTAAGATTCAGTGCACTAAAAAATCGCAAAGTCCAATTATTTAAAAAAAAATTAAATTAATGTTATTAGGTGTGTTTTATTCATTGCTGCATAGCCAGCGCAGCAAAATTTCCCTTGGCAAAAAAAAACAATTTGATTGCTGGCGAAAAAGAAGTCAGTAAAAATAAAGATGGCTGTGCTAGCGATAGAGCTTTCAATAATTGAAATAAACGTATAGAGTGAGCTTTCGTTTTATTCAGACTTGTGCTGCGCTGGCTATGCAGCAATGAATAAAACACACCTATTGTCAAAAAGAATATAAAAATTGTGAGCGCAGTTCACATTAGTCGTGTTTTTTTGGGAAAGCTATTCACAGTACAGTAGTATTCAACACGCACGAGTTACAAATACAACATCCACAGTAGAATTATTGCTAATAAAAGCAGAATTAGAATCCTACTGCGTATGGGTAGGCTACTGTGGATGGGTTTTTTTTGGAATTTCTTCCTATACCTACTATAGGTGCGTTTTATTGGTAAATTTATAGCTAGCACAATAAAATTTCCCTCGGTGAACAATAACAACAATCAATTACTGCCGATAAATTTGCCAGTAAAATAGTGGATATGGAAGTGGATGAAGAAAGTTGAAACTTTGAAGATGAAGGTGGCGCGTTGAAAATTATTCATGACTTGAACCTTAATGTTGTTTTTCACCTTTGTATATAAAAACTATAGTACTATCATTGAATAATTACAAATAGAAGTGGACACTGAGAAACTAGAAACGCCATCGTTGTTTTCGTGGTCATTATCGGCAACATAATAAAATATTAAATTGTTGTTTGGTTGCAAAATGCGCTAAGCAGATTCAAATAGGGATATTTTTAGGGAAATTCGTTTACAATATACCTATGTACTACATACATACGGTGGAAGTGTTTTTTATTTGTCATGAACAACAAACAACAACTAGAATGCCATTCAAGGTCAACTGAAAGCGTTCGGTAGTATAGGTAGGTAGGTAGATACTTCAAGGGTTGCTTTTGCATTTTTTGTGGTTTCTCTCAATTAAGGAAGGTGACGTGTGACGATAAATGATGTTTGTGTGTTTTTATTTTTGTAATTATTATCTTCAGTTTGATATTTTCTATTTTGCTTTCAGATTTGTAGATCTAAATCCCATATAGGTAGGCACAGGTACATACCTATCTAAGGCTACCTATTTAAACGTTTCTTTCACGGTTGCTCAAAGGTTTATTAAATGATTGTTAAAATTTTAAGTTTTTAATTATCGTCAGAATAGCTAATTTCTTAGTTTTAAGTGTTAAATATTATTGAATCATGTGTTAATGTTGAGGGGTAAAATATTTTGCTTGAACGGAGATTTAAACAGGTTGTTTTGCCTAAGATACGACAAAAGGCTAGGGCTAGTAAGCAGGTTGGATCAAGGCAAGACACAAATTGTATGGGCGGAGAGGTCTAATTCAACCTGCTAAGCCGAGAGGGTAATTTTCCAAAAAAATCCACTTGAAAAAAAAAAAAAAAATCATGACACAGTGTCATGCTATACTATTGTGAAAAGCCCTAAATACACTTAGGTATATAGTCTCAAAAGAAATTGACTAAAAAAATCAAATTTATAACAATTTTGTTAATATAAAGATAAATAGATACTGTTTTTTACAACCCAGCGCCGCCAGGCCATTGCCCCTCGCTGCCGGTGGGCAAACTTTGGGCACCCAGAGATTGAAGTCGCGCACGAATCGTGTTAATTCATGTCCACTTTTAATTGCGGTTCTTCTTAAAAATGGTTAACATACATATTTTGTTATTAATGATCATGAATAATATTTTTAACGAATAGGTACGAGTATATTACGCATATTGATCATGAAAATGTGGAAACGAAGGCAATATTATTGAGCAAAACCGTTGGTGTTGAACCGTAGATCCAAATAGGATACTGAGAACAATGAACATACATTATGTTATATGTAAGTGGCAATAGATGCAAACGTTTTAGAAAGAAACGAAAATCTTGTCGTCAATAAATTGAGTCTGTCTGGCTAAAAAAAATGCTTTTTTATGGTTTTAGGAACAAAATACCTAAGTAAAAACCATTCTGAAATGTGTCTTTGCTTTCGTTGCATCAGTGATAATTTCGATAATTTGTAAAAAATTCTACTTACTTATTAATTAAACTTACGAGTATTATTAAAATTATAAAAATTACTATAACAATGTAAAAATAAAAAAAACTCTGGCGTTCCCAGATTTGTTTTACCTAACGATTATCGTCGTGAAATATGGTTACCAAATTCTGGGAAGAGTTTCTCAGAAAAACTTATTTGCGACGAAAAAATTTATATATGTGTGGATCATTTTGACAAAAAAAAATTTAAGTCTGGGAGCTTTCCGTGCATGCACAAATAGAGAGGCTTGTCCATTCCCATACAATCAAAATAAAAGTGAGTGTGTTTTAAAAGAAATCACAAATAACTTGCATAATTTCAATCCACAGTTGTTATAGATGTTATTTTGGCATTATTTAAACACGTTTTGTGGTTCAAATGCAAATGGCAGTACCTACATATGTATTCGTTTGCGTAAGATTCTGGGGCCGAATTACGGCATCAGTGACTGAACGACACGTGAGGGAAATTTCATACAAAATATCGATAATATTCGATATTTCGTATGAAATTTCCCTCACGTGTCGTTCAGTCACTGATGCCGTAATTCGGCCCCAGATTACATTTTTTTTGCTCCTGGTATTATGCCCCAGAATTGTGTGGAGGCCCTGCATCCACTCCCAAAATTTGCTATCTGCTCTTCGAAAAACTCTTGACAGTATCTTTTAGAAAATTCATTCAAGTGAAACCCCAATTTTTTCTCCTGAACAAATTTGATTTTTTTTTTGCGAAAAAATATATGTACAGTCGACTCTCCCTAAGTCGAATTTTCACGGGATACCAAGATTTGTTCGAGTTAGAGAGAGTTTTGGAAAAATTCGAGTTATAGAGGAAAAAAACATTTTTTTTATTTTAAAAGGTTTATTTAATAAATAAAGGTTAATATATATATGTATTAAAGCAACCAACAACACAAAGAAAAGGATAATAATCCCTTTTTGTTTTTGCGTTGTAACTTTTTAAAAACTGTATCTTTTTATAGAGGTACCAGGGTTATGAATAGGAAGAAACGTAAAGAGCTGGCAATGATGGTACACGCGATGCTACACATATATACATATGTACCTATTAAGGTTTTGATGGTTCGTAGTTATACTATACCCAAATACGAATTCCGAAGGGGTAATGGTTTTTTATTTTGTTTTGTTCTAAACAAAATTCGACTTAAGGGGTGAAAAAAGATGCCAATTATCGAGAAAATGTGTTCGAGTTAAAGACAGTTCGACTTAGAGAATGGTTTTTGTATAGAAAATTGAAGGGAATGATAAAATATGGCGAAAAGGTTCGAATTAGAGAGAAATTCGACTTAGAGATAGTACGACTTAGGGCGAGTCGACTGTATATTTATAATTATTTATTAACAAAATAATATTTTTTTCAAAACTTTACGTTATTAACTAATATTTTTACGTTATTAAGTAATATTTTTGTTTGTAATATTCGAATCTCCTATTAATTTCTAGTCAAATACTAAAAACCGGATGCCTAAGGGTCTGTTTCACAATGTCTGATTAAAGTGCCAATTAAGCTACATGGAACTTATTCGACAGTTAACAACCTCATTTACGTTTCAAAATGTCTGAATACGTCTAATTGGCAATTAAATTTCTAAGTATTTTACTGGCAAGATGAAGTGCCGATTAGAAAATTAAACTAACAATTAAAAATTCAAAATTTTCTTCACTAACACTCACACTTCAATTCAACACACAATTACCTCTTATTATTCACATCTCTTTGAAACAATCCTCTCGACACTTTTAACATATACAATAAGATGACCCACCATGAAAAACTAACTATTTGATGATTATACATATTTTTTCTTCAATGTTTGACATGAGTCAAATTCTATTTGTCTGGAAAACTGGAATAACGAACGAATAGCTAATTGATCATTGTGAAACGCAAAGTTTTTTAATGGGAGGATTTCATTTTAGGATCAATTAAATGTCGGATAACTAATTAGAAATTTACTCAGACATTGTGAAACAGACCCTAAATGTCTTTTAATTTTTAAGAAAATTGAAAATAACGAAATCTACTATACTTCTTAATTAGTAGAAAATAATAGGATTCTTGAAGCAACAAAATAACGGATGGATGTCGAATTTAAGAAAACTTACTTTTGTTATTTTCAATTTTCTCAAAACCTAGAAAACATTTTGACATATGGTTTTTAATGTTTGACTAAAAACTGATTGGAGCATTGAATATAAAATACAAAACTACTACTTAATAACATAAAATTTTGAGCAAAATGACATTGAACACAATTTTTTAATTTTTTTTTTTCAAAAATTTAAGTTTAAAAATTAATTTTTAAAAAACTGTTCGCTCAAACAACTTAATTTAAAAAGAAAATGAAAGAAGAAATCTTTGGCGTTATAAAAGTGTATAGCATGGCATTAGGTGTATTTTATTCATTGCTGGATAGCCAGCGCAGCACAAGTCTGAATAAAAAGATTACTCTAGGTGTGATTTATTCATTGCTGCAAAGCCAGCGCAGCACAAGTCTGAATAAAAAGATCACTCACTCTATACGTTCATTTGAATAATTGAAAGCTCTATCGTCAGCACAGCCATCTTCTTTTTTACTGACTTTTTTTTCGCCAGCAATCAGATTGTTTTTGTTTGCCAAGCGAAATTTTGCTGTGCTGGCTATGCAGCAATGAATAAAACACACATACTGTAGTTGTTACCGGTGTTTTTTAATGATTTTGTTCTATTTTAATTTGATTTTTTTAGAAAATTGCCCCTCCCACCTAAACGGGGGGTAATAGACCCCAGCCACCCATACGATATATTACTTGTCTCAACTCAACCTACACGCTCTTATAGCTTTTTGTCACACCTTAGGTGAATCACCCTATGTATTGTATACCTACATAAAATCAATGTCAATATATAGAAACAAAATTGTAGAAAAAACAATAAAATAAAAAATATAGGGTGGTATCTACCTATCGGTTTTTAAAAACTAAATTGTGTTTCCTTAGAAAAAAATTAGGTATAAAAGTTTCTCTTCTTTGATCTTCCAAAAATGATGAGCTTACAAAAAATGTTTATTAAACTTATTTTTCAATGGGTAAGGTACCTATACCAACCAACATATGTATACCTATCTACACAATTAGAATTACACATTTTGAATCTTTAAAATCTCATAAATAGGTAGGTAGGTACAAAACTTTAAAATTAGGATTAAGAAAAGTTCATACCAAACTCATAAAGACCAAAAAACGCAACAAATTAAAACATAATCATCATCACCCCAAATTGCATGAAAGCAACAACAACATCTTTGAATGAACGCAAAGTAAAAAAAAATAACCCTTGGAATTACATTTCGTGCAACAAACGTAGTTTGACCTTGTCTGGCATGGAAGACAACAATTCAACTGCAAAACCAAAGTGGTTGTTTTTGTTGTTGCCTCCCTTTCATTCGAACGAAAATTTCCCTCATAATTTCCTCAAGCATATTCAATGGTTGTGGTTTTCACTATTCAGTTTTTAAAAGCGACAACGTTGACTTTGATTTCCGGCCATCTAGCGGCGATCTAATCCGGTGTCCCTTCTATTTGTAATTATTCAATGGTACTATCATGGTTAGGTGCGACAGTAGCGACACCTATATTGTCCACGCAACGGCAGATATTTGTTAAATGAGGAACGTAATAAGAGAAGAATATGAACGCTGTTTATTAAATTAAAGTGAGTGCAGTGCGAGGTACAGAATAAAATCAAGGAATAAAATATCTGTATATACCTATATAAAATCTTTTATACCTATACAAAGACAAAATGAAGAAAAAACAATTTTGTTTTGTTTACATTTTTTTTCATTCTGGCATGTTTTATGGTTAGGGAAGAAATGAATGTAAAATGTATATACATATATGTAGGTATAGTAATATTGATATTTAACCATTATAAGGGAATCGCTCACTCACATAATTTTGGTTTGTTTACATTTTTTTTCATTCTGGCATGATTGTAAAATGTATATATAGGTATAGTTATGCTTATCGATATTAAGCCATTATAAGTGAATCGCTCACTTTTTCATGCATTAAAATTGTAGGTAGATATATACCTACGCATAGTAAATCTGGGGCCGAATTACGGCATCAGTGACTGAACGACACGTGAGGGAAATTTCATACGAAATATCGAATATTATCGATATTTTGTGTGAAATTTCCCTCACGTGTCGTTCAGTCACTGATGCCGTAATTCGGCCCCTGTTTAGACTTAATTTAAGACGGGATTTTTTGAAATTTCAATTTAAAGTAGGGACCTAGGACAAAATGTGGTAAAATTGATCAAACTAGGTACAGGTATCTATTCTAGACGAAGGTGGTAAAGTATTAATTTATTTTTTATTCAATAGATATTTAAAATTCCAGAATATCGCTAACTTGATAAAAAATCTATAAAATCTACAAAGCGAGATATAAATTTTTGAAAGTTCAAAACTGAATTAATTACAAAATTCCAATAAATCAGGGTTAAGTCCGATTGAAATAAATTTTTCACATTGGAAAGGTGTTTAAAAACAAAATTATCCGTGTTTCAGGAAATTTTGATAAACATTTTTTTTTGAAACCATATTTTATGTTTCAAAAACAGGTTTTGCGGGGTTAATTTTTACCACTTTTTGATTTGTATCTTTAAAAATCTCAAAAAATGTAGGTGATAGAGATTATTGATCTACATGTGTTGTTAAAATTTTAGATTTTTCAAATTTTTTTCAACCGAGATATTGACATATTTCTGTTGTTTTATTTATCACCTCATAACTCTGTAGTTATTGCATTTATAGGATTCGTTTTTCTTTAATTCGCATCTAGAAAAATAGACAATTAATTTGATATATCATACATAACTGTAGAGTGTACACCCCACACGACTTTCACAACAGTTTAATAAGAAAGTTAAAAAAATATCGGAAAATTGAAAAAAATTGGGGTTGTTGTTCATTGCCAACCGACCGCGACGTGGTTCAGTGGAGAATTGTCCAATTTTTGTTAAAATTGAAAATCACCCGATTTTTGCTCAGTCAAATGCTTTATCTTTAGATCCAATTGTCCGATTTTCAAAATTCAAAGTTCAAATTAAAGCCAGAATCACAGTCGAGTACAAGCTACAAATTCAAAACCGTTCAAAATTTCATTCTAAAAACGTTAAAGAATGTTTTCGAGAAAAAATTTCATCGAGGCAAACGTAACGAGAAAGAGGAATACACAAAAAAAAAAAATAAAAAAAGTAGTAGGTATTTTTCTCACCTAAGAATTGTGAAGGCCACTGTTGGTTGGTTTGGTTGGCTGATAACATATAGGTATGATAGATATGTAAGTAAGTTTAAGGTCTTTAAATTTAGGTAGAATGTGAAGCTAAATTTTATTTACAAATTTATTACGGAGGCACATAAAACCTTTAAATGAATCACGTTATTAATTTAAAATTTAATGGAAACAAAATTAACAAAAAAAAAAAAAAATTTTCATGCAAATGTAGGTACTTTCTTTTAAGGGAGGTATGTACCTAACTTGGTATAGTACATTTTTTAGGTAATTTTAATTTTTCTTTTGATGAAAAAGAAAAGGATCGATTTGGTTTTGACTTATAACTTCTGTTCTATTAATCGGAACTGTAAGATGAAGGTCTTAAAATAAAGGTAAAATGTAAGGCTAACTTATTGAATTAAAAAATCACTGAGATCACATACAAATTACTTTGATTGTTTATTTATTTATAGTTATAAAAATTTAATGAAAACAAAATTAGGTAGGTATTTTAATAGAAAAATACATAGATAGATAGGTATGTACATAATGCATCAGATTACTTATGGGAGCCTATATTGTAGGTATACTACCTGCTTAAAAAGTAGTTTAGTTTAAGGTAGTTTGCATTATGCGAGTATACCTAGGCACCTACATTTATTTATGAACAATATAGCACGTGTTTTCTAATAAAAAAGCCATATGCAGTCTTTGTTTTTAATCGATGTTTATTGAATATTCAATAAATGGCGAATATTCAATAAACATCGATTAAAAACAAAGACTGCATTTGGCTTTTGGCACGAGTACGATAACTATGGCGCCAAGAATTGATAAAGGTTTTTTGTAGAGGGGTCAAAAACAAGCATTTTTTAAGTAAGTGTTTTTTTGTAAGTGTTGCTGTTGTTTTTTAATAATTTTTTTTTTTCAATTTAAGTCTTTTTTTTTTAAATTGCCCCTACCTCCTAAACGGGGCGAGATAGACCCCCCCCCTCTCATAATAAAATATTATTGTTTTTGACCCCTCTACAAAAAACCGTTATCAATTCTTGGCTTATTTTAGAATAATTTAACTAGGGATATAAGTAGGAAAAAACACGAAGACCTTTAAAACCTTTTAACCACATCAAATATCTGTCAACCTCAATATTGCAAGAAAACAAAATGCGAAAATATAAATGTATAATTGTATAGGACAGTATACCTACCTACCACTTTTACATCTTTACATATTCTTCCTCACATCTAAACTCCCATAAGCAATGCGAACAAAAAAAAATTATTATTTCAAAGAATTTTTTTTTAATTTTCTTTGATTTATTCTGCTTTTTGCCATGACGCAAACAGCTTGCAAAGTTATCTCCTTTACTCTCTTTACCGTAATCAGAATTGAAATAATACAATCCTCTCGCTGTTAATACTTGCTCTTCATTTCTTATCCTGCCATATTTCAAAGTCTGCAAAAAAAATTTCAAGTGACTCTAGCGCCACCGTATAGGTCCACGCAACCCTTAAAATTATGCTCCATGATAGTACTATAGTTTTTATATACAAAGTTTTCACTCATAAAATGGATGTGTTCTATGATATTTGTAGTTTAGTGGAGACACGGAAGCAGAAATACTTTGTGAACACAACCAAAAGTGGCTAAAGCGTTTTTGAACACAGCCGGAGCGTTTTATTGGTACCTGATTGCTGCACTAGCTATAAATTACCAATAAAACGCACCTTATATATAAAATCCCAAAAAACATTTGTGTCCTTTTTTTTAGTACAGGTTTCATATATTCGAAAAACTAGTGGGGCAAAATGCAAATGCCCCTACGTTACTACGGCGCTGTTCGGCACACATGTCAAGATTAGTCTTATATATATTTGGTCAAAATTTGGTTAAGGAAAAATGGTTACAAAAAAAGTTACGCTCAAGTTTCTAAAATTTGAGGTAAAAAACAGAAAATATACACCCTTTTTTATTTTAACCTGCTTGTACTTTTTGCGTGAAATCAAAATAACTGAAGGATTATCCCTAATTCTTTTATTTATTTTTTACTAAGCCCTACCATATAACTCAGGCTATCATAAAAAAAACCTTCTTATGAAATAATAATATTTTTTTCGAGAAAATTGAGTTGAAATTTGAAAAATTTTGCTGGTACAAATAAATGGTTTCGCAAAAAATCGAGTTTCTCAGTTTTATTTAGTTTAGTTTTATTTTACTTTTAAATGAAGGTACACATTTTTTATAAAAATAATGGGCTTAACCAGTTCATTCTGACAGTTAGTACCGAAAAATTATAACTTTTTGATATATACCACCTTCAAAACCCGATTGAGTGAGACAAATTTGAACATAACTCCCAGATCTGCAAGTATCGGCAGCTGATTTTTTCTGTGCTTTAACTTGAAAGTATGGAGCACCCATTGATATACGTAACTGCGTGGAGGCAAGTGGTGCTAAACTTAAAACTCAAAGAGTTTTCATTAAAACCACTTTTTTTAGTACCATTGTTTGAGGCTAATTACAGAAGGCTTCTTTTATTTATTATCTTCTTTTTTTAATTTTAGATATTGTCAAGAATAGACCAATAAAATGTTATATAAAGTTAAAGAATTTATTTTAAGAAACTTCGGAAAAAGACATAAAAGTTTGTTGAAAATATGGTTTGCATACTTGAATAAAATATTTTTTAACTTTGAGGGCTTGTAAATAAGTATATGGGTGATTCTCTGCCAACTGTGATTTTTTAAATTAAAATTTTGCTAAAATTAAAAGTCATTGAAAATTAATTTTTTTTTATTTAAATGTCTTTAAATAGGCATGGTATTAAATCTGTAAGAGCATTTTACTACAACTTTTAAGGAACAAAAAATATCCTAAAAAGTACTAAATCTCGAAGGCATGATGCTGACACCGATTTTTAATTTTTGAATTTTTAAACGTTTTTATTCATTTTGACAATACTTTTGGTGAGTTTCTTAATTCCCTCTTACGTTTTGATGTTTTCAACTTTGAAAGGCAATGTTTTATTCAAAATTTTATGTTTTTTAGTTTTTGAAATTTGTTTTTTGAGGTTGGAGTCTTAACTTTTATGCTAGGTTATAGCTCAGCATTTATTGCACGGATTTGTTTTTATATGTTTTGTCCGAAGTATTGGTACCATTCTCAGTAAAAAAAAATAACAAGATTTTTAGCAAAATTGCCTGAAATCATTTAATTTACGTTCATTATAAATAAATATACCACGGTACTGACACCCACGGTACTGACATTAAGGCTTTAATATAACCTCATATCTCAAAGCTTCTGAGAAAAATAAAATCCACCATAATTTTTATTTTTATGACTGCAAAAGAAATACAATATTCTAAAAATCACCTCAAAAAATTTCCTAACACGCTGGGATAACACTACCACGGTACTGACAGGTAATTTTGTGACACACGATTTTAGAATAAAAACACTTCACTCTTACAGTAAAATTACGTTAGTAAAATAAATTGACTTTTGTAAACAATAAATAAATAGTGCCTCTTTCAAACGGTACCACACAAATGCCATCAAACTAAAAACAAAATGGCGGTTCAGCTGGAAATCTTTCGAATTCAAAAATAAAATGAAATCCAGGGACACCATTCCATTATTATTATTTAATTCGAGAGCAAATATTTTGACTTGATATTGTCAAAATTTAATCAAGCCACTATTTTACTCAAACTTCTCCGAGGACAACATTTTTATTCAATGTAGATTTAATTGGAAAAACAAGGATGGGACACGCCACGGTACTGACATTTTGCGTATACTTTTACATGCCAAGGGGAAAGGGTAGCAAATTTTTAAACAATATGTAATGTAAATTATAGTACAAACTTATTTCCACAATTCAAACCAGAAATTCATAAGAAAATTTTATAATAAGTTACAAATAAAGCCCTGGACACAAAGAATCACAGTTGGCAGAGAATCACCCATATAATAAATATATTAAAAAATACTTTGAAATTATACGCTCGGGTTATCTAAGAGTAGTTAGACTTACAAACAAAAAGGCTACATATAACTTTCTCAAAAGACCTTTTTTCCGCTCTTAGCCCACTGTGCGACGTTTCGTTCATGTCTATGAACATCATCAGGTGGCAATGGATTCTGTATTTAAACATTGATTAATTGGTTACAAATTCCTTACAAACATCAGAAAATAATAATAATAACTTACACTTGTAAAAATCAAAATTTTTCAAAATAACAATAAAGTGAGCTGCATAGCAAGTCAACGTAACGATTAACAAGTTACATGCACAAAGAATTATACTTAGAGAAGGAGAACGGTTAAAAATGGATTGGTTCCAGGAACCCACTACATCTGGAAGAATCATTAATTTTCATTCAAAACACCCAAAACAAATCATTTTTAATACAGCGAAAAACCTTATAAAAAGATTTAATAAAACAATTGAAACGATATACGAAAACTCTTATACATACTATTATAAAAATAATAAAACACACATTAAATTGAGTTTTCAGATTTTTTCTTTTTAAAAACAAAAACTATTTATTTTAATTTTTAAAAAAGAGTCGAACAAATTTTGAATGCATTTCGAGCAGTTTACCGCCCATCATCAGCAACACGACTAAATATAAATTGGTTTTGTATATAACTTAACATCAGCATAGTTAATATATATCATCATCGTCATCGTCGTGTTTAACGGTAGCAGCAGCAGCAGCAACAACATCAAATACTTGTGGGTCTCGCATTGCTTATGCATTTTTCACCCGTTAATTCCTTCACTTGAACTTCTTTCTCTATGATGATGTTGATGTTGTTGCTGCTGCTGCTGCTGCTACTGTTGGACACGACGATGACGATGATGATATGATGGGCGGTAAACTGCTCGAAATGCATTCAAAAGTTGTTCGACTCTTTTTTAAAAATTAAAATAAATAGTTTTTGTTCTTAAAAAGAAAAAATCTGAAAACCCAATTTAATGTGTGTTTTATTTTTTTTTATAATAGTATTTTAACTTATAAAAAGAATTCTGTCAATAAGCGTTTTAAATACCATAAAAATTATAAAATTAAAATCAGAAATATTCTTTCCACTATTTCACGCCGAGTGACTGCTGCACTTTTTCTGGGGACTGCTTTCGATAGCCGAACTATTTTTCTATCAGTATACCCTGGGGGTTTTCTGTGGTCTCTTTCGGCGCTGAACATTTTCTGTGATATTATTATTTCGGAAATGTGCAATTGCACCGAAAACCATGTTTCTTAAACATTTTAGCTGGGTTGCAATATGTTGATATGACAATAGAGCCCTATTAAGCTCAACAATAGCTTTGTGTATTGCCAGTGTACAATTCTTGGCTCTTCCCATTGTGAAAACCACCTGCCTAACGGTTTTTGGGAAAATAGACATTTTATATGAAAATCTATTAAATATTCACCATTTATTATACAAAATGTCGAAATTTTCAATTATTTTGAATTTAAACTCAATTGTTTCCAATTAGTTGACCACCACAGAATCACATTTTAAAAATAAAATCGTAACGGTTTCTAATATCAGGATGATTTAAATGTACTTACTTATATTATTTGAAGGAAGGAAGAAAAATCTTAATAAGATCGAAATATAAACCTTTGATGAGATACATTCATCACTATTTGAAAAAATACAGCAAAATAGAATCGTTTCTAATTAGCTGTCAACGGCTGTATAAATGCACTTAACACATTTGTTTATCTCGCTTTTTTTAATCTTCTATGCCATTTTGGATCCAAATAAGTTTTTTTCCAAAAATATAGCAGCCTTTTTTACTCGACTTTGATATAAAAAAATGTATGTGTGCTATAGGAGAATGAAGTGTAACCGAGAATCAATTTTTGAATTCTAAAGCTTCTAGTCAGCTTTATTAAAACTGCTTTTGAGATTATTTAATTTTAAATGGTAAAATCATGATATTCATATCATATCATTTATTATTATTGAATGTAAATTTATAATTTAATTTTTTTCTTTATTTAACCAATTATAATAAAACATTCTCATATGGTTTTGAATAAGAATTTTGTTTTAACAGCAAACTACCGATCGATCTCACCAAATACAACATCAAGTGTTCCAATTATAGCAACAATATCGGCCAACATGTGTCTCTTTCCAATCTTATCAAGAGCAGCCAAATGGGCGAATCCTGGAGCTTTAATTTTGCAACGGTAAGGACGACTTGACCCATCAGCAACCAAGTAAACACCAAACTCACCCTTTGGCGCTTCTATGGCGGTGTAAGTGGCGCCAGGTGGCACCTGATATCCCTGAGTGAACAACTTGAAATGATGAATAAGTGCTTCCATAGAAGTTTTCATCTCAGCTCGTGACGGGGGAGTAACCTTTGCATCATCAGTCTTGATCTCACCTGTTGGCATTTGGTTTAGACACTGATTGATGATGCGTAAAGATTGGCGCATTTCTTCAACTCGGCACAAGTAGCGATCGTAACAATCGCCTTTGCTGCCAATTGGAACATCAAAGTCAACCAAATTATAGGCATCGTACGGTTGTTGTTTGCGCAAATCCCATTTAATACCAGACCCGCGAAGCATAACACCACTAAAACCATAATTCAGAGCATCTTCAGCACTTACGACCCCAATATCTTCGGTACGTTGCACCCAGATTCGGTTGGTTGTAAGAACATCTTCAACTTCGTCCAGACGTTCTGCAAATTTCGATGCAAACTCATATATGTCATCCATTAGTCCAATAGGCATATCAAGGGACACACCTCCTGGACGAATATAAGCTGCATGCATACGAGCGCCTGAAACGCGTTCGTAGAACTCCATCATCTTCTCACGCTCCTCGAACAGCCAGAAGAAAGGAGTCAATGCTCCAATGTCAAGAGCATGGGTTCCCACAGCCATAATGTGATTGAGAATACGAGTTATTTCAGCAAAAAGAGTTCGAATGTATTTTGCTCGCAAAGGAACTTCGATGTTAAGAAGCTTCTCTACTGCTAATGAATAGCATTGCTCGTTGCACATCATAGATACATAGTCCAATCTATCAAAGTACGGCAAGGCCTGAGTGTATGTTTTGTATTCGATAAGTTTCTCAGTTCCGCGATGCAATAGACCAATATGTGGATCAGCTCGAACAACAGATTCGCCATCGAGTTCTAAAACCAAACGCAAAACACCGTGAGCTGCCGGATGTTGGGGTCCAAAGTTAAGGGTTAAGTTACGCACAGACTTTTCAACAGGCGACATTTGACTGTTCCAGGGAGGTAGCCTTAGATTGGCAGTGGCTTCATTTGGGTACATGACCGGACCACTGAACTGCTTAAAAAACTCAGGATCGGGATACCATGTTGCAGCTCCACGGTTTTGATACCATCCACTGGCAGCTACTGCACTAGTATTGATTGGGCTAAGGACAGCAGAAATCACACCCCTCCTCACAATACCATTGATTGCGGCAAAAACCATTTTCATATTGTTTAAGTAACCACAGGTTATATAATTTGCGTGTTTTTAGTAACCGATAAATGCGTTCTACAAAATGCAAATCAAAGTAATATCATATTTTTACAACACTTTTTAATGACACTTACTTTAACTATTTGTCGATTTTAATATAATGGAAACTATAACACCTGAATATGAAATTAATTTTGATAAGTTTTGCTGCTCCACTAGCCAATTCGAGTTTAGATGAGATGTCAAATCAACTCGGTCTGTTCATTTCTATGTATATGTTTGGTAACTTTTTTTTCAACAATTTTCACAAAACCGAGTTTTTTTTCTTATTGGTTTTGACAGCAAAATTTAAAAAATTTGTGGAAATTCACAAGAAATTTTACATTACCAAACAGTCCTTTTAGGAGAAAAAAAAAATTAACAATAGGTGTGTTCAATGAGGCTGTTCGGAACACGTTAGAACAGAAAAGTACAAGATTTTGCTGTTCAATGAAAAATTTTCTGTTCTGAACTGTTCTGGATTGCTGTTCAATGAGTCAGTTTGGAACACTTTAGAACAGGATTTTCTGCACTTGCTTTTGAGGTAGAACAAGTTAGAACAGATTTGTGAAAACTGTCAAAATCAGATGTTGTGATTTTTTGACGCTGATAACACGAGTCTTTTTTTCGTTCGTTTCGTCTTTCGTCTTAATTACATAATTCTTTTTTTCATTCGTGAAGACTCTTTCGTTATTTTGATAAACAAACATTTTGCGGTGGATTTATTGAAAAATAAATAGTGGTTATAAATAAAAATGTTTTTTAATCACTTTTTGTTCATATTTGTAGCGTTTTTAAGTATAAAAACTGTTTTACAACACGAAATTAAAAGTTTATAAGTTCTTCGCAAAATGCTTTCGTTTTAGAGATGAGCAGTTAAAATATTCCGTGAAAAATCGATGACAAAATTTATCGAACCTGAAAACTCGTTGTTTTCTTCTTTCTTTTTAATTTTGGTAGTCAAATACATTGAATTCACATCAAAATGTGTTTTTGACTTAGGGACGTTTGTTCAGAGTAGATTTACAGGGCTATTCTGGCGTTGTGAGGGCTCACAAGTCACAAGCCCTTGTGAGGTTGATTTCTTGTGAGATTGATGTGATTCGATAACATTTTCCGTATTCTGCGATAACCCTCCCAAGAAACCTCACAAAAAACTTACCACAGCAAGGTGAATTTTTTATTGGGCTTTTCCACCAGCCGTCAGTTTCAAACAAGCAAAAAAAAATAGGAAACAGCTGGTTTGAACTTGGAGAAAGGTAAACAAACGACAAATATTTTTATAATATAGTGCTTGTTTGTTTTCCAATAAAAACGTATAAGACGATGGTTATAACGCCAATTTAACAAAAAATCAACTTCAATAACTTATCAAGCTTATTTATATAAACAAAAATCACAGAAAATATTAAAAATCCACATTGCACTGAAAAAGCATTTGTTTACATTTCTCCAGGTTCGATATCACATGTTTTGTTTTTGTTGTTTTGAACTGTCAAAATTAGAAAGAGAAAAGACAAAGATAATTTTTGGAAAAGCCCAATTGTGATTGCTAAGGTCTGAATTTTTGTTGAACGCACCCACTGAACTCATCAATAACGAAGATGATGGTGATGCCACATACATACATATATACATATGTACACCACTGGCTGTTCTTCAACGATCGTACTCGACGAGAATTGTTTTGTGAATATAATTTTCATTTATGGAAAAATAATTTTTTTCGATTTACGACAGAGGATACATTTTTTATTTGGTTATAAAATTTTTTTTCAGACAAGAAAAAACGAGTGTCTTAAAATTGTATTTCAAATGCCAAATTTGTGAGTTGTGACCTGCTCTGAGGAAGATCACAATTTCGATAATTTTTGTGAGGCTCACAGTTGTGAGGGTGGCGCCAGAATACGTAAACCTAACAAAATCGAGTTCACCTCTCCTAATGAGGTTGTTGTGACCACTGATGATGACTGACCTCTATAATATACTGAATAGTGTATCCATACAAAAAACTTGACTCCTTTTGAAGAATTTTATAACAGTGGCAAGGTACATTGGCCACGTTCGTGATTCAATCCAAAGCTATCCGGATAGGTTTGTGTTGTTGTAATCCCTGGTGACAAAACAGCTGATGCAACAACAACCCAACGTATCTGAAAATTTTTGGAAGCGTGGATAGCCTATCTGATAGTTTACCGAACGCAAGGACTTATTTATTTTAACTGTTCTAAAGTATAACAGTATAACAAAAAATAAATGACAAATTTAACCCATAACCTCAAAATTTATTTGTGTATTGTGATTTGTGGATTTGTGTTGTAACTTATCAGCATATCCACGAAAATTTTCTAAATAATCATAAAATACATAATTTTTTTTGGTCAAAGTTAAGTGTTTACGTACCAAAACGAAAAACAAATCAATTTAAGAAACTAGATATTCGATTTCAAGAGCTAGTGCTACCGGAACACGTTGCTCCGTCCTCGTCACATCGGCTACCGCCCAGTGTTTATGTGCGTTAAGTTTATACTCGTACGGGCTCTAAACTCCTTCCTTACTAGCTCCCTAGGATCCGGCAGACGCGCTACGTCCCCGCGTGAATTCATTAACCTCACCAGCCACACGATTGAGTGATTCAGGCGACAAAAATACCAGGCGTTGGTACATTCAAGTTGTACATGGGGAATTTCGACGAGAATACTCAAGCTGGCGAGCTGCGTACGCTGTTCGAGAAATACGGTACTGTCGTCGAATGGAATCGGAGCAACAGGGTCGCGACGCAATACAGAATCTTAACAATTACATCTTACACAACAATCCAATGAAAGTGGAAGCGGCAAAGAGCCGTCGTGCCCCCAATACGCCGGCAACCAATGTCTTTGTTGGCAATGTGATGAACAAGACCCAAGCACCGGAGGTGCGAGAACGATTTAAGAAAAATGGTACGGTCGTGGAGTGAAACTTTGTGTATTTGTTTACTAGTGTATGGGTTTGTGCATTTGGACAGTGTGGGACACATCCAAGATGTAATTAAAGAATTGCATGGACGTGTGGTCGGAATTTCAATTTCAAGAAATTTCTTAAAAGTAATAGAATTTCCTTGAAATTGTTGGTATATCGTTGTCGTTTCAAAACCACTAACTTTATAAGGATAGTTGAAATGGTTATAAGTTTTATTTGAAGTCCTCTAAGTGATTATGAAAACCATTTTCAAATCCAACAAATATTCCAAAAAATTTCTATATAAAAGTTATTTTCGGCATTTTTCAGTTTTAAAGCAAATGTCGAAATTACTTTTATATAGAAATTTTTTGAAATATTTGGTCGATTTAAAAATGGTTTTCAGAAACACAAGAGAACTTCAATTCAAACTCAAAACCGTTCCAATAATCCAAATGAAGCAAGTAGTTTGGAAATGACATCGTTGTATATCTACAATTTTCAAGAAATTTATATTACTTTTAAGAAATTTCTTGAAATCGTTACATATACCACGTTGTCGTTTCAAAACTACTAACTTTATAAGGATGGTTGAAATGGTTATAAGTTTCATTTGAAGTCCTCTAAGTGATTATGAAAATCATTTTCAAATCTAACAAATATTCAAAAAAATTTCTATATAGAAGCAATTTTCGGCATTTTTCAGTTTTAAAGCAAATGTTGAAATTAGTTTTATATGGAAATTTTTTGAAATATTTGGTCGATTTGAAAATGGTTTTCAGAAACACTAAGGGCCAGTTGTACAATAGTGGTTCAGCCTCGGTTCAAGATTTTAACTCACCGATTTCGGTGGATTAACTAACGTTCAACACTGGTTCAAGTATGTAATTGGTTATTATCACACCTAAGGGCCAGTTGTACAATAGTGGTTCAGCCTCGGTTCAAGATTTTAACTCACCGATTTCGGCGGATTAACTAAGGTTTAACGCTGGTTCAAGTATGTAATTGGTTTTTTATTTATTTAACATAACTAAATTGCTAGTTTACAAAAAAAATTTACAAAATTCTTACCAAAGTGTATGTTAAGATTTTAATTAATTGCAAAAAAAATGTTGATTTTAATTTATGAATTAATTATTAGGGGTATTCCCGATCCGATGCAACTGGTCTTGTATCATTGCAAAAATGCAAAAGTGTAAAATTGCTATACCCTAACCCCATTGTAAAAACAAAACTTTGCACTTTTGCAATGATGCAAGACCAGTTTGCATCGGATCGGGAATACCCCTATTGTTTTATCAAACAGATTGTTATATTTATTATTGTAAAATTTAAATAGTTTGAACATATTATTTAAAGGAGAACATTTTTCGTAATTGGTACGATAGTTTTGAATAAGTATACTATCCGGTATGTTCCTCAAGTTTCTTTGTGGAATATTAAAGTTAATACGGGACAGAAGGTGCAAAGTTATTATCACACACTTGAACAGTAAACCACTGTTGAAACTCAATTAAGGTTCCCCCACACCAACGCGAATTTTCGCTGGCGAATACGAAAACAACAATAACAACACGTAGTTGTCAATGAAAACAACACGTTGTTATTATTGTTTTCGTCGTCGCCAACGAAAATTCGCGTTGGTCTGGGGGAACCTTTAAAGCCGGAACCACACCTATCTCGTGTGGTATGTTGTGGAGTGGTGTGTCGCTATCGCTCCAATGTGTTTCATATGCTTAGAACCACATTTGTGAAGCGTGTTGTGTTGTGGAGGAATCGCTTCTGTTTCGATTGCGCCATACCACGATGTGGAGTTTTCTATTTGTAAGAAAGAGAACACTTATATTATAAACAAAAATCAAAGCAGCAGTCATGTCATGAAATGTATATCTGTACTTTTCTATTTCAACATCACTACACACAAGTGTGCACATTCAACGACACACCGCTCAACACCACAACACACCACACGAGATAGGTGTGGTTCCGGCTTAATTCGCCGGAATCGGTGGTTAAAAATTGCTGAACCACGGTTTATATATTTGTACAACTGGCCCTAAGAGAACCGTTCCAATAATTCAAATGAAGCAAGTAGTTTGGAAATGACATAAAATTAAACAATTTTTTTTTATATTTTTCAAAAAGCGCTTTATATTTAAGTTTTTTTTTTAATTAAAGTTTTTTTAATGGTGATTCTCTTTCAAGAAATTTTGATCAGCACTTAATGCCGTTAAAAGAAGCATTCAAATCTTTTACTCAAAAGTTGTTATGAGAAAAAGCACTCTCAAAATAGACATACAGGTTCCATTATCCGAGTCCCAAAAGTAAATTTTTTTTAATGGTGATTCTTTTTTAACAAATTTTGATACTCGTTTTTAAAGCATCAAATGCTGATTTCAAAAAGGTTTCAACCATTCGGAATATCCACCAGACGTCAGTGTCAAACAAGCAACAAAAAAAATTGGAAACAGCTGGTCTGAACTGAATTGAATTGAATTTTATTGAGACTTAAGAAAATTTTACAGAGTACAATTCAGATTATATTACTTAGCAAAGCTATGTTTAACTGCGGCTATAATGTATTCCCTGCTCTATCTAGTTACATTTTTGGGAAGCCTCGTGGCTGTCATTTATAATATATAGGAAAAATATAGTCATTCTCCTCTTGCTCAGGAGCAATATTTCAGTTACGTGTTGGCTGTTGCAACGGATAAAAAAATATACATACATACAATACCTACAAATACAAATACCTTATAAACTAACATGCCATAGAATACATTTATATACATAAAATTTCTTGTTATAGAGCGAGAACGCTCTATGTAGAATTTTCAAATTTAATGAAATCACTTTTACATAAATAGGTATAATTAATCAAAAGAACTGTTTTGATTATTTTACATTCACTTCTTTCACAGTTACATTAAGAAAATAAATTACTGGCAATGAAAATAAAGTAAAACGATAAAACGATGTCATAAATTACATTAAAACATTAATGATTTAACACATTACAATTAGATTGTTTTTTTTTTAGATTATGATGATGATTTACCCATCTGGGTTCACAGGGTGATGGCCTCGCCTGGAGAATCTGCCAGCTCGCGCTGCGTCTGTTGCTAGTAGAAACTTTCTAACTGTAGTTCGTTTTAACGGTAAACGGAGTAACGGGTTTAAGTTCCAGTCTGGTGAGGATGAACAGGAACTAATAAGTTGTTGAAGATAGAAATCTCCAGGGGCCTATTTCACAGAACATACATCTCATACATTACAGAAATGTATGTGACGTATAATAGGCCCCATATGAGTGGGCGCAAATTTTAATTTTTATTTTAAATTATGCGTTTTCTAAGTTGACGCACAGTTTTTATAAAAATTCAAAATTTACACTGAGCCATCTTTGACGAATACTTCAAAGTACATACATTCTTACAATGTATGTGATGTATGTTCCGTGAAATAGGCCCCAGATTACCAAGCAGGTATCCCCCTCCAAAAAAACTGCCTGGTAGACCGTTTTGTCGGTTAACGGGAACGGTATAGGCCTGGCACGAGGCACAAGAACTAATCAGTTGCTGAAGAAGCCTCTCCTGATGCCATGCAAAAATCCCCTCCCAAAGAACTCTGCCTGGTGGTGGATCACTTTCACGGTGAGTGAGAACGATTGTAATCAGTCCCAGTGAAGAGGCACAGGAACCAATAAAAAATTACTGGAGTAAAATCTTCGGAAAATGCACGGTGTGCAAGGCACGACCGGCCACGTTGTGCTCTCAAACTAAACATGGTCTGAACTGAAAAAAAGGTAAACAAACGCCAAATATTTTTACAATACAATAGCTGCGTTTTATTTTCCCCCAGGTCCAATCCAAATCATATCATGTAAATAAAACAACCCAGGATCTCAGTGACAACTTGTTATATACCCAACTCTTATTTCCTTTTGTTTTTTTTTTATTTGTATACACCCATTGTTTTTTTTCTTTACACTACTGACGACATTTACAAATTAAGGGTGTGTGTTCAAAACGGATTTAGAAATCCAAATCCAAAACAAAGTTGGATCTTGTGTTGTTTTTGTAATACATGTATTTTCGTAAGCAAATCCAATCTGGTTCGGATCTCGGGGAAAATAAAACACAGCTAATGCTTGTTTGTTTTCCAATAAAAACGTATAAAACAATGCACTGAAAAGAGCATTTGTTTACATTTTATCAAGTTCGATTTCACATGTATTGTTTTTGTTGTTTTGAACTGTCAAAATTGGAAAGAGAAAGGACAAAGATAGTTTTTTTGAAAAAGCCCAATTGCTGTACAATTTACAGTAGGCCAAATCAGTGGTTGTGACTTGTTATGTATCAGTTACCCCTAATACACGCCAAGTCGATCGACCTTATCGACAAAGTACTCCGTTTCTATATGGGCATTCACAGGCCATTACGTCGACTAGGAATTATCTGTCAAAATTATTCGCTTTCCACTGAAAACAACAAAAGTAAAATAAATCTGTGTCGACGAAATGAATCGATCCTTTTCGCACACCAATGTGCCTTGTTCGACATAGCACATCGGCACTGAGAGTTCGAACTACTGTATCGATGCATTTTCTTTTTACACAACCAAAAAACCTCACCGACACTATGCTTCGACAAGGTACTTCGTGGTGTGTAAAATAGGTAAGTGAGGTTTGCCAGAATAGGCCTGTTTGTTTTTTATTATCAAAAACAGTGATTTTAAAGAGGAAAAACACTTGACTGTGGTTCTAATTTCTACATTGACATTTCACAACTGAAATTACCTGGAATCGCCACTATTCTACTGTTTTAATAGTTAAATTATTTTTAGAAAAACGTAGGGAAACTGAAAATTAAATATACGATAAAGGCAAAAAGTAAAAAAAAAAACAGTTTTTGATATGTCTTTTCAGTTCAGATTAATTTGACAGATCAAAATACTTTCCCCACCCAGGTACTCTCATGTTTTTCACTTGTTGTCATATTTTTCCACGTTTTGCAAAAAGTTTCAAAAAGTAGTTACGTTTAACCAAGGTTTTTTTTTCAAAACAAAACCATTTTTTTAAATTTCACAAGCATCTTCTGCCCTTTCTTTGAAGGTACTTTCAATTTCCATTATGAAAAAAAAATAACAATTGCTATTCCTCCCTTATTTCGTTTTATTGTGACCAACTGATTTAAAATAAAGCACCTAAATATTAAAAATTATATACTTTGATAACAAGCAACACATGGCTTAGTTTTATTTTTAGGGGATATAAAACAAAGTTCAAATGATAACTTTCATATTTTAAAACAAAACAAAAATTTAAAATTGCATAATAATATCCAATGCATACCTAAAACAAAAATTTAATAAACAGAAATAAAATCAGTATAATGTTAAGAAAAACCTGGTCACATCAAGGTGTAGAACAACGCAGAGACGGGGAAATAAAACATACCATGCTATCAAACTTTATTAATATTTAATAAATTATATTTTTTTTATACTTATATACCGCTCCACACCACAACACACCACACGAGATAGGTGTGGTTCCGGCTTAATTTTTGATGTGTAAACATCTATACTGGCGGTAGGATGAAAAAAAAACGTATTGCTGTTAATTGTTATTTGTGATTGTGATTCACGTTACGTTACGTATGTTAACATATCTTAACCGTGAGTCACTTTTTGTTAAGAAAATATTATGTTCCATTTAAGCCCGTATGATACTACATTTAGTTTTCATTTTTAATTCATAAAAAATGAAATTAGAGTAGTACGAAGAATTCATTACTGAAAATTCCAATAAAAATGTGAGTCACAAAAAAATGTGAAAATGTCAGAAAAATGTAAAAATGTTCGAAAAAATGTATCAAAAATGTGATTTTATTTCCATTTTTCAGCTTCTTTTTTTGACATTTCAGAATTTAAAATTAAAACATATTTCAAAATATTATAAAACCATTTTTTTCAAAACATTTCGGAGAAAATTGAATCGGTTATTATTTTGTGTTGCCGTTAATATAAATTAATCAAATATTGCAGCATTAAGGATCCCCCACACCAACGCGAATTTTCGGTGGTGACGACGAAAACAACAATAACAACGTGTTGTTTTCGTTGACAACAATGTGTTGTTATTGTAGTTTTCGAAGTCGCTACCGAAAATTCGCGTTGGTGTGGAAGAACCTTTAGAAGAGAAAACAACAAGCGTTTTTAAAAAATGTTGACAATTCATATTAGTTTTTTGCTTTTCCTTTTTTAAAAACAACATCTTTCCCTTTTTCTCTTTACTTTCATTTTAGTATGATTTAATATGCTAAAAATGAAGATGTCATACGGGCTTTAGGAATATATTTATTGTTTTTTAAATAAATTATACTTATTTTTTCATACTTTAATACAAACTTTTAGGCTTTTTTCATTGCCAAGCTGAAGCCAAATTAGGAATATAAGCTATCTGCTTAGGTAATATGTATAAGAGCGTTTTAAACTTGAGAAACAATGAAATTTAAACTGAAGTAACCTTTTATAAAATATTTTTGAAATCCCGGGATTCAATTTTTAAAATCCTGAAATCCCGAAATTGGAAAAACATCATGGGATTGCAATCTCTATTTGTAAGGTTTTTGTATTTTTAGGTATTGTGTATATGTATATTTTTTATCCGTTGCAACAGCCAACACGTAACCGAAATATTGCCCCTGAGCAAGAGCAGAATGATTTTATACTTTTTATATATTATAAGTGACAGCTCCCCAAAAATGTAACTAGATAGAGCAGGCAATACATTATAGCCGCAGTTAACATAGTTTTGCTATGTAAATATTATATATTCTGAATTGTATTCTGTAAAATTTTCTTAAAAGCCTCAATAAAATTTAATTCAAAAAATACCAAGCAATCAAAATAAACCGCATACCAGATTTCATTACATCAGATACCTACAAACTAAAAATGCACCGCCTAGATCTTTTCTTCATTTTCCTTTCCATACACACTCTAGCGGTTACTTGGAGAAAAAATTAAAACAAATGATATAATAAAACCTAGATCCAAATTTGTTTTTGTATTACGTGTTAAAAGATAACCCCGACCCAGACCCGTAGATAATAAAACGCGGCTATTGATAATTTTTTTTAGATAGAGGTTTTAAAAAATTATTGTTTTATATAAATTAAATGGTGAATGATTCATTTTTTTGATTGAATTTTAATTGAGAAATATAAATGTTTCAGTAAGGATCAGTACACGAACAAAATTATTTAAATATATATTAGAAAAAAAACGAGCTGAAAAACTGTATTTTTACTGTTTTTTGAATCAATGTATTTTCGAAATCTTACTCTGTTATGATTTTTGGCTTCCAACCATTAGAAGATACTTTTAATACCTTTAAAATAAGACCAAATTAGTTTTAATCAAAGCACTAGTTTATCTTTGAAATTGTAGACGGATAAGCAATTTCAGCAAAAATCTGAAAATACATCAACTATCCAAAAGCTGGTTCCATACATTGAAAGACATATACAAAAAACTTTACCCGATTTGCCATTTCTGCATAGTTGAGGTATTTACGAACAGGGTTGGCCGAATTAACTACACTATATTTTCTACATCATTAACTACGCGTAGTTAATTTAATAAACTACACGTCTTATTTTCTACAAAGTAAATTTAGAGAAATAATAAAATTTCAATACAAATTTAAACATTTTAACTCAAAATTCAAGCTTCAAAGTTACCAGTGACAGATCATTTGATATTTGAAACCAAGTTTGCTACAATTTGTGTCATTAACTACATTTAAATACGTTTAACCACATAAACTACGTAGCAAATGTGAAAAATGTAGTGGCCATCCCTGCCTACGAACACTTCTCCTTTTTTTGGTGTGCGTTTTATCATCTTCTTCGTATTCTGTTTCCTCAGACCAGTAAGAAAAGAACATAGCATGAACGCAATAATTTTGTCTATTCCCCTGACGTTTCGCCCTCTTTCACTACTCAGCGTTACACTTTTTTGAAATTCTGTTGATTTTTTTACATTGTTAGTAAGTATGCCTCCGCTTAAACATTTCTAATGTTAAAAATGTAAGCAACCTTGACCGCAAGAAGAATTCCTTCCATTAAAATGAGCATAAACGAATCACATCAACCAGAAACACAAAAAAATAAAACACGCACACTTAACTTACACAAAAATCACGAATGGAGGGAGAGATAAGACAAAAATAAGTAAGTAAAGCTAAGTACAGACGATTGTCAGATCTTAGTATAGCTAACAATTAGCTGACTTATTGACATATTTCTTGCAATGGAAAATTGTTCGTTCACACGGTTTGTAGATTTCTTCCCAATTTGATTGTCAGCTATTTTTGTATATCTCTCTAACCAACTCATTGACATTTCGAACAATGAAAAATTGTCAGCAATTGTAAGATGTTTTCAATTAAAACATCTGACAATGATCAATGAGTCTGACAATGTGCTAATCGACTGACAATGATAAAAGTTGTGTGTTCAGACGATTGTAAGTCGTCTGACAATGACGTCTCTGACAATATTGTCAGACAAAATTGTGTGTTCAGACGATTGTAAGGGCCAGTTGTACAAATATTTAAACCGTGGTTCAGCAATTTTTATCCACCGATTCCGGCGGATTAATTGAGTTTCAAGTGTTTTACTCTTCAAGTGTGTGATAATAACCAATTACATACTTGAACCAGCGTTGAACCTTAGTTAATCCGCCGAAATCGGTGAGTTAAAATCTTGAACCGAGGCTGAACCACTATTGTACAACTGACATTTGGAACAGTTTTTTCACTGACAGATCTGACAATATTGTAAGATCTGACAATCGTCTGTACTTAGCTTAAGTAATAAAAGTTTATCTGTCAAAATGACGTGACGTCATTTTAGCGCAAATCGCTCCATTAATACTTTGTTTTGACCGGTATTAGTTTTTAATGCGAATTTGTTACTGTTAAAAGTTATATTTTACTGATACTATTGATTTTAGTTATTGTGTCTCGCCATTTATAATAACAATTATTAAAATAAATGAAACAATTATGGGTATCTGTTCAGTGTTTGACTGGAAAAGTAATACAAGGAAAAATTTAACTCCGCGAACAAGTTTTCATAAATTTCCGAAAGGAAATTTGAATTTATTAACACAGTGGATTTTGTTTTGCAAACATAAAGACAAAATCAATACTGAAACTGCAAGGATTTGCAGTTTCCATTTCAAAAAGTGATTTTTTAAATAATTTGAAATGGGTAAGTAAAACATTAATTGAAAGTGAGTAGAAGGGAATTCATTTACTATCACACAGGATTTTCGACTTTGCATTTTTTAAAACCTGATGCATTTCCTTCAATCCATTTAGATGAATCGTTGGTGACTCATCTTTAGGCCGCGAATGTATTTTCGAATGCGGAAACTCAACAGAGAAATAAAAGAAAACAAAAACTCGAGAAAAAGAAAATATAAAAATTATTTATTAAACATTTTTGAAAACAATAAAAAAAAATGGTAAGATTTTAAGTTGTTGTTGTTGTTGTTGTTGTTGTTGTTGTTGTTCAGAAATTCAATGAAATTGACGGAATAAAGAATGGTCAAGTCTAATAAACTGACATTCATGTATGAATAATACAATAAATAATAATAAGATTTTGAAAGTTGTTATCTTTTGATTTCTTAAGGAGAGCCTTTACAGAAGAAGAAAACGATTAAATGAAGTAAAGAAGTAAGTACATACATACTTACATAATCTTTAATGTATTATTTTATAATTGCTAACAGAATCCCAAACAATTTCCAAGTAAACAGTTTTTAGAAAATTTTGTATGAAATGAACCTCTTCCTCACATTATTTTTAGCGGTAGGTTTTCAACTTTTTTGGTTTAATAGCATCCATCCGTTTAAATTTAATAAAAACAAAACACTAAATTATATTTTTTTTAAATTTATTTCACCCTACATCATGTACATTGTACAGATTTTAATTCGCTTTCTTTTACATAATTTTAAACTTATTTTTACGGATAGTTCACTTATGTATTTATTATTATTTACAATCATTAAATCATTTCATCTTATAATAAAGAATATTGAACTTTTTAATCTTTATTGAACTTTTTAATCTTCATCAAGAGAGGGTATCAACCATCACAATAATTAAGCCGAACGAACTATTAGGCACCAATTTACTTTTAAGACCGAATCCGTGATTGTAGTTGCTCCGCTAAGGGCATGTGGCACTGATCTCTATAATACACTGGATAGTGAATAGCCTATAGTGTATAACAGTTTTTGTGAGGCAAGTTTTTTAAAGGGTACCGGCCACGACTTCATATCTCGCTCTATACAAACGAAAAAAGAGATTTAAGATACTTGCTGAAATTGAGCATTTATTTGATGTCAGTATATGTCAACAAGCATTGCGGCTGTAAATATTGAAAAAAATAAAAGAAAATGCAGGTACAGTAGCGTCCATTCCGCTGGTGCCGCTGTTATACTGTTATATGAGAGTACCGGCCACGACTATATTTTTGCCTCAAAAATTTTGTATAAATACACTATCCAGTGTATATAGAGATCAGTGCATATTTGGCTCTATACAAACTAAGAAAGAGATTGAAGATATTTCCGAAATTGAGCATTTATTTGATATCAGTTGATGCCAACAAGCATTGTGGCTGTAAATATTTAAAAAAAATAAAAGAAAATGCAGGTCCAGTAGCGTCCATTCCGCTGGCGCCGCTGTTATACTGTGGGTACCGGCCACGACCAGGGATGGGACTTTTTTAAAAAATGTCCGAAGTAGATTTGGAAAAAAAACGCAGTAGATTCAACTTTTTCGCAGTAGATTTTTATATTATGAAAATAAAAATAAGAAATAACATAAATAAACATAAATAATTTAAAATAATAAAATATATATTCTGTTTTAGCTCTGATCGTTCAGGGCTTCAAATTTGTGTTTCTTTTTTAGTTCTGAGCATGTTCAGGCACGCTCTGTGAGCTCAGAATAAAATAGGAGAGTAAACGGAGTAAAATGCTGAAAACAAACGAGATGACGGGAAATTAAAAAAAACGTCGTCAAAACAATAAAAAATGGCGGAATAGGCTGGTTGCTCTAGTGGAGAAGGTACAATAATAATAATAAATAAATAATTTATAATCATGACATTTCAGTGATTAAGTTGTTTCATAATTAAATCAGAGAACTCTGAACATACTCTGCTTAAAATTTATTCTGTTCGCTCAGACTTTGCTCAGTACTCAGCTCAATCAGCTCTGATCTAAAAAAGAAAAACGCCTATTGAATGATTTTTTTCGTAAAACCAAAAGTGCAGTAGATTTAATTTAAAGGCAGTAGATTTATTTTTCGAAAAAAATGCAGTAGATCTACTGCAATTGCAGTAAAGTCACAACCCTGGCCACGACTATATTTTTGCCCAGAGATTATGAATTATATAGATTGGAAACTTTCGTACGTTCCATCCTTCAAAACTCATTTGTTTACATTGTTGTTTTTGCAATTTCATCTCGTGTCGATGTTTGCAACAACAATTTATGCAGTGGTGAATTCATATTTTTGCACTAGTGTGCGTTAAACATGGAAACTAGTGCAAAAATATGAATTCACCACCATCCGCCATTTTGTTTAGCTTGTAGGTAAACCAGAATGACAGCCTAGGATTCCAATCAGAGATTATGAATTATAAAGATTGGAATCTTTCGTAAGTTCCATCCCCCAAAACCCATTTGTTTACATTGTTGTTTTTGTAATTTCATCTCGTGTCGATGAATAGATGTGAATTGCAACAGCAATTTATGCAGTGGTGAATTCATATTTTTGCACTAGTGTTCGTTAAAACATGAACACTAGTGCAAAAATATGAATTCACCACCATCCGCCATTTTTTTAGCTTGTTGGCAAACCAGAATGACAGCCGAGGATTCCAATCTTTACAATTCATAATCTCTGATTCCAATCTTTATAATTTGGTCTGTTTGGTAACGTGAAATTTCCTGCGAATTTGCACAAATTTTCACAATTTGCTGTCAAAACCCATAGAAAAAAAACTCGGTTTTGGGAAATTTGTTGAAAAAAAAAGTTACCAAACAGGCATATAATCTCTACCACAGGGTGACTGCCGACTGCTACTGCCACTGCCGCTCAACATCTAAAAAATTTGCTAGGCTGGGATAGCAAATTTAAGTTAATTGCAGAAATTATTTTCAGATTTTGAATATCGAATTCGTAAGTGTCAACAACAGCAGTGTCTAAGATGGCTCTTCGTTTGAGACGTTTAATCCAAACCCCATTCATGGCTAGGGTAATATTTATTATTTCAACCCTAAAAATTTGTAACCATTACATAATAAATTGCTTTTCTACGAATTCAAATCAATTGGCATGCAATTTTTATTTAGGGCTATCCACTTTTGGTCACCAAAGAAAAGACGGAGGAAGTCACTCACACGAAAAGTGCCCTACAGAAAAAGCAAACCGTGAGTTAATTAAAAAATTAATGACCCTTATTTATTTCAATTCTTCATAACCTATTAGGGAACCGATATTCCTAGCGCTCAATACGGCGGTCGTCACGCAGTTACCATGCTTCCAGGTGGTGGCATTGGCCCCGAATTAATGTCTTATATTCGTGAGATCTTTCACTTCTCGGGAGCTCCAATCGATTTTGAAGTAATAGAAATTGATCCATCAACTGAGGGAAATGACGATTTGGAGTATGCAATCACTTCAATAAAGCGTAACGGAGTTGCTTTGAAAGGGAATATTGAAACGAAATCGGAAGATGTGCATGAAACTTCTCGCAACGTTGCGATTCGTAATGAGTTGGATTTGTATGTTAATGTAGTTCACTGTAAATCCTTATCTGGAATCCCTGCCAGACACAATGATGTTGATATCGTACTAATTCGCCAAAATACCGACGGTGAATACGCCATGCTGGAACATGAGTCTGTTAAAGGCGTGGTTGAAAGTATGAAGGTGGTAACTTTAGAAAACGCCGAAAGAGTGGCCCGCTACGCCTTTGAATTTGCAAGAAATAACAACAGAAAAAAGGTAACAACAATTCATAAGGCTAATATCATGAAGCTTTCGGATGGTCTTTTCTTGGAAGTCGCAAATAAAGTGGCGAGGGAGTACCCTGAGTTGCAACACAATAATATGATTATTGACAACACTTGCATGCAGCTTGTTTCGCACCCTCACCAAGTAATAATAAATTATAATCTTATAAAAATAACTAGCTAAATTTAAATTCCAGTTTGATGTTATGAACATGACTAATTTGTATGGAACTATTGTGTCCAACGTTATTTGTGGTCTCATTGGAGGTGCAGGCTTGCTATCAGGAAGGAATTATGGTGATCACGTAAGTAATATTAGTTTTAATAATAAATTTATACAAATTCCTCTAGAAAAATATAGTTTAGAGCATATTAATGCTGTCAAATATGTTTGTGTCGGTATTCATAGACTAAAATCATGCGTTTTAAAAGGGTACGACAGCATCTAATTGATAAGCGCAACTGCCGTGCCTTTGCGAAATGCATTTAGACTAAAGGTCACAAAAAATCTTTCAATTTAATTTTATTCAATATAGTCCGCACAATAACAACACATTTTTTGTTTTTTTTTTCTTGGAATACTATTTTTAAATTGTCATTAGATTCAGCATTAAAAATACGCTGAAATTTTTCCGTTTGATCAATTACAACTTCCTCCCATATCGCCCTTACAAGAATACCCCATCCTTACAAGATATTCTGGAACCTTTTTATTCTTCATTTTGATGGTAAAAACAACGTTTTCACCTTGATATGCATTTTTTTCGAAGGATTTTGTGTACTATTTTACCTTTAATGGTACCCATTGCAACAGTAAAATAAAAAACGATCACGAGTAGGCAAATAATTCTTATTTTGCCTCTAATATATGTGTGCACGTAAAATAACAAAATTTGAAAGCCAATTTTGGTTCAGACATTTCAGCTGAAAGTTATAAGTTTTACCGGTGTCAAAAAATCGCAACTAAAATCTAACTAATTTTTTATGACTGCTCGCCAATCAGCAGCTGAAAATTTTTCTTTTATTTGTTTCACTTGTTCACGCTTAATCCACCTACCAACAGGAATAGAAACTTTGTGGAGAATGGTCGTACCGTGTTTCCATAATAAGATGTTCCACTTCCATCACATCACATTATATTCGAAGATACGAATACATAAATACCAAAGAAAAACCAAAGTCGTATTTGCATTTGTTAACAAACATTTTAACATATTGTGCATTTCTTTTGCTGAGGCACCACATACACTCCCTTTCAATTGAATAGGTAAACAATTTTTGGGAGCCATTTATGGCTATTGCTCCTAACTTAGTTACCTCAATGGATTTTTGTAAATGGTATTAGAAAGAGCATCAAATTTTAAAGAGAATAATATAAACGCAAACCCAATTATGCCGTTACTTTTCATTACAGTCAAAGGACCAAGGGCATTTTGGGCTCACTTTCAACATTGCTCAACAGTGATGAAACTTATCGCATATAAAAGCATATGAAAAGCACGTTACTTCATTATAAGTAACATTATTATAATTATAAATTGAAATCGAGCGCAAAAATTATGTTTTGCCGCATTTTATAAAAAAAGCATTTAAATGCAAAAAAAAATATTAAAAAAGTATTTAAAATGCAAAACAAAATATTAAAAAAGTGGCGATACTTACGAAAAAGTGTTTTAACTTTTCTGAAAACCAGAAGTCTGTTCTTTCGTTTTATTTTTTTTTTAAAGTTGCGTAATACAAAATTGGGCCCCATACCATGACACCTCCGATTCGAGTATGGTTATAGTTTAAAAATCGCTCACTTTTTTTGGAATCATGAAAATAAAAGTTAGACCCATCCGGTTCAATGAAATTAAACTTTTTTTCACTTATTTCAATTTTCAATTATTAAGGGGTGGTTACTTTTTATTTTTGATTTTTGAGAACTTACAATTACACGCCAGATTGTGGAAATACTTGCTTTTATCTCAGCTTATTTCTTTATTTTATGAATTGGATGCAATACTTAAAATCGATCTTCTAGCACTTGCGGACATTGCACGTTTTTTGAAAACTTTCATATTGATACCGTTTTTTTCTCTGTTTCTGGAGAAAACACACATTAAAGCTTCTTTTTATATTTTCCGAAATTTTAATTCCCGTTAGTCCTTGATCATGAAAACAATCAATTTTGGCTTTTTTAACCGCACAGCTTTTCCTGTACCCATTGTCCACTTTTCACTTTGTTTTATTTTTTTTTCTTTAAACTTCAGGTATCGGTTAAGGAGGTCTAAATAAGGCTTCAATAGGTTTGACCTTTAAAAATTTCGAAACAATAGTGAAGCATTGGTCGAATTACCTAATTAGACTATCTAATAAAAATCACTCGATTTAAACCTTTAAGTAAATAAATTTGAGTGAAACGATAATTGATGCTCTTCCCAATACCATTTACAAAAATCCAATAAGTTAACTAAGGCGCCAGTTATAGCGATCAGAAAAAACCATCCGAAAAAAAAAGTTTTTATTACTTTTCAATTCGATTTGATAGTCAAATGATATATCAATCGACGAGTAATTCAGCTTAGAATTTTTTTCCCGAAAAAAAATGCCAAACATTATATTTTTATCTTTTAAATGGATTTACTTGTTTTTCGGATGAAAATGAAACTTCATTTTTCGTATCAGCTGATTGCTTTTTGACAGAAATAGGAACAAATCGTTCCACCGATTTGTGTTCCAATTTTTTTCTGTCAAAATAAATAGCTTAACATCTGAATTTTCAGTTTTCTGAATTTATGTCGTTGAACGCAAAAAAAATCTGAAATTTCAGTCGAAAGTTATTGTGTCAAATTCCTGCATTTACCTAAAGGATTTACATTGAAGCGAAATAAAATAGAACTTTAATTACATTTGTAAATTAAACATTGAGAGAGAGTAGTTGTGAGGATGAAAATATATGTAACTGAATCAGCAACAGGTTTCATTACCTTCATTAAAAGTCCTTTTATTGATATGTATGACTTACAAAAACAGAAAAACTTTCCAAACATCAATTAAAAAAATTATTGATTTAAAATTCACTAAACAATAAACAAAAAGTTCGTTCATTTAAATAAGTATTAAATTTTCATGACAAAAACTAAAACAATCAACCACCAACAAGACGAAAATTATAAAGTTCAGCTTTTATGTGTGCTTTTGGCACTTCCCCCACCACAAACAACTTTCATCTGAATTTTCAGATGAGAATTTCTTGTCTGAAAATTCAGATGAAACGTAACTAAACGTAACTAAAAGTCACTAAAAGTTATCTAACTTTTTATGACAGCTGGCCAATCAGAAGCTCCAAAAATTCTGATGTAAAACGTAATCGATTGAACGCACCCAATTTCATCCGCTGTTTGTTTGTTTTCACATTTTTTCAGGTCCCATGTACTGTAACTCGGCGATAACTTTTCGAGGCGATAAACGGCGAAAAATGGAACAAAACCCATAGGATTCCTATGAGTTTCGTTCCATTTTTGTTTCATTTTTCGCCGTTTCTCGCCACGAAAAGTTATCGCCGAGTTACAGAACATGGGTCCTGATTGCTATAAACAACCATCAGAAAAAAGAATCAATTTCATATTGTTTCAAGTTTTTCGGATGGATTTTTCTGATCGCTATAACTGGCGCCTAAGGGCGTTTTTCTTTTTTAGTTCAGAGCAGAGCTCTGAACAGAGTCTGAACACTCCGAACATACTCTGAGCGATCTCTGAACTGAGCGTGCTCTGCTCTGAGAGTTCAGATTTATTTAAAGAAACACGCTTCAGCAGCTGTCACTTTTTTTTTGTTCACAGTTTGTCATATTATTTGTGTTCAGCTATTCAACTCCGTCTGCTCTATCAATGTATTCTGAGCTCATAGAGCGCGCTCTGAACATGCTCTGAACATGCTCAGAGCGAAAAAAGAAACACAAAATTGGAGCTCTGAATGTTCAGAGCTAAAAAAGAAACACGATCTTTTGTTTGACAGTTCAGGCTCTGCTCTGAACTAAAAAAGAAAAACGCCCTAAGTTGGGAGAAATAGATTTAAATGGCTCCCAATAAATGTTTACCTATTCAATTGAACGGGCGTGTACAAAGTGAAAAAATTGAGTATTTCGCCGGAAGATACATTTTAGCATCCGGTTATCTGTTTTTTATTGAAAATTAATAAGAGCATTGAATTTTGAAAAAAAACATTATACATACTTAATTACATAAAATTTTGAAAAAAAATTAGTTTGATTTTTTTTTTTTCAAAATTTTGAGTTTGAAAATTAATCTTTCAAAAACTATTCACCAACACAACTTTATTTAAAATGAAAATTAAAGAAGAGATTCCTGGCTTTCCAAAAAGGTATAGCATGGCCATTGAATAAATACAAATAGAAGGTGACACTCGACGGATTCGCCACCGAATCGAGATGAAGCGCTGCTCTCGCCTCAAATAATAATTTAGTGTTGTTGTATTCAATTTTGTAAACTTCCTTCATTTCGTTTATTCGAAAGGGGATTTTATTTTTTCAGTTACTATGGAAACAAATTTATTTGTATTTTAGTTTTTAGTTTTTTTTTTTAATTATGTGTGTACATTATGTATGTATGTTTGTCTGTCGAAGAAAATCTATTTTAATGATTTCAGTTTTTAAATAAAAATTATTAAAATCAAATCAGGGGCTACCTATATTGTTTTTCGTGATATGAAAACTGCATTGTTTAGGTATGTACATTATGTATAAATTGAGTTGTACTGATCTGATGTTCAAGGTAAAATTCTTAAAATGAAGTAAACAAAACAAGCTACATTCATGGTACTTTTTTTTTGGACTAGTGAAAGGGGGGGGGGAAAAGGTGTGAACATAGAATTTCTAAATTCTGTGGGCTACAGAAAAATTAAAAAAAAAAAAACAATTTAAAGTTTTAAAAAACGTTTTGATATTATTAATAAATATAAATATATTTTTTACGCATATGAACAATGTTCATTGTACAATGTACATACATACATTTCTAAATTTTTTTAGGATGTTCAAATTCAAAGTTTTAAAAGGCTAATGAATTGATTGAATTTTTATGTAGAGATAAGGCTTGTGTTATCAAATAATGAGTTAATTATTTATTCTTTAAATACATACAAGTAAAATATTATACAGCCGCAGCAATTACAAATAACTTTGTTTTATTTACAATCAATAGAGTATTTATAACTACATAATGTTAAAACTTTGCTAAGCTGACTATACTCTAAACAAAACACGGTTTAAATTGCTTCAAAATATGAAGATAAAAATTGTCCGACGATATACTTTGTAAACTGCACACATAATATTCGTCTCTCATTTTTACAAAAAAAAATTATTCACAAATAGTTTTTCTATTTTTCAATATAAAAACAAAATCCTCAACATAGCTCGAAAAAAAAATCCTCAAGTAAACAAAAATATAAAAAAAACAACCCATACGGCTAAAGAAAAATACATACACATTTTTTTTCGTCAGAAACCAAAATTTGTAAACAAATTTCAAAACAAAACAAAATATTGAAGCATCATCGTCATGGAAACCAATTCAAAAAGGAACAATTAAATTTTAAATATCCCTTTGGAAATTGGTTTGTGTTTACAAAAATCCTTCATCGTCTTTTTCGTTTCTAAATTTCACCACAAGGATTTATGAGGCGCTTTGAGTTGTGGAGTGTCACCTTCTATTTGTATTTATTCAATGGCATGGCATTGTAATTTTAACCGTTGTTTTTAAATATTTTTTTTTCCGTTTTAAGTACATTTTTTAGAAAATTGCCCCTCCCATACGAATTTTTTTTGTCTTAACCCAATCCACTCACTCTGACTTTTTGGTGCACCTTATACCAATCACCCTGTATAATGAATTTGTATGGTGCCTATCAACAATCTGTATTGATCAAGATTTTTTGAAATTTTTTTTTATTTTCTTTTATAATTTATATTTCTCTTCAATCATGCCATTGTAATATTACATGAACATTTACTACTAAAAGAATTTATTTGTTACTGTACTTTGCCTTATAATAAATACAAATACATGAATATTGTGTTAAAAAATTTGTATCCTTTTTTATCAATTTTTTTTGCAAGTACGCTGTGTTTGAACCTGGTACTCGAAACACCGGAACAGCTATAGCTGGAAAAAATATTGCCAATCCTGTTGCGATGATTAACGCAAGTGTTGATATGCTTAATCATTTGGGACACAAGCAACACGCTAAAGTTATTAGTGAAGCTGTGTATCAAACAATTGTAACAGATCGTATTCACACCCCAGGTATTCAAAGCGAAATTCATTTTATGTAATTGGGTTAAACGTAAGTTAGATATTAATTAACTAATTTATGGTCTTTAATAAATCAGCTGTCAAATTTATCGTTTTTGAACTTAAATCGACAATTGCTCAATCAGAACAAAGCTTGCTGAGTAATTATCTACCATGCGTTTAACCAGGACATTATTTTTACTGTTATTATTAATTGTTTATTTGGTTTATAGATTTGGGTGGAAACGCTAGCAGCACAGATATTATTGAAAATATCCTACGGATCCTATCAAAGAAACGTGTGCAATGGTAAATAGAATAAAAAAATCTGTCACAATGCTTTCTGAGTTAAAACCATTTTGAGATTATCCTTATTACTCACGCATACCCATTTATATTTGTTATCTTGTTTTATTACAACAGTAATCTTTAATTATTGTTTGCAATATTTTGCATCCATCGTTTTCGTTATTGACTAATTGAACCATAATTCTTATTATTATGTTTAATTTAAAAAAAATGTTTAATTATAAGTATTTATATTAAAGTATGGGCACCTATGGTATATTGAGTGTACTTTATTTCATTTCTTTTATGTAAATATCAATGTATGCTCCTGTTAATTTCCTTATTAGATTTTCTATTGTGTTCATCAAATTCATTATTTTCTATTTTGTTCTTATTTCCTTCCAATTTTATTGCACTCTAGAAATCGAAAATTCGAAGCTTGTTTTTGTTTAAGTTAACGATTTTTATCATGTAATGCTTCTTTTAAAGTAAATAAATAAATGCCTTTCTAGGATATCAATATCTATGTTAAAATAGTAATAAGCTATTTTGATTTAATTTGAATTTGTATTTAGCTTCTTAAGTAGATTTATGTATTTTGGAACACCTATTTTTGATACGCAATTGGAATTTTTTCCATTGTGTTAAATCAGAGTAGTTGTTGCTTTCACAAATAACTATTCAACTTTGAGAGGAATTGTAACTATGTGCATTTCTGAACATTCTTTCTATTTTCTTCAAATTCTTCTTTTGTATTTTATACCCTAAACGTCACCTTATTCCTTTAAAAAAAATGTTTGGATATCCTTATTCCTGTGTTCCTTTAACTAAACAATTTGCAGGCCGCACGAAAACATTTTTAGCCAATTTTGATCTGGTCCACCCTACCAAAGTAACTACCAAAATATATATTAATAAATATATGTGAAGTGTATTTTACTCATTCGACTGCTTTATGAGATCGAAATTTAATGAATATCAAAATTTATAAAACGAAGAGATTGGTTAAACTCCCTTACTTGATTAACCCGAGTGATTCCCCCGTCAAATGAATTTGGATAACAATTGTGTAAGTGTTTAATCGTATATATATTGAAATACCATTTCAAATTATATTTATATTTTTGCAAAAAAAAAAAATAAGCCAAATGATTAAAAAACGAACAACATAATGCATGCATCAGAAAATAAGTTGTTGTTTTTTTATTTTTAAAACGTCATTTAATTTTGTTCTAAAGATTTGATTTCTTAATTTCAGAGTCAGCAGAACATCAAAAGAAATACACTTCACAAAAAATAGATTCGTTTATGCAAATAATATAAATATACAGTGCTCGAAATTTTAAAATAAATTATATAATATAAAAAATAATATAAATATAGTGATATGCTTCTTTTTATTAAAACGGTTTAACTTCTGTTGAACAGAACTAAAGAGGTACCTGAAATTAAATTTAATACTGTCTAAATAAAAGACATCGATTTCATAGAAAACTCTGGATTGGAAATGGAAAAGAATTTTATTTGCAAGCAACAAGCTTTTGAATTCACCGCTCTATTTTTTGCCTTGCAAAAGAATTGCTGGTCATAAAAACAAATCATTACAATCGATGGGAAGTTATTTTCTCTTGTTTAGGTAGGAGGGGCAGTTTTCACAAAAAAAACCACATGCCAAAATGGACATTAAAAGCTACTATTTTTTTGGATTGCATTTTAGAATCCTAGACACGAAAATCACATTTAAAAAAATTAGAATGGTTAGGATTTCAAGATATGAATTTTTGAATTTCTTGTGGGCTATGTTCGAAAGTAGCTTTACAATTTAGCTCATATATGGACCTAGTTAAAACTTATGTGGTTGTAGATGGGTGGATTGAACAATATTAAATTGCTAATGAAAATCATATTCAGTTATCTTGATAAGTTGAGCAGTTTTAGAAATATAGGCCAACATATATAAAAAAATCTTAATTTTGAACAAAGATGAGAAAATAAAATGTATCTTTTACCCAAAAAATAATGCCAAAAAATAATAATGGCCTTACCAATAACCAAATTTAAATACGCCTTAAATATTCAAGTAAAATTAACAATAATGGTTTGGACTATAAATAATGAACCATACATTACATGTTTCATATTTAAGAATCCGTACAATGTAATATTCATTATTTAGGGTCTACTTAAATATTTAAGTAATACCATGCTTGGTTTGTTATTTAGAGTATATACCATTATAGTCCATTTAACTTAAATATTTAAGCGGTCTCTAAATTTTGTTATTGGTAGGGCCCAAAATGTTTTGCATTGTGTACGTAGAAAATATAGTTAAGGCAAGAATATGAGGTATAAACGAAAAGAGGAGCTTGAGCCCCCACTAAGCAAAATGACATACTATGCTAAGATTTTCAATAATAGGCGTGTTTTTTTTCTCTAATCTATATACACTCAGCGGCACGGAATCTTGGCCACACTTGATTTTTGTTGTAACTCGCCCTCAAATATTTTTTTGTTAATGATTTGATTGTAATTATGTTAAATGTACATATTTTGATAGTTTTAAACCCTTTTAAGATAATTCGAAGGTTAACTTTTTTTTATAACGATAATTAAAAAAAAAATTTTAGAAAAAAACATTTGAATTAAAAACAGTATAAAAGAAAAATTACGTATTTTTGGGGGGTTTTGAGACGTGCCAGTATCGCGTGTTCCCTCCTATTGGCCATACCACAGCCTGCATTCGATCTGGCATACTCTGATTTAATCACCGATAATAAACTATACAGATGTATCGTCCATATAAGAAAAAATGTCATGTCCCTCAAGTTAGCAGACCAAAGTCAGCAGAACTGACGTCATCATTAGGCTCTTATTAAGTGCTAATTAAGTACCCAACAACAAAATTAAGTGCTCCAGTACTTTTGTTGTAAATTAATGTTTTGCTAACTTGATTTCATGGAAATTGATTTAATTATTTTTTTTTTCTAATTTTTTGAAAATGGGGTACTTAATTCGAGCTAGCCGAGCACCTAAATAATCAAAAAGATTTGGGTCAAAAAAATTTACCCGATTTGCCATTCCAGCATAGTTGAGGTACATTAGAAATGAAAAAAGCATTTATGTATTTTAAAACTTTGATAACTACACTTCATTTTCTACATCATTAACTACGCGAGTTATATATAACAAAGGCCTCATCAAATCACAACAAATCCAAGATAAAAATGCAGACGACAAAAACCTCACATTGCAAAAAACCCCAGATAAAAATGCAGACGACAAAAACCTCACATTGCAAAAAACCCCAGATAAAAGCGCAGACGAAAAAAGCCTTACATTGCAACAAATCCCAGATAGAAATGCAGACGAAGATATAAACACACAAACAAAAGATGATATTATATTCAATCATCCATAGACCACCCAGATAGCAGACACACCATATCGTGGGAATAAGATAAGAACAGACCACTCAGATAGCAGACACGCCATCGAAAGAATAACATAAGAACCCTATATAAGTTAAGCGATCATATTGTATTAGTTCAGTAGTAATAGTAGTTTCAAATTATAACTCAGACGAATAAGTCGTCTTAAAATAAAGATTTTTTTAAAAACTTAAAAATCAAATACAATAATTAAATTGGCGCAGTCGGTAGGATACAAATATATTTTTTGTATCCTTTAAGAACCATTACCCCGTTTTTACAAAGTGAAATTATCTTCGAAATTAGCTCTGCGAAAAAGAGAAAAAATTTTTTCGAAATAACGACTTAAAATAACGGTAACGCGATAGTTAAAAAAGTGAATACGATACAAAAATCGATCGGAAAACATTTAAAACTATTGCAACTGCAACTCAGTGAAAAAGTGAAGAAGTCCTTAGCGAAAATAAAGACTTCCAAAACTAATTCAGTGAATATAAAAAAAAAAAAAAAACACAAAATTTTTAAATCAGTTAGTAGCTCATGTTAATGAATATAACCATGCTACGAAGCTTCATAGAGGAGAACTGAATATAGAAAAAAAAAAAAAAAAAAAAAAATATATGACAATAAAAATAAATTAAAAAATATAATTGACTAAATGCTACCAGAAAATATTATAAATTTGCCGAAAGGAGCAGAAGCCCCACAAGGAAAAGAATTACACAGGGAGCAAAACAGGGAACAAAACTGGGTAGACGACGAGGCAACAGCCGATTTCGAGGAGCACTTCAGATCCATTCAACAAAAATTGAGGAGAAACCAACTAAACAAAAATCCATCATCCAGAGAAAATCAACAACTGTAGAACAGAAGAAACCAAGAATTATGTAAGAATATTTTAAGAATAAAATAACAATAAGAATTTTATAAGAATATTTAAAGAAAAAAAAAATCTTAAGAGTAATAAGAATATTTTGAGAATAAAATAACAATAAGAATTTTATAAGAATATTTAAAGAAAAAAAAAAAAATCTTAAGAGTAATATCTTTTTTTTATAAATTAAATTTCAAGAGTTAAATTGTAAACCAATTTCCACAAACATGAATCTAAATAATAATCAACCTGGGCAAGTAGACGAAACACCCAAGAAAAATTTAACGTTAGACCCGTTAAAGTACATCGAAAAGCTTCCTACATTCGATGGTCGTTCCGAAGATCTCTACACATTCTTAACGAACGTAGATGACATAATCCCCACATTACTAGAATATAATACACAATCTCAAAGAATGTGTATTAACATTCTAAAGTCAAAATTTATTGGCAAAGCTAAACGCTGTATTGAGATTCATGCTCATTTACAAAAATGGCAAGACATTAAACAAATGCTTATTAACAATTTCGGAGGATTTAAAAACTCCTTTCAAATATATGAAGATTTACGTCAAACCAGCTTTAAAGGTGACGTATTAACATTTTATAATAACATTCAAAAAACCTTGTGCGACTTAAATCAGAAAAGCGTACAAGAAAACAAATCACACGAGGTAGAGAATAATAACCTTACTGCCTTAAATATTTTTAAAGAAAAATTACCGACAAACATGAGGACAATCCTCTACGCCCTTAAACCAACAAGTTTACAACACGCTCTCTACGAACTCACACATGCAGGATTTGTCAATTCAAGTCCTTTTGAAGAAAAACCTCATAAATCTCAAAATAATCAACACACCCAACATAAAAATTTCGAACCAAAAATATATTACCCCCAACAACAACAACAACAAACACCTAGATCAAATTACCAAAATCACGGACAATTTAGGAACAACTTTGGTTATAACAATTTCAGACCCCAAAATAACTTTAATAATAGTAGAAACTATAATAACAATAATAATAATAATAATCAAAGACCACAACCTATGGATGTAGATCCAGGAAGTAGTCAACTTCGGCGAATAGCGCCTAGACAGATGAATTATTCAAGAAGAAATAATAGTACCGAATACTATAGCAACGAAAGGAATGATCCTGCGGGATTAGAAAAAATAAATAGCAACCAAGAACCTGACACAAATTTTCGGGTACAAGCCTCGGAAACAGATCAGGACTTCCCTATCTCAAGTTAGAAAAAAACGGGAAATGTATAAGAATGCTCATAGATACTGGAGCAACAAATAGTATTATAAATAAAAAAGATTCACCCCCAAAATATATTATCAAAAGAATTACCCCTTTACAAATTAATACAGTAGGAAATCCAGTCATCGTGACAGAAGAGGCAACATTTCCTAAAGACAAATTCGCACTACCAGTTAAAGAAGATTGCACATTCCAAATTATGAGCTTTAGCGAACATTATAACGGATTAATAGGAAATAATATCTTAATGACGAATAATTCTAAAATTGATTATAAAACAAAAACTCTCGAATTAAACAACACAAAAATTCCTATTTTTTTTGATGAAACCGATGAACAAGAATATGCTGTGGAAATTCATCACCTAAACGACTTAAAACCATACGACTCAATATTTGATGAATTTGAGGAAAAAAATACGAACCACATGAATACGGAAGAAAAAGATAATTTATTTAGAACCCTTAAAGACTATTCAGATGTTTTCTTTCATAAAGGAGATGATCTATCTTTCACTTCACACGTGAAACATAAACTTCCACTTAACGACACTTCTCCAATATTTACAAGGATATATAGATATCCTGAAGTACATAAAAACGAGGTTAATAGACAAGTTCAAGAACTTTTAGACCAAGGAATAATAAAACATTCTACTTCACCTTATAATGCCCCTATTTGGGTCGTTCCCAAAAAAGCGGACAAAATGGGAAACAAAGAATGGCGTATTGTAATTGATTATCGTAAATTAAATCAAGTTACCAAAGAGGATAAATTCCCTATTCCTCTGATCGAAGATATATTAGACAAAATGGGTAGAGCTAATTATTTCTCTACATTAGATTTAACGAAAGGATTCTATCAAATAGAAATTAATCCGGAAGATCGAGAAAAAACAGCATTTTCGACATTATCAGGTCATTATGAATGGATACGTATGCCTTTCGGGTTGAAAAATGCACCCGCTACGTTCCAACGCATGATGAACGAAGTATTAAGAGACTTCATAGGTAAAATTTGTTATGTATATCTCGATGATATCATAATCTTCAGTACTTCACTTCAAGAACACATTCTCCATTTAAAAATGATATTCGAAAGACTTCGTAAAGTTAATTTAAAAGTTTCGTTAAATAAATGCGATTTTCTGAAAAAAGAATCAGAATTTTTAGGACATATCATCACGCCAGAAGGCATAAAACCGAACCCATCAAAAATACAGACTATCAAAGATTTTCCTATACCCAAAACCGTAAAAGAGATACAGTCATTTCTCGGACTGACAGGGTATTACCGTAAATTCATTCAAGACTATGCAAAAATTATCAAACCAATGACCCTCTATTTGAAAAAAGATACTAAAATTGATCTAAATAATGAAAAATATATCGAAGCATTCGACAAACTAAAAGAAATAATGACAGATACCTTGATAAATAAACATCCAGATTTTAATAAAGAATTTCTATTAACAACAGACGCTAGCAATTTTGCTATTGGTGCTGTATTAAGCCAGTCTCATGGACCACTTTCTTTTGCTTCACGCACACTTAATAAACATGAATGCAACTACTCTACGATAGAGAAGGAGTTACTTGCAATTGTCTGGGCAACCAAACAATTTCGTCATTACCTTTACGGTAGGAAATTTAAAATACTAACGGACCATAGACCTCTCGTATGGCTCCATAATTTAAAAGAACCAAATTCGAAACTCCAACGATGGAAAATAAAATTGGAAGAATTCGATTTCAATATTGAATATATCCAAGGAAAAGAAAACAAAGTGGCAGATGCCTTATCAAGAATTAAAATAAGTGAAATAAATGCATTAAAAGAAGACTTAGTATCCACCCAACATTCAGTAGAATCTGATAGCACAGATTTAATTCCAATAACTGATAAACCCTTAAATATGTTCAAGAGACAAATCATAATAAAAAAGACAGACATTAATTCAGAAAAAATTACTTTCCCATACAAAGGAAAAAGACTTATTATTATCACGCGAAAAGAATTTACAGACAAAGACTTTGAATTCATAATTTCAGAATGCGACACAAACATTACAAATTCTATATTTTTCGATAACGATGATATAGCTTTAAAAAGATACGAGACAGAAGACGAACTCTTCTTAAAATTCCAGAACTATTGGAAAAAGCATCATAACGGACAAAAACTATTAAGAACAATGACAAATTTAATAAATTTATATCCCCCAAGAACGGAAGACGAAATAATTAAAATACACAAATCACATAACCACATAGGTATAGAAAAAACCTATCTAGAAATAATAAGAAAATACTATATGCCAAATCTGAGAGAATTAATTAATAAAATAATAAACAATTGCGAAATTTGCAACTTTAAAATTGAAAGAAACCCAATCAAACTCCCTTACGAAAAAACACCTACACCTAAAGGTCCACACATACACTACCATATGGATTTATATATCGTAAAGAAAAATAAAACCATTTTAACTTGTATAGACAAATTTTCAAAATTTGTAGCAGTAGAAAAAACAGAATCAAAAAACCAATTGGATGTTCTTAACGCAATGATCAAAATTTTTAGCTATATGACTAAACCAAAATTCTTAACTATAGACAACGATACAACATTCGGTTCTCCCACAATAACCAAATATCTCACAGACAACGAAGTAATTACTCACACCACTACTCCTTATCGCCATACCGGAAACTCAGATATCGAACGATTCCACAGTACTCTAAACGAGAACCTTAGACTTTTTGAAAGAGAAAAAAATAATTTAGTTGACAATTTAGCGCGATCGGTTGAAGTTTACAATCGGACGATTCACTTGACTACTTTAGAAAAACCAAATGATATACACTTCGGTAAAGTGAACCCGACAAAGGTTTATGAAAGGATAGAAAAAGTTAAAACTAGAAATACTCTTAAAATTAATAAAGGAAGAAATGATTGTGAAATAAATCCAGAATTTACAAATTGTAACCCCATTGGAATTGACAAATTAAAAACGAAACACATTAAAGTGAAAGTGATAAAAACAGACTTAAACAAAGTGACTATACAGCCTCGCATTAACAAACAAATACTACACAAAGACCAATTCAGGAAAAAGAAAAAATTTACTAAACCTATTAATATCCCTTTAAACTCTATTAATAATAAAAATGACAACCCAAGCCCTAATAGTGATACTGACTCTATGGCAGTCAATACTGGTTAAAACCCAAGACTTACAAGTGTATGAAATACATAAAGAATTTGTTTTAATCGAATCAACTCCAGTACATTAAATTGAAGATTACTGCAACATTTTACACATAATCAATTTAACTAAATACGAAGAAATAATAAACGAACTAAAATCCCAATATAAATCAATCCCTAATAAGACTTACAAACAACTTAGCGATCTTACAAAATTAGAAAATAAAATAAATAGATTAATCCCTCACAAGATCGTGAAAAGAGGAGTAATTAACTTTATAGGTTCAGGAATGAAGTTCCTCTACGGAACAATGGACAACGATGACCGCGAAGAAATCGAAAACAAATTAAAAGAATACGAAATAAATAATAAACAATTAATAAATAATAACAATGCTCAAGTAAAAATTAATGAACGATTTGACGGACAGTTTAAGAAATTGACAGAAATAGTTAATAAAGGTACGACCACAATAAATGCACTTAAAAACCGAAAAAATGATATAAACGACCTAAGAATAGAACTAGAATTTAAAGATCAAGTAAGAGAAGTAAGACATAATTTCGAACTCATTGAAGACCTAGTGCTTAACGCACGCACGGGTGTTTTAACTCACGATATCCTCACGTTGGAAGAAATTCAGGAATACAATTTAACGTTTGAAACTTTGGAACATTTAAAAATGCATTTGGCTATATACGACGAAAATATATTAATAATAATTTCTATACCCCAATTTTCAAAAGAGTAACTAACGAAATTTATAGACTAAGGAATAATCTATACTACCCAAGTGTAGAAACAAAAAATTTAACTAAAATAAATGATGAATGTATTAATGATATTATTTTGGAAAATGACCCGAATTCATGTAAAATTAAATTTTTAAACGAAACAATTGTAAAAGAATTAGGAGAATATTTAATCCTAAAAAATGTAAAACACATAAATCTAACCCAAAATTGTAATAAAAATAATTACAGCTTAGAAGGTAATTATCTTATAAAATTCAAAGAATGTAAAATATATTTAGACAATAAGTCTTTTAATAGGAGAGAATACAAAGGAGACTTAATAGTCCCTACACTAAATTTTAACTATGAAAATGATAAAGATATTGAAATTATAGATTATAAACCAATTGAAAATATTAAAATTTTAAAATATATAGAAGTATCTCCTCAACAATTAACATTTAGTATTACGACTCTAATAATTGTAACTACAATAATAATAGTATTATATATGTATTTAAAAAATAAGAACAAAAGATCAAATAATTCAATAGCGGTGAATCTACCATCGGTCGAATTCCACCAGATGGACGATTCAAGGAGGGGAGGAGTTATATATAACAAAGGCCTCATCAAATCACAACAAATCCAAGATAAAAATGCAGACGACAAAAACCTCACATTGCAAAAAACCCCAGATAAAAATGCAGACGACAAAAACCTCACATTGCAAAAAACCCCAGATAAAAGCGCAGACGAAAAAAGCCTTACATTGCAACAAATCCCAGATAGAAATGCAGACGAAGATATAAACACACAAACAAAAGATGATATTATATTCAATCATCCATAGACCACCCAGATAGCAGACACACCATATCGTGGGAATAAGATAAGAACAGACCACTCAGATAGCAGACACGCCATCGAAAGAATAACATAAGAACCCTATATAAGTTAAGCGATCATATTGTATTAGTTCAGTAGTAATAGTAGTTTCAAATTATAACTCAGACGAATAAGTCGTCTTAAAATAAAGATTTTTTTAAAAACTTAAAAATCAAATACAATAATTAAATTCGCGTAGTTAATTTAATAAACTACACGTCTTATTTTCTACAAATTGTTACGTTTTCATATACATACAAAGTAAATTTAGAGAAATAATAAAATTTCAATTAAAATTTGAACATTTTAACTCAAAATTCAAGCTTCAAAGTTACAACTGACATTTGATATTTGAAACTTAGTTTGCTACAATTTGTTTCATTAACTACATAAACTACGTAGCAAATGTGAAAAATGTACTGGCCATCCCTGCCTACGAACACTTCTCCTATTTTTGGTGTCCGTTTTATCATTTTCCTCGTATTCTGTTTCCTCAGACCAGTTAGAACATAGCATGAGCCATTAACGCAATAATTTTGTCTATTCCCCTCACGTTTCGCCCTCTTTCTCTACTCGGCGTTACACTTTTTTGAAATTCTGTTGATTTTTTCACATTGTTAGTAGGTATGCCTCCGCTGAAACATTTCTAATGTTAAAAGTTCAATTGTTCGAGAAAAATCGAAATTAAGTTAGCAGAACATGGTTTTCTATGGAAATAAAAATGTCCGAAATTCATCAAAAAAAAGAGGTTTCTTAAAATTCCATTTCTTAGAGAATGGACAACATTTCAATTTATTTTCTCTAGTACTCTACTCCTTCAAGAGCTATGCAAAAAAAACGAACGGAAAAAAACCTGTTTGCTTCTCTATTTTTAGGAATAGTGTGTTTATTGTTTTTGTGTCATGATCTTTACTCGCTATAAGCCCTTCCACACCAAAGTAGGCACACATCCAATCCAAGGTAATATCACAGATACTATAGTTCCCTAGATATTGCACGCAGAGCAAAAAAAAAACTAATTTTCAAACGCCTGGGACGTACAGCTATGTCCCAGTTTGATCAAACCCGTATTGACTATACCAGGACATGATGGTTTCTCTATTGTGTACATAAAACCTATAGTATATAATATATAACGTTGCAATATTTAAATTTTGTGTTGATGAGTTTCTTTTGGCTTAAAAATTAAAACAGAATGTTATACTTATATACCTACCTAAATAATTTAGTTTTTCAAAAAAAAAGTCACATTTTATTGCAACTTTTGAGCAAAAATATTATAAGACCGGTATTGAAAATCTCATTTTTCTCAAAAACGGCTCCCACGATTTTGATTAAAATATTTGTGTGAACTAATATCTGAACGATCTACCATATTATTGAAAAAAAATATCTATCCTTTAAAAATGGTGTCTCTCATAGAACCATTTTTTTGATTTTCGACTATCCCATTATCAGTTGAACCGATTTTAATGAAATTTCAAAATAATTTTTTGAAAATTACATGTTTTGAAAATGGGTATATGATTTTTTTTTTAATTAATTTTTTAACTCCGCATTAATAAAGGCTAAAAAGTTGCGTACCATTTTTTTTTTTAATTTTTTCAAAATTTTATATACATACATATGTATAAAAAAATATTTTTTTAAAAAACCGCTCCAACGATTTTCAAATATTTTTTGTCATAATTTGAGATTTCCTTAAGAAATCGGATGATGTGCATCGCATTGGTGTCAAAACAATTTCAGAGGTTGTTTAATGTTTAATTTTTAATTTAATGTTTAATTTTTCAGTGTAATCTGTAAGTTCCATGCATATTTGCAACACGGTGCTATATTGTTCATTAATAAATGTACCTACTCGCATAAAACTTCGTTAAACTTAACTACGGTTTAAGCAGGTGGTGTACAATATAGGCTCCCATAACTAAATTATTTCTTTTATAAGATAAATATAGTTTTTGATATATTAAAACTTTAAAAAACAGTATGATCGCACATAAGAGCAAGTTCGTGACCCAGTCGTGCACATATTTTTTAAAGGCTACTATTTATTAAACAAAAACGTCAGAAAAATGGTTATAAATGGTCAAAAAATTGTTTAAAAGATTTTGATCAATTTTCTTATGGAGAATATGTATTTTAAAAAAGTATACCTACCAAAATTTTCAAATTAATTTTTTGGCTTATTAAAGAAAGTTTCAAAATTTTTTTTGGAAACTAATATTTCGAAAACGACTTAAACTTGGCACCCACAGGTTTTTAAACATTATCTAGTAGATTTTTGACCGATTTTAATGAATTTATACAAAACCTTCTAATAAGTTTAAATAAAATTGCATATCTAAATTTTCAAAAAAACAAATTTTGGATTTTTACAAAAATTTTCAAAATAATTTTTTGAAAATTATAGGTATACTTCGAAAACGGGTAGATGATTTTTTTCCAAAATTAATTTTTTAACTCGGCATTAATAAATTCCAAAAACTGCGCATCATTTTTGTTTTCTTAAAAAAATTTAAAAATTTGTATATGTATGTGGTAGGTATAATATAATCGAATTTACTAAAAATGTTTGTATAACTTAATTAATATTATATGCAAAGACTTACGCCGCTATTATTCACCCGATACAACCAGATTAAAACTTAAATCCGGATGTAAATTATACAAACTCAATGTAAATACCTAAATAGATCCGGATTATGATATGGGCGTTCGAAACTAAAAAAAATCACTTATTTCACATACATTTTTATGCGATCTCAATGATTTTTTAACTCAATAAGGTAGCCTGACATTTTACCTTTATTTTAAGACCTTAATCATTCAGGTCCGATTAATAGAACAGACGTTATAAGTCAACCAAATCGAATCTTTTATAGGTACTATATTTTATTTAATAAAATTATGTACCTATAAAATGTATATCACGATAAAATAAAAATAAAAACTAACACCTTATTGATTTTACAATTAATTATTCGGTTTTACCAACGTAAAATTAATTAAAATTAAACATAAAACAAATAAAAAACCGAATGACTAACCTGAATGCATTTCAACACGATCTTACGTGCCATTATTAGCAATCACGACTGAAGAGAATCCCAACATTGATGTAACAAAAATACACAAAACTGATCAATACATTGTTTTACTGTCTTTGTTCATTTGTATAAAGAGAAAAAACATGTGTATTAAGAGAAAAAAGTATTGAATCAATATTGCCACCATCTAAGTTTACTGTGTGGTCGGTGTTTTTAATATAAACACATTCAAATGCGTCTGGTCTACGTTCATCTCTAACACACTTTAAAAGTTTAACATTTTCACTACCGATCGAATGTTGACTCTCCAAAATATGAGCGGCAAACGCTGACTTGTATGCATGCTTCGTTTCTATACATTTAACGTGCTCTTTAAAACGTGTGCCTATTGTTCTCTTCGTTTGACCTATGTACATTGTACACAGCTTCACAATCACTGCAATCAATACGATAAATACCTAATTTTTTCATATTTTCGATTTTGTCCTTTGTACTACTTAAAAGATCACTTAATTTATTATTGCCTTTGTAAACGATCATCATATCATGTTTCTTTGCTTTTTTCGCGTGTTTTTTAATTATTGAATCAATCATTGAAACTGGGTAACCATTTATATTTGCCACTTGGTTAATGTATTCATATTCCCTTCCCGCATATAATTTTTTATTGAGAGCGGCAAGTTGCACAAACGATGTGCCATTGAATGAAATGCAGATTGTTTGTATTGAAATGGGCAAAAAGAGTCACTCGTTATTAGCCGCATCATACTTGTGGGTTTATGATACACCGCGAAGTCCAGCGAATTATTTCATTATTTTTATTTACCTGGATATCTAAGAAATTTAATTTATTTTCAAATTCTTTTTCATAGGTAAACTTTATCGAAGGAAATTGAGCATTTAATCCATTTAGAATTTCGGTCAAATTGCCTTTTTTAATAATCGCGAACACATCACCTACGTATCTGTACCAAACTCTTGGCAAAAGGTTTAACTTTAACAATTTCTTTTCTAATGCTGCCATAAAACATTCACTGATTAATGGTGATAACGGATTTCCCATATTTGTCCCTTTTTCAACATGATAAAAATCACCACGGAATCGAATAATTAATTGTAAAATCAATAATCGATTTTACGTCGATCGGCAAAAAAAAATGTTATTCTATAAAATGTATTTTACCTACATCATAAGTTTCCTTAAAAGGGTCAAATATTTTAAATTTTAAAATTTGATGCAAATTGAATATATCAAAGCATACTTTGTTAAATTTCACAATATGTGAGGTAAATACAACGTTGCTATATTTTGTATTTATTATCCTTTTTCCTGGGTTTATAGGTAGGATAGGTATGAATTGTTGTTAGGTTTTTTTTATCGTTTTAGGTAGGTATTATTATGTGGTAACCATATTATGTTAAAAAATAGTGGAACTAGGTTTTTAAATTTAAAAACCAAAAAAACATTTTTATAAGTTATAAGATTTTTTAAAAAGTGGGAATTTGTTTTGAAATTTTTTTTTAAATTGAAATACACGTGAAATAGATTTTTCCAAGAAATTTAAACAATTTTTTAAGAAAAAATTTTTTTTGTTTAGAAAATTTTATGAAAATTATTTAAATGAAAATTTGGTTTACGAATTTTAAAAATCGATTGAAGTACACTTGAAAACTTTTTTTTTTCTAAAAAAAATTAATGATTTTTTTCGGAAAAAAATTAAATAGGTTATATTAAAATTTAGGTTTGCAAATTTTAAAAATCGATTGAAATATGTAGTTAGATAGGTACTAGTAAAACTATTTTTTGGAAAAATTTAATTATTTTTTTCGGAACCATCATTTTTTGATTAGACATTTTGTAAAAATTTAAAAAAAAGAGTATTTCGTATGCAAATTTCCAAAAACCATAGAAATAAACGTAACAATTTTTCAAAAAAAAAAGTTTTACCTACATATACCTATATCTACATATTGACAAAATAAAAAAAAATTAATTCGCACTTATGTAATTCTATATATCAATTGAAGCTTTTTGTCGACAAACTATTACTTTTTATTGGGAAAAATAATTTTAGAAAAATAAAAAAAAAAGAAAATTGGTATCACAATTTTTAAAATCAATTGAAATACATACATCGCAACATTATTTAAAAAAAAAAATCAAATACCTATCCTACCTTTGAATATTTTATAAATTATATTTTATAATTATTCACTTTTTCACATACATTCTTAAATGATCTCAATATTTTTTTGACTCAATAAGTTAGCCTGGCATTTTACCTTTATTTTAAGACCTTAATCTTACAGATAGGATTAATAAAACAGAAGTTATAAGTTATAATACAACCAACCAAATCAATCCTTTCTTATACTATTTTATTAAATAAGAAATTACCTACAAAATGTACTCTACCCACAACATGTTTCCTTAAGCCTCAACTACATAAGCCAAAAAAGTGAAAAAGTGCAAAAGTGAAAATTTATAAATTGATTTTGTGATAGTTTTTCTGACTAGAAAACTTATAAAAATGATGCAGAAAGCTTAAATTTTGGTTTAAAAACAAATTTGTGTAATCTTTTTCACAAAACAACGGCGCTAGCGGTAAAAAAAATATTTTTACTTTTGTACTTCAGTACTTTTTGGCTAATGTAGTTAAGCCTTTATAAGGGTCAAGTACACATGCATGGAAATATTTTTTTTTATTAAATTTGTGTTTCCATTAAATTTTAAAATAATTACCTTTTTACATACATATAATATGCACTTTTATGTTACTCTGCAATGATTTTGTAAAAAAAAGTATCCTACATTCTGCCTAAATTTTAAGGCCTCAACCTTAACGATCCCATTATTAGAACAAAAGTTATCAGCCAACCGAACCAACTATTAGGGGGCCTTCAAAATTATTATGAATGAAAAATACCTACCAACGTGAATTCCTATATATAGCAATTTTTTTTTTTCCGATGCGAGGCCAATTTGCCAAGGTTATGGTTTTTTATTTCACACACCCCACCGTCTTTAGAATACCTATAGGGGAGAGTTTTCAATTTTCTCGAAAACTAGAAGACATAAAATCATCTAGATTTCAGTTTTTGATTAATTAACAAGAGCAACGAATTATAAGAAAGAAAATAATATAAAATCTCAATGTATTGAAAAATTTTACTTTAAACATTTTTGTTATGTTTTTTTTTCCCAAATTTTGAGTTTGAAACTGTTTTTTTCAAAAACTATGCATACATTTCACTTGATTAAAAACTGGCTTATAGAACTTATAATACTTAATTGTAGGTATTACCTTTTTTTTTAAATATTTTTTTTCCATTTTTAGTACTTTTTTCATGAAATTGCCCCTCCCGCCCAAACGGGGGGAGATAGACCCCCCCTCACATACTAAAAAATGTTTGTATTAAAGTGTTCTAAAAAAAACCGTTTTCATTTCTTGGTGCCACAGTTATCATACTCTTGCAATCCCCCCCGCCAGTATATTCTTAATACCTAACTTTTTTTATTTTGTTTGTTGTATTCCTCTTCCTCATTACGTTTGCCTCGATGAAATTTATTCTCAAAAACCAATTTCAATGTTTTTAGTATGAAATTTTGAATGGTTTTGAAAATTTGTTTGTAGCTGGTACACGGCTGTCATTCTGGCTTTAATTTGAACTTCGAATTTTGAAAATCCGAATATTGGATCCAAAGATATAAGCATTTAAGTGACCGGAAAACGGGTGTTTTTGCAATTGTGCAAAAATTGGACAATTCTCCACTGAAAAACGTCGCAATGTAGCGCCTTTTTGCAAAAGTGCTTGCAAAATTCAATTTTCGTGTGTGCCTAAAATCCAAAACTAATTTACTTACTGGATTAGGAAATATTGGAAGCTTCAAAAGCTGTAAGAAATTTTAAAATCGGTCGAAGGATTCGGATGATACAGGTAGTCAAAGTTTCCTTATTTTTAAAATCAAAGAAAAAATATTTGTTTTATGAAAAGTTTCAGAGTTTCGGCGTTAAAATCTAAAAACCTTGTTCGAAAATTATAGTTTTTTTTTATTTAAACTTGTAAAAATGACCATTTGTATTACAATAATTATGATCGATTTTTTTTTAATTGCAAAATTTTTTTCGAAAAGCTGTTTTTGGCTATTTGCGGTTTAGAGAGATTTTTATTAAAGAAGGTTATTTTTATTCATTTATGGCTTTTTTTAATTATATTTAATTATATTATAAAACGCAAGTGGTCATAAAAATATTATTTTAACATGTAAAAATGCATTCTTAACTACATATAATAAATATTTTATGGCCTTTCGGTCATTTTTTGACTACCTCAAATTTAAAGACTATAAGGTAATATTTTTTTATGATAAATCTGGTAGTTTTCTTGATTTGTAAAAATCTATTCATTTTTATGACAAATCAATTACCTGTTGTGTAATCCTTTTTATTAAATGCAATAAAGGCTCTCCCAAACCAACACGAAATCGTAGCGAATCATTCACAATAACACAAAATATGACAAATACACAACGCTAAACAACAACAAAAATCTGTCGTCGGCGAATGTTTCGCGTTGATTTGGGAGAGCCTTAAGAATGTTAGGTATCTATACATATTATCATCACAAAAGAAGTAGTTATTTAAATATAAAAAAAATAGTTTAAATGATTAGTTATAAAGCAAACACGTAATTGATAAGTCATAGGTACACTTCTTGTATTTTAACAAACAAATAAGTTAAAAAGTATAAAGTATAAGTATAATCGAGTATCAGTCGTTACCAATCGGAGAACTGTCAGAAGAAGCTCAGGAATCCAAAAATAAAGACTACAAAAAATATAGGTACCAAAATACCAGCATGTTAGAACCGAAAAAGACCTCAAAGAACGATACCCTCCAGAAATGATTAGTTTATTAGAAATTACTTCGGAATTTGACGAAAGTTTCCAAGAAATCTATTTTTTTGTTTCTTATTTATTTTTACTTAATAATTTATTTATTCTCCACTGTTAAGCCTAGTACGCTGCTGATGCGAAACGAAAATTACCTGTGATCTCCAAACAAACAACGAAACACTTGCGAAAACACAACGGAAAATATCCTTGGAGAGTGTCACAATTATTTCAAAAACAAAATCAAACATAAACGCAAAAAATCAGAGAAACCCATGATGTAAGAAAATGACAAACAAAAAAAACACAAATAAAACTCAAATGTTATTTTTCCGCACACAATAAATAGTCTGTACAATTAATTCAGTGCGAAAAAGGAGCGGAGACTTCTCCAAATAATCTGCTACAATTATAAATTTCGCTCTTCGAACAGCGTACTGCAAAACGAAAAGCAGAACGAAATTTTCCGTTTATGATTTCGTTGTGTCATTTTTGTATGGGATTTTTCGTTTCGCATCAGCAGCGTACTAGGCTTAAGACACCCTGTTCTTCCTGCAGTTATTTACTATAGGCATTTTTGAAGTAAAATATTAAGTCCATTTCCTATTGGGAGAAAGTCGTATTTCAGCAAAAAATTCTGAAACACCCTGTGAATATTTTTTCTTCAAGCTGAAAAAAAAATTATCATGATATCTTTATTTGTTTACGAGCTATGATTTTTGCAACCAAAAAATCAATATGCGCCACTGTGCGGAGATCCACCACAGGCTACGTTTTCTTTTCTGGAAAAGCCGCAATATCATGGAATACCAAAAAGCAGCCTACTGTGGCCCTGTCCTCTACCGAAGCTGAGTACATGGCCGTCTCATCAGCTACACAAGAAGCAATATGACTGAAAAGCTTAGAAACAGAACTTGTACCAAAAACTTCATCTTCGACATCAATATTCTGCGATAACAAAGGTGCAATTACTTTGGGATTGACCAACGCTTTTCATCCTCGAACTAAGCACATTGACGCCCGACATCATTTTGTCACAGACAAGAGTAGAAGAAACATCAATTTTGTTCATCAGCAGTTGGACTCAAATTTAATGGGGTTTTCCATTAGTAAATTCAGATTTCAGTAAAAAAATTGATTTTTTTTCTTCGCGAATGGAACACAATTCAAATTGATTTTCTTTTTTTTTTGCCACTGTATTGGTGTACTTAGGTTAGGTTAGGTTTATGTGGTTGTCAGCAGAACGCTGGACACACTTAGACCATTGGTTGGCCCATTGTGAACCACAGGAATCTAGGAAACTTTCTTCCTACTCGTTGAACCATTTACAGCTTCTTACGAAGCGAGCGAGACTGTTAATGTCATGACTTACCAGATCACTAGGATCATTGTAGTAGAATTCTCCTAAGTGGAGCCTGCGTCTTTGAGATAGAGCAGGGCATGTACAGAGAAGGTGAGGAATCGATTCGAAGTCGTTAGAATATACACCAAGCCTTGTTGCATACTTGCCTATTAGACAGTGTCCAGTAATGACACCTATGACGGAGCTTATGTGCAATCTGCTTAGAGATAACAAGTTCCTAGTGTGCTTCAGATCCAGCGCCTGACATGTGGCAATGTTACTCCACCTAAGATTTGTTCTCTCTATTGCATTTTGCTTTAGCATAAGTTTACAAGTAGCGATGGGTATACCAATATCTGTCCGATTTGACAGTATACCCGGCACACAGCAAAGGTGAATGTTGAACTGCTGTGCCATCTCCAAGAGAGATGATCGGCAATTAAGGGCAGTTTTTGAATTTGTAGAGACAGAATCCAGAGATTTAATGGCTGCTAGGTTATCCGAGAAAATACGGATATCTGTGGTTGATATCACGTTTTCTTTGAGCCAAGACAGGACTTCTTTTATCGCCAAAAGTTCCGCCTGGAACACGCTACAGTGATTGGGAAGACGGAAGGAGAGACTTAAGCCGGAACCACATCTATCTCGTGTGGTGTGAAGCGGTATGTCGTTGAATGTGCACACTTGTGTGTAGTGATGTTGAAAAAGAAAAGTACAGATATATATGTCATGACATGAGTGTTGTTTTGATTTTTGTTTATAATATAAGTGTTCTCTTTCTTACAAATAGTAAACTCCACATCGTGGTATAGCGCAATCGAAACAGAAGCGATTCCTCCACAACACAACACGCTTCACAAATGTGAAATGCATATGAAACACCACTCCACAACACACCACACGAGATAGGTGTGGTTTCGGCTTTAGTTTCGGTCTATCTGAGTATACACCTATATAGAACATTTTTGAAATATTTTGTCGATTTGAAAATAGTTTTCAGAAACACTAATGGCCAGTTGTACAAATGTTTAAACCGTGGTTCAGCAATTTTTATCCATCGATTTCAGGGGGTTAATTGAGTTTCAACTGTGGATTACTGTTCAAGTGTGTTATAATAACCAATTACGTACTTGAACCAGCGTTGAACTTTAGTTAATCCGCCGAAATCGGTGAATTAAAATCTTGAACCGAGGCTGAACCACTATTGTACAACTGGCCCTAAGAGAACTTCAATTCAAACTCAAAACCGTTACAATAATTCAAATGAAGCAAGTATTTTGGAAATGACATCGTTGTATATCTACAAATTTCAAGAAATTTATATTTTAAGAAATTTCTTGAAATTGTTAGATATGCCACGTTGTCGTTTCGAAACTACTAACTTTATAAGGATGATTGAAATGGTTATAAGTTTCAATTGAAGTCCTCTAAGTGATTATGAAAACCATTTTCAAATCGAACAAATATTCCAAAAAATTTCTATATAAAAGCCATTTTCGGCATTTTTCAGTTTTAAAGCAAATGTCGAAATTACTTTTATATAGAAATTTTTTGAAATATGTATATAATTTATTTAAACGATGCAATTTACTCGAAGAGGAAATTGATTAACGTAAAATATCCGCAAACGAATCCAATCTCATCATAAGAATGCAGAAAGGGTCAACTGAAGCTAATCCTATATCATAATATCACAAGCCGAGAATATTTGCAAAAACATAACCGAGACTCAGAACATAATAACTGCACAGGAGCTGAGACAGATTGCAGTGCGTATGATGATGTTGTCACTATTCTAGCCTAGTTTAGGAATAAGCAAAATGCATTCCAGGTTCTAAGAAACGCAAAAAAGCTAATACTACGTTTTCATTGGGCCAAATGAGGTAATTTCGTTGAAAATTTCCAAATTATCAATCCTCGCGTTCGGGGATCTATCCAATGGGTGTCAACCTATCCCAAAAATTTTCGGATACGTTTGGTTGTTGTTGCATCAGCTGTTTTGTCACAAGGGATTACAACAACACAAACCTATCCGGATAGCTTTGGATTGATCCCCGAACGCGACCAATGAAAACGTAGTAGGAACTGGCATCTCTATTAGTCGTGAGTGCAGGCTCTTGCAATTGCGCAAGCATATTCAAGTCAAACAACCACGCATAAAAATGTTTCTTCGTGACGATAAACTCCGAGTAGAAGATATAGTGATTGAAATGAGTGATGGTCAGCAAAAATTTGTAGCAGATAATGAGCAAAGGCTGAGAGATATAGTGAAAACACATAATTTTGATGATAACTTCTTCGAAAATGTTTGTTTACAAATTTCTCAAAACGCACGGACTAGTGTCAATGTCATAAACAAGCGAAAGACGTCAGATGAAGTTAGCTACGGTTCGTCTACATCAAAATCTACTACAATGACAGGCAATAGAGTAGATTATGGTACTTCGCATTCAGTGGCCTATTTCACGAAACATACATCACATACATTGTATGAATGTATGTACCTTTAGTAGTCGCCAAATTTGGCTCATTGTAAATTTTGAATTTTTAGAAAAACTATACGTCAACTTAGAAAACGCATAATTTAAAAAAATTTAAAATTTACGCCCACTGATATGGGGCCTTTTTTACGTCACATACATTTCTGTGATGTATGTGATGTATGTTCTGTGAAATAGGCCCCAGGTGTTAATACATTAGCACATTTGAATGTTAAAAATTATAATTAGGTCAAAGCCGTCTGTCAGAATTATGAACTCATAAAAATTAGAATTTTAAGCTATAATAGCTGTGTTTTATTTTCCCCGAGATCCGAACCAGATTGGATTTGCTTTCGAAAATACATGTATTACAAAAACAACACAAGATCCAACTTTATTTTGGATTTGGATTTCCAAATCCGTTTTGAACACACACCCTTAATTTGTAAATGTCGTCAGTAGTGTAAAGAAAAAAGACAACGGTTGTATAAAAATAAAAAAACAAAAGGAAAAAAGAGTTGGGTATATAATAAGTTGTCACTGAGATCCTGGGTTGTTTTATTTACATGATCTGATCTGAATTGTATCTGGGGGAAAATAAAACGCAGCTAATATTGGAGGTTTAAGAAAAAAGAAGTAATAGATTTTTAAAACTTTATTTATCAATATGAAATTTTTATACTAATTGAAACACATGTAACTATCGAAAATTTTAAATAATTTGAACCAAATTTCGCCGAATGAAATTTAAAGTGGATACCAGCACGTAAAATAAATAGAATGGGTCAGGCAAGTGGAGGAATTCTCATGGGATACAAACATAATCTAAAAGGCATCAACTGCTGCTATAAGCAACAAACAGGAGAATTGACTTCAATGGAAATTAAGATGGATCGAAACGTACTCAATCTAATCCCTGTATACTTGAATTGCAATAACTGGGATAATGATTTTAGGAATCTGGAAGATAATCTGTTTGAAAGCAACTTATCCAACATTTTGCTGATTGCGGATTTCAATGCACGAACAGGATCCTTAGAAAGTGAAAATAATGAAGAAGAAATCGATGTTGTAGTTAATAGAGAAGGTAAGAGAGTTGTGCATCTATGTTACTCCTTTGGATTAAGCATATGCAATGGAACTACGGATGGAGATGGATCAGGTGACTTCACATTCATAGGATCGCAAGGAAACTCAGTGATCGATTATGGAATGGTGTCAGGTGAATGGAATAGCATAATGGATGAATTTCAAATTTTAACTACAATACATTCCGACCACCTACCGATCCAAATGACAATAAATCTCAATAATCAGAGGCAGTTAGAAGTGTCACCCACGCGGGTCAAATTCAAATGGAAAAATTCATTTGCTGATAGGTATGCAGAAGCTCTAAATAATGCACTCCTGCTTCATGAAAGAAATTCATTCGAGCATGAACTTAGTTTGGTAGAACTCGATGAAATGGTTCAAAACTAGATACCAGTACAATGTAAGCCAAATAGTAATACCACAATACACTATCAGGAAAAATTGTTTGATAAGGATTGTATGGATGTTCGCAGAAAATCATTTGCATGGCTAAGATTATTTAGAAAATTTCCTCATAACTCCTTCTTCAAAAAACAATATCTCATTATGAACAAATATTACAAAGAAGTTTTAAAAAAGAAGAGACAAATATCCTCTTTCAAAATTGCTCGTGAACTTGCAAGATGCGGAAATACGGGGGAGTTCTGGAAAATTGTTCGGGAAATCAACAAAAAACCGAAGAAACAAGCTGTGGGGCCACTTGAAATGGAGGAGTTAGTCGAACACTTCAGGATGCTAGAGACAGACAACTTCTTTACATCGTTCCAATTTGCAAAACCCTATATCCAAAACGACGAGCTGGATGCTCCATTATCATGTTTGGAGGTACAAATAGTCTTGAAAGAGCTCCAAAACAATAAGTCTCCAGGATCAAATGGAATACCCCAAGAATTTAATAAATTCAGCTCTTTCCTGTTTGTAGAAAGTCTAACCAAAGCCTTAAACATATCATATGAAAGCACCTGTGTACCAGTCTATTTTAGAGAGGCTATTACATGTCCCATTTTCAAAAAAGGTAACAACAGAGTTCCAGCTAACATATAGAGGGATATCATTGCTGAACTCCTCAATGAAAATTCTTGTTAAACTTCTATCGAAACGGCTGTACAGCTGGGTTCAGAATAACGACTTGTTGAGTGAGTCACAAGCTGGCTTCCGGGAAAATTATTCCACAATAGACCAAATTTATTCGCTCACCAACATTGGTTAAATATTTAAATGTAATCAAAAAAAGCTCTACGCCTTCTTCATTGATTTTAAAGCAGCCTTCGATACTATATAGATCGAAAAGCACTAACACTGAAGCTGTACAACAAAGGAATTTCGACGAAGTTTGGAAATATTTTAGAACTCTTATATGATTCAACAACTTCTGCAGTTGTCCTTGGAAACAAAATTTATGAACAGTTTTGAATAGAAATAGGGCTGTGATAAGGTTGCAGCTTAAAGTCCTTTACTTTTCGCTTTGTTAATCGATGATATTGAAGAGGTCCTTGCAGGGTGGAGCACGAGTTTCAGCTGATCTTTTAATCAAGGTCCTTATGTTCGCAGATGACATTGTTGTTTTGGAAACTTGGAAATTCGGCGAACAAAATATTGGGGTGGTAAAGGAGTACAACTACCTCGGGGTAAAGATTTCTAGAAGCTTAAACTTGAAAAACCATATGGTAGATAAGCTAGCAAAATCCAAAAGTGCTCTTAATGCAACCTACAGAACTTTTCTGCAATGCAAAAATGTTGAATATGAAGTAAAATATCGCATTTTCAAAACAACAGCAAAAACAATCATGTGCTACGCAGCTCAAGTTTAGGGGCACAAAGAGTTTGAGGAAGTGGAGCAGCTTTTAAGATAATTCTTAAAACGAACGTTAAGGCTACCAAATAGTATTGCTAACCACATTCTTATGCTGGAGATGGGACTCGCGCCTTTGTTCATCTCAACCCTAAAAATGCAGATTGACTACATACTGAGGATAATTGAAATGGAAGACAGCCGTTTACCAAAAAAGATAACAATGCTGGTAATCCGAAAGAAAACATCATGGTTTGAGTCTTGGAGAAATTTAGCCGAGTACTGTGGACTTTCACTATTACTTCAAGAGGACAGAATGGACACGTGGAAAAGCGAACTGTATTTGCTTATTAAGCTTGATGAACAAAAACGCGAAGATTACATTGGAAAAGCCAGAAGCTCAATTCACAGGAGCATATATGCGCAACTCAACTACAACTTGGCAGCAAATAGTTATTTCAGGGTGGAGTACTCAACCAACCTCATGGCACTCATTTTAAAAGCACTAGGAGAGTTACTTCCCCTGAACTATTTATCGCACAGAAGTGATCTGCGAGAAATATGCGAGTTATGTAACCTGAGAGAGAAAGAGGATGTACTTCACTTTCTGGGAAGATGTCTGATTCTTGTAGAAACTAGAAGAAGTACCCTGGGAAAGAGCTACCTTAATAATTCTGAAATTTTTTGTATTCTTAACGGTGAAACTTATTGGGACAATTTGTACCGATATACCAAGATAGCGCTTAGCTGTAGGAAACCTATCCTTGGTGAGCTTTTCTACAAATACGAAATACATGTACACAAAAAACACTGTTAATACTTTTATCAAATTGTAAACATTATTTTCCAACTGGCAGACGGCGTATGCCATGTCACATAATGAATTAAAACTACAACTTTTGTAAACTATATGAAATAAAATAATTTGAACTATCTACTACTACTACTAATAATTTTATTAAACAACAAAGATGTCTTCCTTAAATACTATTTTAACATGATGTGTTAATACACATACATACATATTTACATATTTCTTACATAGTTCTTATCTCTCTATTCTTTATTATCTATGATTTATGATATGGTTTACTTATCTCTAGACAACCGTCAGTGCATGTTCACGATGATGTGTGTTATACATATTTATTTACCACACACACTGGGTTATCTGAAGGTAAGTACTGCATGTTCATGTTTGAATATTCTGCGGGCGGACAAAATGTTAAAATTCTTTTATTTTTGAATATAATGCCCCGTACTATATAAATAACTAAAATAATAATCAACATGCTAGTTATAATAGATCCGCTGTGACCGCTTAAGTGATGAAGTCCAAGTTCTTATGGTGAATGTTTTCTTCCTTGAACTTATTTCAGGTCCCTTTGAATCTTTAGTAGTTCATTTGTTGTTGTTTATTTTGTTGCTTGTATAAGTTTTATACTTTCTTCTTTTGGAATTGGATTGTTGTTAGCAAACTCAAAAGTATGCCGTTGCTCTGTAACTTGTTTTCCTTCAAATGCTGATGCTCGTAGGGTTTCTCCTTACCATAATCCATGACCCACATTTGTTCCTTATGAATCCTATCATTGCTGTTTGGTACCACGATTTTCCTTATCTTAGTTCGAGCATACTTTCCTGAAGGTGGTAACGTCATAGATATCATCACATGAAGACCTCTGCTTAAGTAAATTGTATTTTGGGTCACCAGAGAATCAACGTTTTTTCTCTGTGTCATGATCACGCATTGAATTGCTTCTCACAACATTATAGTTTGAATAGTCCCCGATGGTGAAGACGACCGTCTTTGCAATACGGATTGGCCTTTCGCTAATGACCTTGCCAAATATGTGTGCCCGAGGTGTCTTTAAGTGGACCACTGACCAGTACCTTTTTTATTTCTCTTGTAAGAGCTGTGGGTGACGCTGTTGACCTTTCCAATTGTGCTGTTGCTAGAAGCACTGAAGATGAATCTTCATCTTTTGTTTTGATAGAGGCGTTTTTTACTATTTTAATCTCTTGCTTAGATTTCAGCTTACTGTTAGAGCACTTGATAGGAGTATATTCAAGATTTGCATGGAAATCAGATATATTTTCTCCGTTGATTTCTTCTAAGCTAGAATCTCCTCCAAATATCCATTTGTTTTATCATGTGTCGGTATTTCATCGGTTAGTAGATGATTACTTCTGTTTCTTTCTTCATCATGATGTGCTGTTGACTTCCCAAAGTTTTGTCTTCTTGAATAGGACTTTCCGCAACTTCTCCCAGCTCCCAGACTTTATCCATCGAAGATGTGACCTCTGACATGATTTTGTTACATTGTTGTTTCTCTTGTAATGTGTCGGATTGGAAATTTCTGTTGACTTCTTTGTTTCAAGTCATCGTTTGATTTTGTGACTCAAGAGTCTGAAATAAACTTGTATATGATGTAGCGTTCATCAATATGGAATGTCCAGTGCATGGTTCAATTTTGTGGACAAATTAAGTCTCCTATTCTCGAATCTTCTGGTGAGAGTCTTCCATGCTTCCTTATAGTTTGCTGTACGACCTTTAATGAGGCTCGCAATTGACGTTCGGGCTTCACCAGAGATGGATGATCGTAAGTGATTTAATTTAACAGAATCCGGTAGGTGATTGTTTTTGTGAACCGTATCTATGAATAGGTCGAAGAACATTTTCGACTCTTCAATTTTTCCATCGAATTTCGGTAGTTCAATTTTATGACTTCTTGTTGATATATTTGTATCTATATCGGATTCTGTGCCCTTATTTTTGCCTTCTAACTTGTCTAGAATAAATTTCACATCATCTTCCAGCTCGATTATGTAGCTGTCTTCTCTGAATTTTTCTTCTTCGATTGGATTCATCTTAGACAGCTGTATTTGTATGAATCTTTTTGACGTTTGATTTCACATTTTTACAGAACGAGAATAGGATTTTATAGTGAAAGGGTGAAAAGTTATGGTGGATTTACATTTTTTTTTCGAAACTCAGCATGAAGATGATCATGCTGAGTTTAGAAAAAAAAGGAATGTAAGATATAAAATTAACATTTTGTTGAATAGAGAGAGAGAGGACAAAAATGCAAAGATCTACATGAATGCAGATTATAGGAAGATGACATAATGCACCTTTAAGTTGTTGTTGTTGTTCAGAAATTCAATGAAATTGACGGAATAAAGAATGGTCAAATCTAATAAACTGACATTCGTCAAGTATGAATAAAGGTTCCCCCGCACCAACGCGAATTTTCGGTGGCGACGACGAAAACAATAATAACAACGTATTGTTTTCATTGACAACCACGTGTTGTTATTGTTGTTTCCGTCGTCGCCACCGAAAATTCGCGTTGGTGTGGGGGATCCTTAATACAATAAATAATACTAATAACTTAATAGTCTGGTCTGTTACCGATCTTCCAACCTCTTCCCCTTTGATACGTACTACGAATTGTAGTCTATCGAAATAAGGTATGGAGAAAAATGCAGGCGGAACAAGACAACATACTTGTAGGCGCTTAGAAAAACCCTGATGCTCCAAATGCATTTGATAAACAAACAACACATCTCGACCTGTGACGCCAGTGGTCTTGCGCGGTGGAATGCGTAGTGCATACGACTTCTAAGACTGAGTAATCTGATATGCGTAGGTTCGATCCCTATGGTGTTCATGTAGAAAGTTTTTTAAATAAAATTGGATTAAAGCTCAGCACCACTAATAAGGAGACTGATGATAGGGCTTGGCACCCCTTGAAATAGCTATATCTCCAGCCAAATAATTAATTAAAAAACGAATTATGAATTAATTCGTATACAAATGGTCGTAGCACCTTTAAGATGTTGTTCAGAAATTCAAAACATTTAGGGCGGTATTCACCAAGCGCTCATAAAAGGCTCTTAAGTTTATGAGGCTCATAACTCAAATAATATTTGTGCTATTCACCAAACACTCATAAGTATTTTTCGTAGTTCGAAAATGAGAGCGGCTCTCTCTTAACCAGGCATAACCAAACTGTAAAATCAAACTTTTTTCGCACAAATGCATCACAAATAATAACTTTAGCACCAACAACAAGACTAATTAATATTTTTTCAAATTAATTGATAGGAGAAAAGATTTTCTAACAACGAAAAAAAAATGTTAATGAATATCAAAAAAGAAATTAAATAAAAATAAAAAATTGTGACATATTGAGGGCCAGTTGTACAAATATTTAAACCGTGGTTCAGCAATTTTTATCCATCGATTCCGGTGGATTAATTGAGTTTCAACAGTGGTTTACTGTTCAAGTGTGTGATAATAAGCAATTACATACTTAAACCAGGGTTGAACCTTAGTTAATCCGCCGAAATCGGTGAATTAAAATCTTGAACCGAGGCTGAACCACTATTGTACAACTGGCCCTGACAATTTGAAAGAAAAAAAAAAATTATTTTAAAAATTTTCGAACAAGTTTTCGGAGAGAGGGCTCATAACTTATGAGTGGTCGGGAGCACTCATAAGTTTTATGAGCGCTCATAAATATTCACTATTATTGTTTGGTGAATAGATTTATGAAGCTTTTAAGTTATGAGCGTTCGGTGAATACCGCCCTAAATGTCTCAATTCACAAATATTCCATCAGATTTCAGCGATAAACATGACTGAAAAATTTCAAGTATAGACACGACATGACTATTCACTACGTAGTGAGCATTTTACAATCTAAACAGGGTCTAAACTACATAGACACTCGATGGAACATGCCCTTCAAGCAAATGCACTGACCCAACTTTTTCGGTCTTTCTTGGATCATTTCAAAACGGAGTGTCATACACACATTAGCACATTTTTTGCATATGCATGCAAAAAAAGAACGAAAATCGAGAGTACTTTTTTTTTACTGAGAAAGAGAGAATGTATGCAATACCCTAATGGTGAGTATTTTTGTATGGACTGAAAAAAAAGGAGAAGACAACAAAAACAATTAACTTTTTTCAATGTGTTCACGTTCGTGCCCAGCGCAACAGTTTAATAAAAATTCCCTCCAGAAAGAAAATCAATTTAAAATCAAAAGCTAATTATTTAATTATTAATTACAAAATACATCGTGATGTTTCATTTATATACAAACGATAGAAGAAAATAAATTGCATAATATTCTTCAACCACAAAACGCCTGTCTCGTTCGTTCATTTTTTTGGATCCGTTCTGGATTCCATTTTGTTTCGGTTCTCGCTGAGTATGGTGAAATGGGAAGCTCTCTCTCTCACGAACATGTTCATCTTTATATAGGTACTCTTTCACACATTCGTATTTTCGGCATGAATCTGTCCCGCTCTAGTTTTCTGGGGCCTATTTCACGGAACATACAATATATACATTGTATGAATGTATGTACTTTAGGGCCAGTTTCACAGTGCATACTTAACTAAATAAGTGGCATTTAATTTTCCCATTCATAGACTTTAGACGTAGTTTTAGGGCCAATATGGGAGACATAATAAGTGTCACTTATTATTGGGCATTACAGGGCTATTCTGGCGAATTGTGAGGGCTCACAACTCACAAGTCACAAGCCTTTGTGAAGTTGATTTCTTGTGAGGTTGTTGTGAGGTTCTCAAAAGGAGATCACAATTTCGATAGTTTTTGTGAGGCTCACAGTTGTGAGGGTACGAAAACCTCACAAAATCGATTTTACCTTTCCTTGTGAGGTTGTTGTGACTTGTGAGGTATCAGTGAGGTTTGCCAGAATAGGGCTGTTAGTTTTCCATATCTGGAACTTAAGTGACACTTACTTTACTGTGAAACTGGCCCTTAAAGTAGTCACCAAATTTGACTCATTGTAAATTTTGAATTTTTAGAAAAACTATGCGTCAACTTAGAAAACGCATAATTTAAAAAAAATTAAAATTTACGCCCACTCATATGGGGCCTATTTTACGTCACATACATCTCTGTAATGTATGAGATGTATGTTCTGTGAAATAGGCCCCTGGAGATTTGCAGATGAAGATGAATAGGGGTATTCCCGATCCGATGCAAACTGGTCTTGTATCATTGTAAAAGTGCAAAGTTTTTTTTTACAATGGGGTTAGGGTATAGCAATTTTGCACTTCTGCATTTTTGCAATGATACAAGACCAGTTGCATCGGATCGGGAATACCCCTAATGTAAAGCTAGGACCGCACTCGACGGAACTGCACTTCAGCGGAACTCAACTTCACGACTTAAGGCTCTCCCAAACCAACGCGAAATCGTAGCGAATCATTCACAATAACACAAAATATGACAAATACACAACGGTAAACAACAACAAAAATCTGTCGTCGGCGAATATTTCGCTTGGGTTTGGGAGAGCCTTTATTTGTAGGAAATTGTAAGAGCTATATCGCACTAAGCGACAACTTCACTTCACGGCGCGACACTATTGTGACAAAGTTGGTAATCTGACCAACTGTGTCGCGACGTGAAGTTTCGTTCAGTTTCGTGCGAAAGTGCAGTTCCGCCTAGTGCGGTTCTACCTTACTTCAGTTCTACTGCACTTCAGCGACACCGTGCGCACTTTCACACCAAATCCTCCATTATTCGATTATTCGGCTCCCAGGAAAAATTTTATTTTTAATTCTAACATCAGCCGTGTTTTTTTGCAATCCCGGGGGGAATTGGATGAAAAAAACGACGTCGGTGCTAAACAATTAACATGTTAAATGCAACAACAACTAATCCCAGAGAATTCTCGGGGTTTAACTTAAGCGCACAGAAAAACTGTGTTACTGGCATAAATTACATACATGTTATCGATAGTTTGTATGAAAACTGCATGTTTTTTACTTACATGGCTTCGCTAATCCCCGCTGTCGTTTTTTTCAGCCAATTCTTCCCGGGCTGGCAAAAAAACACGCCTATTGTCATTTTATTGTAAAGGTCGAAAATTCAAACCTAATTCAACTGGATCTTTCAATCTTGTATATAAACGCAGTAATAAATTTGCAAAGGCAATTTACCTTTAGATTCTGGCAGTACTGAGAATTTTGCTCAAATTTGAGCAAAAATGGTTGATTTCTCACATTCAAGTCAAAACTGACATCCCATGTCTCTTTCTCTATATCCGGTCAGCCATAAGACCTGTAAGTTGTGTAAAGAAAAAATTAAAAGTAAAATCCAAACCATCGAATACCAATTATAAAATAATTTTTCGAAGTCAAATAATTATTAGTTTCTTAAACCAGAAATTTAAATTTTCTAAACGATATTCCGTCGACATAAATACCTTATAATTTTGTATTTCTTTTCTTTTGTAAATAAAGGCTTACTTGTCATAGAGCAAAATAATTGGTATTCGTGTTCGCGGGCAGATTTATAACGCGAGTACTAACAAATTTATCTCACACTTTGCAGCGCCAAGATGAGGAAAATTATGAAGCAGGGAAAAATCGTTATCGTCCTCAGTGGACGATACGCTGGACGGAAAGCTATCATCGTTAAAACCCACGATGATGGTAACGCTGAAAAGCAGTTCGGACATGCTCTGGTAGCTGGTATTGACAGGTACCCAAGGAAAGTGACGAAAAAGATGGGCAAATCTAAGTTGAAGCAGAAGTCCAAGATCAAGCCTTTCCTCAAAGTATTGAACTACAATCATCTGATGCCAACTCGCTATGTGGTTCATGACATCAGTTTTGATAAATTGTCAACAAAGGAAGCGGCCAAAGACTTGAAAGACCCCGTGAAGAGGAAAACTCACCGTTTCCAGACACGCGTCAAGTTCGAATCAACATACAAGGAAGGAAAAAACAAATGGTTTTTCCAGAAATTGAGGTTCTAAACCGAATAAATGTATGAAATTTTCTTATAAAACAAACTTTATAATCATTTATTTCTCTTCTCTAAAGTGTTTTACAAAATGGAATTGAGAAAAAAACTTGGAACTCTGAAATAACAAAGGTTAATTTCGGCAACATGTTTGATAGTCTCGTATTCCTAAGTTAGAATGCTAGGAATACAGAATAAAGCTAACTGCTTTTGCTTGCCAGTCTTGTTTACATGCGATAATTTAAAATTATGTTATTTTAACGTCATTAAAACAATGTGGCCCTGTACAGATGATTTGCTTTTTCTAAAAATAATGGTGGTGATAATAATTTCATAAAAAGAACTATTGGTTTTTAAAACGCTTTCCATAGACAAATATTCTACGACGATTTTTTTTGTCAACACAAGTTGAAAAATGGATTGATTATGTATATGCTGCGACAAGTTTTTCTATCTGAAATCATTTGACCTACAAATAAAATATTTGCATTTTGCCGGTGAAAACTTTTTCGTTAAATGATTATTAGCTCTACCTCGTTGGTTTATCACTATTTTATAGTTCTGTGCATCATCGCCACTTGAGTGAAAGAAATGGGTAACTTGATTTTCTTTATTTTGGATATTTTTAAGTACCTAGCTACCTGGGGGTCATGAACAATTTAATATTTTATAACTTTCGCGATTTAGAAGCATCCTATATTTAGCTGTTACAGTACTATTCGTATTCTCCTATACATTATTTTTTAAAACCTGTCTTTTGGGTGCAAATCTTAATCGACGTTGTTTTTGAAATTCTCAATAGAATATAATTGTTTCAATTTCATTTTATTCACAATTGATGCTCATCTGATCAATGGTTTCTCTCCGAAGGATTGCAGAATACGAACTTTCATGCGAACGTTTAGCAGAATAGGGCTATGTTGGACAAAAAGTTTAGTTAAGTACATAAATATAAATCTGTTTTTGCTGAAATATTTTAAAATTAATCGAGTTACGTATTTCTTGTATGTCTGTTTGGTTACTCCAACTCCTTACTACAAGTTGCTACTTTTCATTTTTATGTCTATGGGATCTGACGCCAAATTCTGGTTAGTCGTACGACGTCGTACAACGTTTCGAGTTACCAAACAGACATAATACATATTATTTAGGCCCAAATTTTTCGACTTAACCTTAAATAGTCAATATACAACAAAACGGATATTGCTTTCCTGTTTTTCAGTAAGGGTAGGTTTGAATGACTAAAATATTATGTCATGTGGATGTGCTTATAGACGGTCCACATCCCAAAATCTAAGCTTAAGAGCTTGAGCTCCTTGAATCCTCATGTAATTTCTTTTGAAAAGAGCGGAGTAAATTAAATCACTTTGAATTGTTCTGACTTGATCTATTGCGTACAAGGGATGAAAAATCGCATTTCAGCAATGTACCAAAAGTTAAACAAAAATCTCGTTTGAAAAATACCAAGATAAGAACATTTTTTGTATGTAAAAAAGTAATCATATTACATTTACGTTTATGTCCACCACTCAACAGATATTTAGGTAGATTTAAACTTCTTTAAATCTCGAAGATTTCTCATATAAATTTATTTGGTTTTTGAAAGACAAATCAACGTCATTTGATGATTTGATAATCGTCATTTTTGACGCATATATTGCTATCTTCAAATATGTAATATTCCTACTATCCCAAAATCATTTTGATAAATTTTCTTGAATTCGCATTTGTCGCTTAGAACCCATCGATAATCAAGACATAAAAATAATGCGTATTGGAGCCATGGAAACATTAATACTTAGCGAACACAGCCACGGAAATAAAGAATGTACACTTTTTAATTGTATTGCTGCGCTAGCTATAAAGTAGCGATAAAATGCAGCTGATATAGAACATATGACTTTAGCAAACTGCGTAATAGAAAAAAAAACGCTTTTGCATAAAAATGTTGTTTTTTTGTTAAACAGTTGACTTTCCAGTTTGCATTATTGATTATCTTGCAATTGCATTTTTCACGCAAATGACGTATGAAAAAGTATTTTCAATTTTAAAAGTAGTGTTGAAGTAAGTCTTCTTGTTTATTTCTTTGTGTTCTAAAATCTAAACGAGTTTAACTTTCGGGAAAAATAGTAATCAATAAATTCTTTATTCAGTCAATTTTTAGCATTTTTCAAAGAAAACAATTATTATCAGCAGATTTTTGACTGTCATTGACAAAACTAAAAAGCTTCTTCCAGTCCGATTACACAGGCCGAATACACCGAAAGCTAACTTATATTTTTTTTTAATATTAAATAAATATTCGCTTAGTCGACTTAAGCCACTTCTTTACTTTTTGAGTAAAATTCTTCATTAAAAAAAAACATAAATTCAAACAGGTTGCATGTAGTTGGCCCCTCAACTTTTGAGTTGAGAAAAACTGAAAATGGCAATCGTTTGTGCGTCGTTTGTGCACGTTTGTACATCTTTTAGAATTATTTGTACACCCACCGTGTGTGTACCGTTTTTTTTTTTTAATTTTTATGCACACACTTCGCCACAACATCAGTTGAAAGTCATCGATCGTAAGCTTGCGTTAATTAATTAAGTTTATATTGTTTTTTGATATTGATTACAAAGTTTTTTGTTATGGAGGGTTCATCTGCAGGTATGTTCTTTATTATAAAGCTGTTTTGATGAATATTTAAGCTTTTATTTAAAAGAAAATTAATTTATTTTAAAATCTATGCAAAAGGGCAGTTTTTTTTTCATTTTTTTTTAGTGTGGACCTTTTGTTATATAATTCGGTGTTATTCGATAACGTTTTTGGTATCAGCTCTTAGAGAAAGGTGTCAAGAAGCAAAAACAAAAAAAAAATGCTGCCCATATCTGCCCCTCGAGATTGTATCGTCCCTGATGAGTGTCTAGTCTAATAAAAATAAAAAAAGCTATTTATTACAAAATTAATTCTTTTCCTGGAAGGATCGTCTGGCTTGTGCATTTTAACAAAAAAACAGTTATATGATGTTGTAAATGAGTGTAGTGAGAATGATTTTGATGCCAAATTAGATCATCTTCAGAGCTATTTACTCAATAATGGGTCTTGCACGGAGGAAAAACTTAAAGATTTTAGACTTAAAATTGGATTTTAAAGGTACCTATTTAATTTAATTGAACTTTATTTGTATATGCAATTTCAACTTTAAATCTCTTAAATTGTATTAAGGTATGAATTTAAGTCAAGATAGTTAAGTTCACAACGGACAAATGATAGATTTAAAAAAAAAATGAAGTTTGGCTTCAGGGAGTTTTTGAGGTATCAATTTCGCTTGGACGTGGTCGGCCGTGTAAACCTTTTACAGAGCTTAGCGTACAGAGCAAGAGAAGAAGAACGGAAAGTGTACGTGACGATGATGAAACGGAGAAACTTGCGTTTGCTACCGAAATGAAGTTACGTGAAACCGGAAAATCGCAAGCTTCTAAAATACTTAAATAAATCATCGACTCTCCTGGGAGGGCAAAGAGATATAAAAAAGCTTTGTCCGTTAGTTTCCAACGGCAAAGTGAAAAATTATCCACTCTTAAAGCTCTTTCTATTTTTGTTGAAGCAAATCTTTCACGTAAACAGTATGAAGTAGTGAGAACTAGTGACAAAAAACTTTTTCCTTGCTATAGTATTCTCCAAAAAGCAAAAAAACAATGCTATCCAATCCCCGAGTCATATACTGTATCAGAAACATTGGCTGAAGTTAACTTGCAGAATCTATTAAACCATACAGCTGAACGCTTATTGTTGTATTTGGATAAGGTACTACAACATTAAATGAAAACGAGTGCAGGTCCTTAGAACTTGTATCAAAATGGGGATGTGATGGTTCGCAACAAACGCAATTCAAGCAAAAGTTTGAAAGCAGTTCCGATTCAGATGCTAATATCTTCCAAAGTTCATTTGTGCCCCTGCGTTTGTTTTGTAGTTCAAACAACAAAATTATTTGGCAAAATCCAACGCCATCCTCGCCACGATATTGCCGTCCAATAAAAATAAGCTTTGTAAAAGAATCTCTTGATATTACGCAAAGTGAAATAGCTGATATTGAATCCAAGATAAGTAGATTGAACAAAACAGTGATAGAAGGCGATAGAACATTGGAAGTAAAACACACGTTAGCTTTTACAATGGTCGATGGAAAAGTGGAAAAGTGTGCAACGCGGCAACTAACACAAAATCTACAATGAAGTGTTATATTTGTGGACTTACTTCAAAAGATTTTAATGATCTTTCTAGAAGAAAAGAAGTTGATAAAGATGCGATAAAATTTGGATTGTCAATTTTGCATGCGAGGGTACGGTTTTTTGAAAGCATTCTTCATCTTGCTTACAAGATTCCGTTGAAGAAATGGCAGCTAAGAACTCTTTCAGAAAAAATTATTCTTAAAAAAAATAAAACTTATGTACAAGAAAAGTTTAAATCAAAACTCGGACTCATCGTTGATGTACCCAAACCTGGTTTCGGGAATACTAATGATCGCAATACAAGCCGAAGGTTTTTTAGCAATACAGAACTAGTTGCTGAAATAACTGGTGTTGATTTGCAACTCATAGTTAGATTAAAAAATCATATTGGAAGTTCTTTCTAATGGATTTGAAATAGATGCTTCAAAATTTGAAGCATTTGCTTTTGATACGGGAAAGTTGTATGTTGAGCTTTATCCGTGGCATCCCATGACTCCAACGATGCACAAGATTCTTATACATGGACCGGAAGCTATTCAAAATGCTCTTTTACCTATTGGGCAGCTATCCGAAGAAGAAGCAGAAGCACGGAACAAGCATTTCAGGTTGTACCGGTTAAATTTTGCAAGGAAGTTTTCAAGGACGGAGTGCAACTTGGATGTACTTAACAGGTTTTTAAAACTTTATTAGAAGTGGGAAATAATATATAATTCAATTTTTCATACTATCTGTAGGTTACTTTTAAGTTCAGATCCTCTAATAACCAGTTTAAGATCTTTGCCTGTTAAAAAATCTAAGCAATTTTCCAAAGAAGCCCTTGAAATGCTTATTTCCCGGATTCCTGATTCATCAACATTAACAAATTTTAATGATACTACAATATCTAATGATAGTGAAGATGAAGAAACAGCTGAGGAATGTATTGATGACGAAGAATCCTGGGAAGAGTTCACTGAATAACTTTAAGTTCCATCTATTCATTTCATCCTTATTGAAGAAATTAATAAATTATGAACCAAATTTATCCAAAATACTTTATTTATACCTTAATTCGATAGAAATAAGCTTTAAATCCCTTTTACAGTTGTTTCAGCCAAGTATCACTTCATTAAAACAAATAAATATTTTTGAGCGGTTTTTCGAGGCAAATACCCATATGTGCAACGTTTAAATCATCAAAATTAAGCAAGTAGAACTGAAATAATGACGGTTTATATCTGGCACTCATAAGAATTTTTGTGAACACTGCTTATGTCAAGCTCTCATTTCAAAAGTTCTTACTGGTATTTTTATGATTTAAGCGTATTATAGTCAATAATGATGTCCTTTATGTCTTTTAAAAAATTATTTTGAGTTTTAACAAAATTTAAAAAAAATAACCATATAGAAGTATTTTTTTCATTCTGAGGGACTGCATTTTAGTAACGAAAATACTCAAATTTGGGGTTTTTTCTCATTTCTTTTTTTATTATTTATATCCAAAATAGATCTCTGCGGGCGTTTTTATTTCAGAGTTAAAAAAATGTTTTTCGGGATTTTTGTGATTTCGCTGCAAAGAGAATAAGACCTATCTGAAATCTTGTTTTAGAACTTCAAGTAGGTAGGCCAATACCTACAAAAATAAGAAAATATAAAATAATTGTGAAATAACATTAGGTTCATTGTTTTTTATTTAATTCAATTACAGAATTCGTATGATTATTGACTTCGAATGGGTTTAATACTCGTACAGTTCAGTTATTTAATGAATCTGTCTAAAGACCCGACAGCGCGTACGCGAATCTATAGGATTTGTGGTAGTGCGACGTTGGCCTTAAATCCCTTGATACTTTTGTTGATGTTTAAATAAAAGAAAAATAAGTAAAAAGAACAATATTATATTTAATATATTAAATTCAGTTAGAATTTTCAATGTCGATTAAATTTTCAAAATTAAATTACAAAAGATTGATAAGAGATAAAATACTATAATTTAAATAATGAATAAAGTGTTCGAATGTTCGGTATTTTATTTTCTTCAACACTTCCTCCGTAAACACCAAACAGTAAAGTTAAGTTAATGATGAATACAAATCTTCTTTCGTAACATTTGAAAACGGACACGGTCAAGGGGTTTAGTTAGCAAATCAGCTAGTTGGTCTTTTCCGGGAATATGTTGTAATTTCAAGTTACCTTGAAGAAAGCATTCTCGAACATAAAAATGACGAACTTCAATGTGCTTTGATCGTTTGTGAAATTCTGGATTCTTTGAAAGCTTGACAGCACTTGCACTATCGATGTAAAGCGTTTTTATCAATTTCTGTTCTCCGGTCAGTTCTTGCAAGAGATATTTCAGCCACATAGCTTCTTTGGCACCTTCAGTTGCAGCCATAAGTTCTGCTTCGGTTGTTGATAATGCAACAGTTCTTTGAAGTTGACTTATCCATGAAACTGGTCCTCCGTTGAACATTGAAATGACTCCACTTGTTTATCGTCTTGTTTTCAGATCTCCAGCGTAATCAGCATCACTGTATATTTTCAGTTCTTGACAGTTATCACCTGCTGTATATTTGATTACAGATTTGCTGGTTCCACGAAGATATCGAAAAATACGTTTTACACTATTCCAGTCATCATTGGTAGGATTTTCCATTCTTGCAGTGGAATTTACTGCAAAGGCAATGTCTGGTCTTGTTCCTGTTGCTAAATACATTAAGCTTCCTACTGCTTCTCTGTAGGGAACTTCTTCTTTAACTTTTTCGGTTTTAAATTTTCTTCTTCTCGACTTGCTGGCGTTGTTACTGAATTGCATTCACTCATGTTGAAGCGTTCTAAAATTTTGTTGGTGTATTGCTCTTGAGACAAATTTATTGATCCATCACTTGATATTTCAATCTTTATACCAAGGTAGTTTTCAAGAGTTCCGATTGTGATCTTAAATTCTTTCTTGAGTTTATTCATGAAATCTTGAATTTCATTGAAATTTCCAAGGATCTTTCACTTTTCATTTCTTGCACTTTTCCTTTTTGATTTCGATAAAATAAACACGGATCTGCTTTACTATTTTTCAAACCAGTCTTCTTCATAAATCCCAAGAAACGTTTATGCCAGCATCGAGGCGCTTGTTTCAGTCCATACAAACTTCTTTTCAACTTACAGACTCTTCCGGTTCCATCTTCAAATCCGTCAAGTTGATTTAGATATACTTCCTCCTCAAGCTGACCGTATAAGAAAGCAGTCTTGACATCAAATTGTTGAACGCTTAGTTTATTTCTTGCTCCTAAAGCTAAGAGCAAACGAACTGTATCGTAACGTGCTACAGGACTAAAAGTTTCATTATAGTCGATGCCTTTTTGTTGAGCATAACCTTTCGCAACGAGTCTTGCTTTAAATCTTGGCTTGTTTCCATTTGTTGAATCTTTAATTTTGAAAACCCATCGGTTTTGAACGACTTTTACATTTTCCGGACGTTTTACTAGGTCCCAAGTTTCGTTTTCTGCTAGAGAGGCTAATTCTTCTTTCATAGCTGAAAACCATTCTTCTAAATAATTGGATTTTACAGCTTCATTGTAAGTATTCGGTTCTCCAATTGTCTTAGCACCTTCTGCCAGCATCATATATTCTCCTGATGTTACCCAGAAAGGCTTTTTTCTTACTCTTCTCGGTAAAGGCTTAACTACATAAGCCAAAAAGTACTGAAGTACAAAAGTAAAAATATTTTTTTTACCGCTAGCGCCGTTGTTTTGTGAAAAAAAATACACAAATTTGTTTTTAAACCAAAATTTAAGCTTTCTGCATCATTTTTATAAGTTTTCTAGTCAGAAAAACTATCACAAAATCAATTTAAAAATTTTCACTTTTTCACTTTTTTGGCTTATGTAGTTGAGGCTTAATTCTTCTAAAAGCGTTTCATTTTCACTTGCATCTTCTGAGCTATCTTCATTTTCGGCGTCTTGATAATCGGATTCAAAATCAACGTTCTCTTGATTGATTTCGTCTTCATTGTCAGGATCTTCCTCGACATTGGTGGGTAACTCTGTAGCTTCTTTGTTTTCAGGATTTTCGTTACCTAACACAAAGTCAACTTTTTCTTTTTCTTCCGAATTATCATATTCTGTGACTTGATCTTGACAAAAATTTTCGGAGTTTCCATTACAAAGTTGTTCGGACTTGAAAATGACATCATGGCTATTAATCATTCTTTTCAGTTTAGGAACCCAAACTTTATAACCGTCATTTTCATTTACATATCCAACCATTCTTCCATACAAAGATTTGTCATCAAACTTCTTTCGAAGTTCGTTAGGAACATGAAGAAAACATTCGGTTCCAAAAACTCTTAAATGGTTTAAAGATCTTAGATCTTTACCGTACCATAATTCATATGGAACTTTGTTTTCTTCGCTTGTTGGTCCGGTGCGATTTAAAACATAGGCAGCAGTATTGCAGGCTTCAGCCCAAAAGCTTTTGGGTAACTTACTAGAAACTCTCATGCTTCGAGCAGCTTCTACAATAGTTCGATTTTCTCGTTCTGCTACCCCATATAGTTGTGGTGTGTATGGAGGAGCTATACATTGCTCAACTCCATATTCTGACAATAAATTTGAAACTTCTTTATTAGCAAATTCTAAGCCACCGTCACATCTTAACTTCTTAACTATGTGACCCAAAGTTCTGGCTTCGTTTAGAAATACTTTAAGACATTTACATACCTCATTTTTGTGCTTGAGGAAGAATAGTTTACGAAACTTACTGTAGTCATCTTTAAAGGCAACGTAGTATTTCGAACCTCCGATAGAAGTGACTTCCACTGGTCCAAGAACATCAGCATGGATAACTTCACCCACTGTACCTGACCGATCACTTCTTGACTTGAAAGGTAGTCGATGCATCTTGCCAACTGCACATCCATCACAAAATTCTTCTTCACCTTGAGGTATATTGATGTTCATTTTTCCAAGAATCTTCTTAACGTGACGTTTATTCTGATGAGCAAATCTCTCGTGAAACAATTGAAGCGTTTCTCCAACTTGAGAGATATAAACTTGATTTGAATGCGATGGTTTGACTACTTGAATGTTTAACACATAAAGTTCTCGTTGAAGATATCCATTCACAGCTACATCGCCATCACTATCTTTAATTGTGACAGTTCGACTATCCATTGTCGTCGTAAATCCATTTCGAGCAGCAGCTTTTACAGAGAACAATTGTGCACTTGAAGAAGACTGGTTTGAAAAAAGATGCAAAAGCTGCAGGTTTAATTGCTGCGTCTCTGAGCTCACCAATCGCTGAGCTTGTTCTGACATGTGAGAATTCGAAAGATATCTGGGATAAATTATGCGCTCGTTTTGAAAGAAGCAGCATTCAACGACTGAATATGCTGATAGAAAGTTTCTTTCAAGCAAGAAAAGAAAAAAAAGAGGACATCAGTTCTCATATTGCGAAATTGCAAAAGCTGTTTGTTGATCTCAACGATGAGCTTAGCAAGAATAAAGAAAATACGCTATCTGAACGCATTCTCAACGGTCGTATTTTGTCTACGCTTGGTAAAGAGTTCGATAACTTTAGGGATTTGTGGGATACGATTCCTTCAGATCAAAATTAAATCTTTTAATCGAAAAATTATGCACCATTGAGACGAGAGAAGTGAAACAAAATAATTTTAAATCAAATGAAGATACAGCTTTACTCGTAAGAACAAATTTTAAGTAAAAAGAACAATATTATATTTAATATATTAAACGTATCAGTTAGAATTTTCAATGTCGATTAAATTTTCAAAATTAAATTACAAAAGATTGATAAGAGATAAAATACTATAATTTTAATAATGAACAAAGTGTTCGAATGTTCGGTGTTTTATTTTCATCAACAACTTTAAATGCAAAAGAAACTTTGCATACACCCAACCTCGCACCTACCCCAAATCCTATAGTGTGCCCAAGCAGGGGGGTTGCAGGCTGCAGCTACATACCTCACTGCTTATAAGCCGTAATGCTGGGTGCTAGCACTGTATTTATGTAAGCAAGCAAAAAAACAAGTGAGAAGCACTTAACTTCGCGTACGCGAAGTCATTTTTGCGTACGCGCTGTCGGGTCTTTAGACAGACTCTTTTTTAATATACTACTTAATTGAGTAATTTGATGCTGTTAAGTTTAACAATTATATTATATTTTTTCTTTTTTGGTCATTCAATGCAATTTTATTGTTTCACAATTTTTAGGTAGGTATCTGTTTTCGTAACTTTAATGCACTACAGTTCAAACTTAGTTTAAATTCCCAAGAAGCAATCGTCGCTTCCTTAACGCAAGATATAATCCTTTGGATAATCCATAATTGATGGGAAACGCTCCGAAGTTTCCTTATCGATATGATCCAAGCGCTGAGGCACTTCTCTTGGTTGTCGTATTTGACTGGTGACATTGGCCAAAATGTCTTTGGGAACTTGATCATCGGCAAACAAATGAAGTCTCTGCATTTTGTGGCGTCGCTGAAGATTCCCATCCATTGAATTGTAGACGGATTTCTTCATAACCATTGTCTAGTCCTTTTCATGTAATTGCCATGCAAGAGTCCATGATGCTCCACCCGGATAGCCAGTGTGGTGCAAGTAAACACGTTTAATCAACTCATCGCCAGATAATGCAATTTCTTTGGTATTTATGACAACGACATGGTCACCGCAATCGTTCAATGGATGATAAATAGGTTTATGAAGTCCCATTAAATGCGATTTAATAACTTTTGCCGAATCGAAAGGATTTTGCCAGGTGCAATTCGCAAATGTCAAAGTTATAGCGACATTGTAGTTATATAAACATCAAAGGTAGAACTATAATAGTCGGAAGATGTTGGAAGAAAATTGTCTCAGTTCACTTACGCATGGAGCGGACGGTGAGCGCTCTTCACTTCCGAAAGCAAAAGTTAACGAAAATTGGTCGAAACGAAGCAAACCTCAATTATGGGCACGTCATATGAATTCTTTGTATTCGTTTCGTTTCGTACCACCACTTACGTCGGCATCCGACTATTATAGTTCTACATTAATATTAAGTAAAAAATTGGATACAAAAATATTGTAATGTTTTACCAAGGGTCCGTAATAAATAAAACTCATTTACTTTGTTTAAAACTTCCACTTATTTATTTCGTAAATAAAACACTTCACTTTCTTACAACCAAACAATTTATTATTCAACACTTATATACCGAAACTAATTTCCGAAAACAATTTACTTATCTCTTATCACAACCAACTTTACTTTCACTATTAAAAACAAACTGTCCCAGACAGGCGCTTTTATACTTATTACATAGGTTCCCGAAACTACTTGAACATTCCATAGAAGAAGCTTTTCGATGTTTTGAGCTTTGGTATTCGATTTCGAATCCAAATTCGAAAAGCTCTCCCAAAGCTCACCTCATAGATAGTGGTAGCGTTCAGTACCGATTTGTGGTTTACATAAATTTCCAAGAGATAGCGCTTCATAAAAGACGTTACATTATAATTCAAAAGCAGTTGAGTAATTTAATCGTTACAATATTTTGAACTCTTGATGAATTGGGCAAATTTTTTAAATAACTTGCCGAGGGTAGTGTAGTTCTTTTTTTTAAATATGAAGTGTCAAAGTTAGGCCGTGTCCGAATTGCGTTAAAATTTTCTACCACTGGTTAAATTTTGACGTTTGGTTAAAATGGTATAATTTTTTTATTTTTGCTGTCCGAACTGGATTAAAATAGGATGGGTTAAATGGGATTTTTAGTTAAAATTCCCGCCAGATTAAAGAAATTTCCCTGACCACAAATGTGTTTTATTATTTTAGAAAATAAATATTTTATACAAAATCCAGCTTGAAATGTTTCAAAATAAAAATTCGACGTGAATAAAGTACAAATTTCTTAATTTGATTTACTTTTAAAGGTTCTGCATCGATTATATCCCCAAACATTAAGGAAAAAATCCTATTGTATATTGCTTGATTATGCAGTCTGCGAACACTAGTTCACAGCTGTCAACAAACTAAAAAAAAAACTAAATAAAACAAAACAACCAATTGGTATTAATTATTTTATATTAATTCTTTTATATTTTTTTTAAATATCAGCGTATTATTACGAGGACTGCAATAACACAGCAACGACTACGCGAGGTATGTGTACATGCACATGAAAATTCAAAAATCATAACATTGATTATTTCCATTGTCCATTGTTGCACTTTTAAAAATAATTTCAAATTCAATTTTCTCTCTTTCTTGTCAAATTTTAACCTGCTCTGACCCATTTTATTCACCACGCTAGTGTCAAAATTTAATCAAACGTCAAGTTGTAACCAACATTTTAACGCAATTCGGACACGGCCATAGCTTAAAAATTTTTTTTGATCCATGACTCAGTCAAACTTTATTTTTCTTACCAAACTTAAGGCTTAACTACATAAGCCAAAAAAGTGAAAAAGTAAAAAAGTGAAAATTTTCAAACTCATTTTAGGATAGTGTTTCTGACTGGAAAACTTATAAAAATGATGCAGAAAGCTTAAATTTTGGTTTAAAAACAAACTTGTGTATTCTTTTTCACAAAACAACGGCGCTAGCAGTAAAAAAAATATTTTTACTTTTGTACTTCAGTACTTTTTGGCTTATGTAGTTAAGCCTTTACAATATTAATTTTTAAATTTGTGATTGCAATCAATAGGCTCTGGGTCGGGGTTATCTTTTAACACATAATACAAAAACAAATTTGGATCTAGGTTTCTATTGGGGTTAGCTTTATGGAACAAGAAATAGGTTCTTACTCTGGCGGGTAGACGGCTCTTTAGTCGGTAGAGAGTACAAACTGCAGTGAGAGGAAAAAAGACAGTATCTACATGAAAAATAAACAAGCATAAGACAAAAAGAGATGAGCATACAACACTGTTTTCATTTGGATCCGTATCGTTTTATTAGCTGTGTTTTATTTTCCCCGAGATCCGAACCAGATTGGATTTGCTTTCGAAAATACATGTATTACAAAAACAACACAAGATCCAACTTTATTTTGGATTTGGATTTCCAAATCCGTTTTGAACACACACCCTTAATTTGTAAATGTCGTCAGTAGTGTAAAGAAAAAAGACAACGGGTGTATAAAAATAAAAAAACAAAAGGAAAAAAGAGTTGGGTATATAATAAGTTGTCACTGAGATCCTGGGTTGTTTTATTTACATGATCTGATCTGAATTGTATCTGGGGGAAAATAAAACGCAGCTATTATATCGGGGTGAACCATAGGGGTTATTGGCGATAATAAAACGCGGCTAATAGCATGGTTATTAAGGGTTATTTAGGGTTAAGCTAAGTATACCTGGTTTCTTCTAAAATAAAGAAACCAATGCATTTCTTGTGGGAGAGATTTTTCCCGAAAAAAAATATTTTTCATTTCATAACAGTCATCCGAGCTGTAAACTAAATTCGAAAAAGGAAATTTTATACTCACCACGATTTTTTTTTCTCGCAAAACAATGTGCATCCCATTGTTTTAGCGGAAAAACTTACAATTTTAATTTGTGTGTCAAGGCTTAACTCAAAACTTTTTGCAAAAAGCACAAATGTGAAGAAATACACACATACTCTAGGACATCTCCTTTCAGATATTTTTATCAAAACTGCCATTTTGCCGAAAAAACCTGTAGCACCATCTGAATGAAAAATTTTGTTACCCTAAAATTTTGTGGCGACCAACATCCACCACAGCCAGAGGGCGCTTTCATCGCAAAAAAGCTAAACTGTACACATTCGAATACACGTTTATTGGACTGATATATAATTCGTTCCTTTTGCTGGCGCATAAATTTTTCATTGAATAAAGAATCAATTATTTAGAATATATAAATCTAGTTTTTAATTGTGGTAATACTATTTTAGATACTTAGCATATCGGAAACATCCACAAATTGGTGACCCCGACCTTGATCTAACAATTTAACTCGTTTTCGTCCCATTATTGCTTTGCACAGTTTTGACGATCACTAAGTGACGCGCATTGTAAAGTTCGTACCAAAATGGCGAACGACAATGGCATTGACCCACAACTCGACGCAGATATCCACGAGGTGAATGCAGTAAGAGTGGTTAAAATTCCACCTTTCTGGCAAGAAAACCCTTCACTCTGGTTTATTCAAGTGGAAGCCGTATTTGCGATTTCACGTATCACCGCAGACACCACTAAGTATCGCTACGTGCTCGTAAATTTGGACGCATCCACTTTGCCATTTGTTTCGGACATAGTTGCTTCACCACCACCCATAAATTGTTACGACGCAATCAAAGAGCGTTTAATATCTTCGTTCGATGAAACGAGCGAGTCCAAACTCCGACGACTCCACCGCGGCACCAAAATTTTAGAAGAAAAACCATCCAACCTTCTCCATCGTTTGAGAAACTTGGCGGGAAGCCTATTCCCAGAAAACGTTCTTCGTACGCTCTTCCTCGAACAACTTCCCGAACAAATAAAAGGCATCTTGGCAATAAGCGAGCTAACTGACCTAACCAAGTTAGCCATTCAAGCCGACAAAATCATAGATTTTTCACGCCCATCCATCATGGCGGTGGAATCTGTTAAACCATCTACTACAAGACTAGAACCACCAGGACCCATGTTCTGTAACTCGGCGATAACTTTTCGTGGCGAGAAATGGTGAAAAATGGAACAAAAATGGAACAAAACTCATAGGAATCCTATGGGTTTTGTTCCATTTTTCGCCGTTTATCGCCTCGAAAAGTTATCACCGAGTTACAGAACATGGGTCCAGGACTAGAAGCCCAGGTTAATCGCTTTCAAAAGAGATCAAAGATCTCCGTTTAAAACTGCGAAGGAACAGCCATTCTAGATCTTCAAGTCGTTCACGAAACGACAAGAAACGTATCTGCTATTTTCAAAACAAATTTGGAGATAAGGCACGAAATTGCAGGGAACCATGTGATTTCGCAAACAAAACAGCAACTTTTAAACCACTAAACCCTTCAGATATCCGCGCAGGCACCTCTGAAGGTGTTTCAACAACACGCCTGCAAATAACCGACCAAACAAGTGGTCTTAAGTTTTTGGTGGATACTGGGGCCGATATTTCTATCATCCCTAAAAAACGAAAAATAGGTGAGAATAAAGGTAGAACCGCACTAGGCGGAACTGCACTTCAGAGACACCGTGCGCACTTTCGCACGAAACTGAACGAAACTTCACGTCGCGACACAGTTGGTCAGATTACCAACTTTGTCGCATGTGTCGCGCCGTGAAGTGCAGTTGTCGCTTAGTGCGATATAGCTCATACAATTTCCTACAAATAAGTCGTGAAGTTCAGTTCCGCTGAAGTGCAGTTCCGCCGAGTGCGGTCCTACCTTAAGAAAAACAAATCTCTAACAAACTCAAGACTATTTGCAGCGAACGGATCCACCATTGACACCTTTGGCACAAAAACCATAACACTCAACCTTGGTCTTCGAAGATCATACCTTTGGACTTTCACCATAGCTGATGTCACACAACCAATTCTCGGTGCAGATTTTATCAAACATCACGGCGTGCTCGTTGATCTTCGTCGCCGAAGACTGATAGATGCGGAAACAAACCTTTTCGCTCCATCAAAATGTGTTCTTTCTTCACAACCAACCATTCTTACAGTAAATTTCAACCACCCGTACTACAAGCTACTGAAGGAATTAGAGAATGTCACCAAACAAGTCGCGTGCAAAACAGCTGCATATAATGTCCAACACTACATAACAACAAAAGGACAACCCGTTGCTGAAAGAGTCCGTCGCCTGGCAGGCGAAAAACTTCAAGCCGCAAAAACTGAATTCAACAAAATGCTGCAGCAAGGTATCTGTGAACCGTCCAAGAGCGAGTGGGCAAGTCCTTTGCATCTGGTGCAAAAGAAGAACAGAGAATGGCGCGCCTGCGGTGACTACCGTCGTCTGAACAAAATCACCATTCCAGATCGCTACCCTATTCCCAACGTACGTGACTTCATGTTCAATCTCCACGGATGTAAAGTTTTTTCAACCCTCGATCTGACTCGCGCTTATTACCAGATACCTGTGCTACCTGAAGACCGACCAAAAACAGCCGTCATCACGCCGTTCGGACTATTTCTGTTCAATGTAATGACCTTCGGACTATTCAACGCTGCACAGTCATTCCAACGAACGATGGATTCCATTTTTCGGGGACTCGATTTTTGCAACGTTTTTTGCAACATTGACGATATCCTAATCGCATCGACGAACCTAGAAGAACACGAGCAACACCTACGAATAGTCCTTGAGAAACTCCAACAACATGGACTTTCCATCAAGGTATCAAAGTGCGTATTTGGTCAACCGACCGTCAACTATCTTGGCTATAGAATCAACGAATTGGGCATCAAACCACCTGAAGAGAAAGTCGAGGCAATTCGTAACTACCCCAAACCAAAAACTGTTGCCGAACTGCGAAGGTTTTTGGGATCATGGAACTTCTACCGACTCAATATGCCAAACGCATCCGAAGTCCACGTTCCACTTATTGAATTGGCACCTACTGTGAAGAAGAATGACAAAACCAATATTATCTGGAACACCTATGCAGAAGACGCCTTTGAACAATGCAAGCAGTTGTTAGTTGACGCCGTCCAATTGGTATTCCCGATACCAAACAAGGTTCTAACATTACGTTGTGATGCATCAGACAAATCCATCGGCGCAGCACTCGACCATGACCGTCAATGGCATTCCTCAACCACTGGGATTTTTTACAAAAAAGCTTAGTAAATCTGAGTCAACTTTTAGTGTCTACGACCGTGAATTGCTTGCCATCTACAGAGGCATACAATTCTTCAAGCACATGCTCGAAGGACGTAACGTTATGGTCATAACTGACCACCGTCCTCTGTCTTTTGCCTTTTCGCAACGATCGGATAAAGCCTCACCAAGACAACAACGTCAATTACATTATATCAGCGAGTTCACAACAAACATTATCCACACTCCTGGAAAGTCAAACGTTGTGGCTGATGCAATGTCAAGGATCGAAACAATCAACATGCCTACCCTCATCTCCACCAAAGAGATCGCAGATCACCAAAAAAATGACGACGAACTTCAACAACTGTTACAGCCTGAATCAACCACATCACTTAAGCTCCGACAACTCAAAGTTGATTCAGAAGCTCCTATCTACTGTGACATCTCCAGCAAAACCGCCCGTCCGTTTATTCCGCTGCCACTAAGAAGAAAAGTATTCGAAAACTTACATAACCCATCACATCCCAGCAGCCGTGCAACAAAGAAAGCCATAAGCCAACGCTATGTCTGGCCAACTATGAATCGTGACATCGTCAACTGGGCACGAACATGTCTACCTTGCCAGCGAAGTAAAGTACACCGACATGTGAAAAATATACCACAACATATAGAGATACCTAGTGAACGTTTCAAACACATTCACGTTGACATCATCATGATGCCACCTTCCGAAGGCTATCGCTATTGTTTGACGTTCATCGATCGCTTCACTCGCTGGCCAGAAGCAATCCCGATAAAGGACATAACAACCAACACCGTCATAAATGCCTTCTTCTCTGGATGGATAGATAAGCCGTTTTGGTGCACCATTAACAATAACCAGTGATAGAGGCTCACAATTTGAATCACGTTTATTCGACGCTCTAACTAAACTAATCGGATGCATAAGAGTCCGAACGACTACGTACCACCCTGCGTCTAATGGCATGGTTGAACGCTGGCACCGGTCATTAAAAGCAGCAATTATGTGCCACAGTATGGACAACTGGACAAAAATACTGCCCGTCGTACTTCTCGGACTACGAACCAGTCTAAAAGAAGACATAAAAGCTAGCGCAGCCGAAATGCTATATGGAACAACACTTCATCTGCCCGGTGAGCATTTCATTGACGAGGAATCAAATCCAGATCCTCAATCATCGAGGAGTTCCGAATGTTCATGAGAAAAGTCCGCTCAGCACCATCAGCACATTACAACAAGAACAGAGCCTTTTCTCATGGAACTCTATACACATGCACACACGTTTTTTAATCCGAGTTGACAGCGTCAAGAAACCACTGGAACCATAGACATACTAGATATGGACTGCTAGTCGATACTAATTTCCATACAAAAGTATCAATGGAAGCAGTTCCTTTATATTTATATAACGACATAAGCGCTTTTTATGTAAAAGCGCAAACAGAAGCAATCATTGACCTATTATATATGGACTGCTAGTCGAGCTTCATTTACATACAAATTCCGAAATGGAAATGGTTCCACCTCTCCCTAGTGACATGAGCGCTAAGATAGGACACGCGGCAAAGAGAAGTAGCTATTTTCAGTGCCATCTGTTGCTACTTTGTGTGAGCAAGCTTTTTTTGCCATAGAAACTACGGACATCTATTGTTATTTCTTATAAAAAACTGAGCCATCTGTTTTTGCTAAAATTTATATTTTGACGTTTGTGTATAATTTTAATTTTCATTTCACATTTTGCGTCGTGCGTGGTAAATTTATTTTTATAATTATATTTTTTGTTTAAATTTGGATAACAAATGGTGATTCAACCGAAAATGTTTCTGTCCAATAATTTTTGTCAATAGATATTTCAGAGGAAAATCAAGTGAAAAGTTCTACGATGTAATCGTAATAGGTGATGGTGACTTGGGTAATGAAAATGCTCAATCACTGAGCCGTTTACAACCCGACACACAACAATTGGAATGTATGATGCAGTAATTCTTTAAGTAGGACAAAAACCAGTCAACATTTTTATTAAAGTTAAGAGTGATTCTAAAACAAAAAAAACTAATAGAATGCCGTCTAAAAGTCCAAGGAAACTGTCTACATTAATTCAAAGTCCACATCTAAAAAAATCTCGTCGAAAATTTACAACAGTTCGGTCGATTGACTCAAATTGAACTTCCTATCGGTTGATCGTTTTCGTTTTCCGGAATTAGGCCCAGGTTCAGGTTCAGCTTCTGAATTTTTTCTTTTCTTTACACCCAAAGTACTATCTCCTTCTGTCCTATAAGTTATTACCTCACTATAAAAATAATAAAATACTAAACATTATAGTTCTTGGTTCAAAGTTAGTTTTGCTATAGTTAAATTACCTTTTAACTTGTGACTTGTAATAGCTATACATATATTATTAAAATAGCTTACCATTCTCTTGCTCTCATAACATAATTATTTAACTCTGTCCAAATCATCCAGCAGACATTGAGCTTGGACAATCATGGTATCGATTTTATCCGGTGATAATTTAAGCTTGTACCTTCCTCTTGTTTGTCTGATGATGATGTAGTTTTCTTTTGATTAGATGACTGATTTTGTTGTTTTAAAAACTCGCATAAGATCAATCAAATCACGATGAACACTAAAGAAAAGACGTTCCTTATATTGACCAACGATTAATGCGAGCATTGCCCAATTGAGAGAATTACAAAATGCTGTCACAATGCCGGCAAAAATTGAGGCTATCTGTTGCAGACTCTGTAGCATACCACGATTACATTTGTATTTGGCTGCGACAGTATTAACCGGAGTTTCATTTACTAGTTCCTGTAGCGCCAGAGCCATGTAGATCCTAAGCAAGTAAATTGATAAATCACGAAGGGCACCATCTGTGGACCTACCTACCTCTCATGAATCTGCATGAGCTTGTAGTCGAGTTTTGTTTGTCCTCACATTGCTCGAAAGAGAAACGATTCGTTCACACAAATAAGATCTCCGATTTTTTGCATAGCTGGAGACAATTTCTCCCACAAGTCTACATACATCAGCCAATCCAAGTGTTGTAACTGATAGCAAACTGAGTAAGGAGTAACAAGATAAACTGCATGCAATTCTGATTCCAAAAAAAAACAACGCCGAGATTTTTGAAGATCTGGGAATAAGATTAAGCCATCAGTTACTGGCATGGAGGATGCTAAAAATAAATAAATTTGTTAAAATTAAAAAAAAAAAATTATAAAAATTAAAATCCAAACCCAAACAAGCCATTCCGAAACGAGTCGAACCTTTTTGACTAGGTCTTCATGCTTTGTGAGAACAGCCAAAGCGCAGAGTTTCACAGAATTTTATAACTTTTTTCACAGATATATATGCGTTCAAAATTATGCGGTGGAATTAATGCATTTAATTTATTCATAATCTTTTATTTATTTTTGTAAATAAAGTTTTCTAAAATGACAAAAAAGAAAAACAAACAAAAATGAATGAAAAAACGAATGAACAAAAAATCAAGCACAAAACTGAAGTGTCAAAATGTTTCACCGTGTTTTCCGCTTGTCCTCTGTTAGCGCTAGAAGCGTTTAGTTATCGGTTGAACCATCGTGAAGTTGGCTCCTGGCAGTCCATATATAGTAAGTCAATGGAAGCAATTATTTTCAATGCCATCTTTTGCCACTTTGTCTGGAAAAGGTTTTTTTGCCATAGAAACTACGGACATCTGTTGTTATTTCTTATAAAAAACAGAGCTATCTGTCTCAATTCAAATTTATGTTTGTCATTTGTGTGCTATGAATAAAAAATATTGGTGTATATGCCAATTAAATTTAATTAATTTCGTGAAATTTGACCAAAGCCAGAAAAAAACCCTGAGTGCTGCAAAATATTTAAAAGAAAAAAAAAAAACCATTTGTGCTAGAAAATAATTAATAAAAAGAAAAGAAAATAATTTCGGCAAAATAAAATAAAAACCAATCATCCACCAGAATCAGTGATAACTTTTAAGCAATGTTTGCTGCAAGCGCAGGCCTTGTTAGTGCCTAAAATCAATCGTCTAAAAACAAGCAATACAATAATAACAATAGAAGCGGCGGCGCGGCAGCGGCAGGAGACAGAACGAAACTGGACGGACAACAAATGTGTGCGCTCTTTGCCTTCAAATCCATATAACCAATTCCAAGGCTTCGACACTTTGGAAACTAAATACCGATGACAGAAAGATAAGGTAAGTACGAGTGTTCCTCTCAAAGAGTTATGTACATAAATTTGATGAATTTGCAGGATATAGCAGGACTGAATCTGGTAATGAGTTAAAAATACCTTTGTTACATCTACCGCTATCGAAGATGCTGCCAGAGCAATACGCACAGATTGTGCAGGTTTTTAACGAACATTGCAGATTGTTCATTTTGAGAAGCATCCAAGTTTGCTTCTAACCAGGGAGCGTCAATGAAAACAATAAGACGCCCAGCAAACCTGCTTCATCTAGATGAAAGTGGTACCCAGCGACAAGGAGCAATTTCTCGAATTTTAATTCTCTTTCTTTTTTCTGTTTAATAATGTTTACATTAAAGTAACTAACTAACACATTTTTTGAGAAGTTTAGAAAAAAAGCAAGAAAACATACAATCATTCAACAAAAAACAACATCATTTATAATAAAAAGTTTAGTCTAAACGAAAACTTATTTAATATATATAATTATAAAACAGGAAAATAAATCTAAGTTAAAATATTGTTTTCTTTTATTATTACGGAGAACAATTTAAAATTAAACCAAAATAAAATATCATTTAAAAATCAAGAACTGAGACTTTGGTTACCAAGATGGCGCACCAAATCGCTGTACTCGTTTTTCTTGAGTGTCAAGATCCATTCAAGATCCATTGTCGCATGTAGAATATAGGACAATCTCGGTTAGAGCGCAGCACTTCTTCATGTAATGAGCCTTGGCAGCGCTGGCATTCGGTCCACAAGCGTGAGAAATTTTCCTCCTTTTGGAAATATTTCTTTTTGATACAACTCGCCGATGTTTGGTTCACAATGTGGACAAACGGCCCTCTTTTCATATCCATTTGGCATAAGGGCTATGCAACCTAAACATGCTTCTTTTTTGGTCACAAATCCAACCAAACCACTGACTTTGGATGTTACCCTCTTGAAAAACAAAAACATCTTGATAAAGAATAATCTATAATGAAATTAAGAAAACTTACTCAGTAAAATCGATTCAGCCTTATCACCTAGAATTGGTTCGATAATTCTTAAAAGAGGTTTGGATAATTGATTTTCCAAGTAGTAATTTGCGTCAATGTGTACACAATTTTCCAACACAAAAATAGGATCTTCTGCTTTCATATAGGCAGGTGTATCTTTTGCAGCTGCACAAAGAACATACGGAACTCGGTCACCAAATTTCGGAGCTGTACATGGATCACGTTTCTTCATTTTGGTTGCTAATTCTACATGAGTTTGATTGGCTGCACAGTCCGTTTTACTTAGCTCTTTGGTGATGACCAATTGTGATATGTCTATGCGATTACAAAGTACATCTGATATAACCGATTTGGCATATTCAACAGCACCGTCAGCCGTCAGGATTACGTTCGATCAGAAGTTTTTGTAAGCAGGTGTTCATGAGATTTGCTACCAATGGTGAGTTATCTCTTCGCAGAGTTTCAATACCTAGAAAAATGAAAAAAGGTTAGAAGCTTAAAAACTCTAAACGAGGAATTCATTTTATCGTACTTTTCGGTGTTTGTAAATACAAACCAGCATATCTTTTCTTGTTAATTAGCAAATAAGGGAAATACACTTTTTCAAATTCCAACTTAATTGGACTCACACATTTCGAACTGACCAGTGCAGCTGCTCCCTTCCTAGTTCCATGCTACGCTCCAAAGTTTTAACTCCAAAATTTACCATTACAGAATCTGTATCACCGTAAATGACAAGAGCATCATTATCATACTTATTTTCTCGAGTATAATGTGCTTCGACCTCGTTCTTAGTCAATTCAATCATTGTTCGTCCGTATGCTTTTAAATTGTCTGGATTAACTTCGCGTATAAAAATTGACCATTTATCTAGGAGTTCCTGGAAATGAGTACAATTGAAGAGCTCAGATAGCAATCAAACGTTTTCGTTTGTGCAAAAGATTTGCTTCAAATCTTTATCTTCTTTCGCACAAAGGAAAACGTTTGATAAGACGTTTTGGATAAGATAAAATTCGAGCACACTATTATTAACTTTATTATGAAATAGCTATTAAATAATGTTTTTTTGCATAAAACTGATGCTTCAACTAATTAAATTTTTTAAGACCGGATACTGAAAAAAAAAAAACAAGAATGAAAAAAAAAACAAAACCATAGATTTTTGATCTATAAACAAAACTTTTCCATTTTGAATAATTTTTTTTCCTAAAAAAAAATGACAAATAACAAAACAAAAGTCAAACCAAAGTGTCAAAAGTTACACCATATTTGCCGCTTTTAGGCCATTAGCGCTCGTGTCGTTTATAATTAAAGCTGGAACCAACGTGAAGATAGCTTCTAGCCATTGACCTATTATATATGGACTGCTAGTGGAGCGTCATTTCCATACAAATTCCGAAATGAAAATGGTTCCACCTCTCACTAGTGACATGAGCGCTATGGTAGGACACGCGGCAAATAGAAGTAACTATTTTCAGTGCCATCTGTTCCTACTTTGTCTGAGCAAGCTTTTTTTGCCATAGAAACTACGGACATCTATTGTTATTTCTTATAAAAAAATGAGCAATCTGTTTTTGCTAAAATTTATATTTTGACGTTTGTGTATAATTTTAATTTTCATTTCACATTTTGCGTCGTGCGACCTGCGTGGAAAATTTGATTTTTATAAAAATATTTTTTGTTTAAATTTGGATAAAAAATGGTGATTCAAAAGCATTTGGAGATAATTTTTTCAGGTACATAAATATTATATTGATTTTAATTGATGTTGTTTTTTGTAGCAAATAATTCCGCCAAAAGTTTTCCAATTCAATCCGAAACTCGATCCAGTAACATTGCTCAAATGAGAATTTGGTCAGGCTTTCTTGTACCAGCATGGCAATTGAGGAAATAAAAATACAAGAAAGTCGTCGTCATTTGTGTGTCCTAATACCGATTAAGATTTGACGGAAAAAATTTTCCAGGAACTTAAATCTTATCCACATCATCTTTAATAAAAACTTACCAGAATGGTTCGAGAGCACATTGAAACAACTTCTGACGGATCACTGGTGGTCATTGATTGAGGGTTCGAAGCAGTTCCTCGCTGAAACATCAACTAGTGACAGTCTGATTACATTTTCGAATAATAACTGAGGTTGGAAACAACGGTGAGCCACAAATGGAATCTTGATTGGAATCTCTACATATTATCTCTACATCTACCATTGTGTGTTGACTACTTAGATTTGGGCTCACATCTTTGGCAGAGAATACAGCGATTAGTTTGAAAATCTCATGAATCAATTTGAACATCTTGACCGAAAAGACTCGTCCTGTGTCAATGGGTTGCAAACTTGTACTTGTTACTTGTGCCAAGTGCCAGGATGCACTTGGACGTAATTCTAGCTAGCACGAGAGTCGTAGGAGAGATTCTAACTAAAGAGGATGTCTACTCGGCCGGAAACCGATCCATAACCAGTCGCACTTGGGGATAAATTTCTTTGGTCACCAGAACCTTCTTGACTAGGTCTTCATGCTCTGTGAGAACAGCCAAAGCGCTAAGTTTCACAGAATTTTATAACTTTTTTCACAGATATGCGTTCAAAATTATAAGGTGGGATTAATACATTTAATTTATTCATAATCTTTTATTTATTTTTTTAAATAAAGTTTTCTAAAATCACAAAAAAAAAAAAAACAAACAAAAGTGAATGAAAAAAGGAATGAAAAAAAAAACAAGCACAAAACTGAAGTGTCAAAATGTTTCACCGCGTTTTCCGCTTGTCCTATGTTAGCGCTAGCGGCGTTTAGTTATAGGTGGAACCATCGTGAAGTTAGCTCCTGGCAGTCCATATATAGTAAGTCAATGCTTCTAGTAGTCCATATCTAGTATGTCTATGACTGGAACAGCCATATCGTGGACCATACGAAGTTCTCGACCGCATCTCTGATTTTGTCTTCAAAATAAACATCGATGGAATTCCAACGACAACATCAACAGAGAGACTCAAACCAGCCTTTGTTGAAGACTCAGCTGTTTCACTCACACCAACACCAACATCATCAACTGTGAGTATCGCTTATTTGCTCTCATCAACACAAACAAACGAGCAGACGAAAAATGATACTCAAACGTTCACACAAATGAATATGACAGCTCACAACCAATCTGAAAAGAAAAGAAACAGAGTTAAACTCGTGAACCTCGTTTCAAACTCGTCCCACTTGTGAGGGACTCATGTGGCGACCAACATCCACCACAGCCAGAGGGCGCTTTCATCGCAAAAAAGCTAAACTGTACACATTCGAATACACGTTTATTGGACTGATATATAATTCGTTCCTTTTGCTGGCGCATACATTTTTCATTGAATAAAGAATCAATTATTTAGAATATATAAATGTACAGCCTTATTTATTAACTCGTTTTATCGACGGAGTAAATTTACTCCGACTTTACAACGCCTCTAATCCTAAAAAACCTATTTATAAAAAAAATAAACGAGTATTAGAGGCAGAGTAAGCTAAAACTGGTACATAGTCAGCCTTATTTATTAGATTTCACTAATACTCGTTTAAACCTCGGAATAGTTAAACCGAGTCGAAGCACTTACTCCGTCTTAACGCCACGTCAAACATAAGCTTATTTATAAAATATTTTCTTGGCAGTTTTAGCTACACCGTCCTAATATCAAATATATTACCAAAAAAAATGACCAATCTAAAACTCTGGTTATTACAAACGTAAACAAACCACTGATCTCTATAATACACTGGATAGTGAATATCCTATAGTGTATAACAGTTTTTGTGAGGCAAGTTTTTTAAAGGGTACCGGCCACGACCTCATATCTCGCTCTATACAAACGAAGAAAGTGATTGAAGATATTTGCCGAAATTGAGCATTTATTTGATATCAGTTGATGTCAACAAGCATTGCGGCTGTAAATATTGAAAAAAATATAAGAAAATGCAGGTCCAGTAGCGTCCATTCCGCTGGCGCCGCTGTTATACTGTTATATGAGGGTACCGGCCACGACTATATTTTTGCCTCAAAAATTTTTTATGAATACACTATCCAGTGTATATAGAGATCAGTGAAACAAATAGTTTTGAAATAACAGCATTTTTTATGTAGCTCTTACAAGAATTTCAATAGAAAATCATACGAAATATGTTTGACGGTTACATAAAAAATGCTGTAACTACAAAACTACTTGCTTCATTGGGATGATTGAAACGGTTTTGAGTTCTTACTTAGGTCCTCTTACGTTACACAAAATCCATTTTCAATTCTATCAAAAATTTTAAAAAATTTCTATCTAAAAGTAATTCCGCCGTTGTTCAATTTTCAAAAATCATGGCAGAATTACTTTTAGATAGAAATTTTTTTTAATTTTTGATAGAATTGAAAATGAATTTTAAATAATGTAAGAGGACCTAAGTAAGAACTCAAAACCGTTTCAATCATCCCAATGAAGCAAGCACCTACCCCAAATCATTTTCGCGTACGCGCTGTCGGGTAGGTATTTAGACAGACTTTTCATCAAACTGCGTTAAATCGCTTAAGGTGCGTTTTCTGAAGATTTTAAACTCTTTGTGCTCTTGCAAACCGAGGAAAAAAAACTAATAAGAATCTACATGCTTCGCATTGAACTTCTTAGGACCACCAGTTATTTTTTTTAGATAAAAAATGATTTTATTTTCTTATAAACATAACGTTGAGACATATATTTATGATTTCGTTTTTAGAAATAAATACATTAAATGCAAGGTTGTGTATTATATTTTTTTTTTACATAAATTATAACTTTTTAATTGCACTTAATTTCGATATATCTTCTTTCGCTTGCCTTTATATTTAGAACCATCAGTAGGTATTATTGATTTTTTAAATATACCTTACAATTTCGAAGCTGTTTTTTTCTATATGAAATTTCTTTGATGGACCATTAGCCATATCTAATAAAGTTTGAGCTGGTTTGAAAGGTGCATTATATAAATCAGAATATGATTGCATTTTGTTGACTAATTTTGATGCTGAATATTGATCAACCTAACGGAATGGACCACCGGTGAATGTCGGGAATCCCAAACCAAATACAGCACCGATATCACCTTCCAATGGGCTATCGAGAATTTCCTCTCCCAAACGGAGAACAGCTTCGTAGATAAATCGAGAAACCATACGCAATTCTATATCTTTAACACTGCTATTGTTTGATGATTTCGAGAGCTTTCTGATTGACCTCTCGACCGTCCTTAGATTTTCATTCGTACAAAAATCATACCTTTCCAGATGTACGACCCATTAATCCAGCTTTAAGCCTAGTACGCTGCTGATGCGAAACGAAATTTTTCTGTGATCTCCAAACAGACAACGAAACGCTTGCGAAAACACAACGGAAAATATCCTTGGAGAGTTTCACTAATTCCAAAAATAAAATCAAACATAAACGCAAAAATCAGAGAAACCCATGATGTAAGAAAATGATAAACAAAAAAAAAACACAAAAAAAAACACAAATGTCATTTTTCCGCACACAATAAATAGTCTGTATAATTATTTCAGTGCGAAAAAGGAGCGGAGAGCTCTCCAAATAATCTGCTACAATTATAAATTTCGCTCTTCGAACAGCGTACTGCAAAACGAAAAGCAAAACGAAATTTTCCGTTTCTGATTTCGTTGTGTCATTTTTGTATGGGATTTTTCGTTTCGCATCAGCAGCGTACTAGGCTTTAACAAGATCTTGCCTCCACTGAAGCGTTCACCAAAAAGAAATTTAGTAAATGAAGTAGGATAATTTCTATGTTGTCAGAGTGTATACCTTTTATAAATCTACTGCGATATGGGATCCTACATCAATACTAACTTCTTCAGTTAAAGTTGCAGCTCCTACGGGGAATCCAAAAGTTTTGCTCATTTTATCCAAGTCCTTTGGACAACACCTTCTTGTAGAAGCCTAAATTTTTGTTACTCAACATTTTTTTTGTACTACTTTTAGACTTTCGAATACACGGCAAAGATAATTAAATTAATTTCGAGTTATTCTTAATAAAATAACCAATTTTCTGGTCAAAATTATTTAAGGAATTATTTTTTTTTAAATTCAAATTCGTCTGTCACTGTCAATCTGTCAGCTGATTTCGAAATGTCACTGCACATTACACGGTGCTGCCAATTTTTTCATTAAGCCCCGTCGTCGTTTTTTTCGTCCAATAACCCCCGGGCTTGCAAAAAAACACGCCTATTTTAAGAAATTATTATTGGTGGTTTTTCTTACAAAATAAATGGATAAACAAAATGAAAGAAAACGGCCTGAAAACTGGGATAGTTCTCAAAAGCTAAACGAATAAATAATTTGCAGATTACGATAAAAACAAATATATTTGCTTAAATGTTCATAGATACTTCATCATCATTTAGGGAAGGCCGAACTATGGGTATTAATTGTTTCACATTTTCTCATTTTTCTCAGTGCCATGAGATTAAAATGAGTTTTGTACTGCTTATAGTCTTATTCTTGCTGCAGCAAAAACGTTTAAAGAATTTAAATCTATTATAAATGCAAAATCCATTTTGTCTTACAATTAGTAACAAACAAATTAAAAAAATTCTTCTACAGTCCTTTTTAGTTTCTAAATGTCAGGTCAAATTGACATTTTAATACCCCATCAACAATTTGTTTTATGTTCAAACGTTAATTTTCCAATCATCCCTCAATTATATATTTTCTGCTCACAACATTTATATTACTTATTGTTTCCCACTCAAAAACCGAGCAAAAATAGTAGTGTCTGCCTTTTTCGTACATTTTGTATTTCGAGCATTATGTACTTCGAGCATTTTGTATTTCGAGCATTTTGCTTTTCGTGCATGTAATTTTCGTACATGTGGTTTTCGGACATCTGTCGTACGAACATTTTGCATTTCATACATCTGTCGTTGGATACATTTTGCAGTTCGAGCATTTGTCATTTCGAGCATTTTGTTTTTCGTACATGTGGTTTTCCTACATCTGTCGTTCGAACATTTTGTTTTCGTACTTGTGTTGCAGTTTCACACATTTTGATGTGAATTCAACGTATTTGACAACCAAAATTAAAAAGAAAGAAGGAACATCGATTTTTCAGGTTCGATAAATTGTGTCTTCGATTTTTCACGGAATATTTTAACTTAAAAAGGCTACAAATATGAACAAAAAGTGATGAAAACACATTTTTATTAATAACAACTGTTTATTTTCCAATAAATCCACTGCAAAATATTTGTTCCTCAAAATAACGAGAGTCTTCACGAATGAAAAAAAGAACCATGTAATCACGACGATACGTGTCTGTCAAAAAGACGAAATGAACGAAAAAAGACTCGTGTAATCAGCGTCTTTGAGAGCATTTCATCCCCACTCCTCAAATTTGACATTTGACCAACTTTTGTCTTTTAGTGCAAGAAATGTTGGGAACAGACCTATTCAAAAAGTAAATTTTTGTTTAATTTTTACAATAATAAAATGAGTAATGATGATAACAATTATCTTGGAGATGGGCTAAGTTCGAATCGTCGTTTCATTCGTGGTCGAGGAAGAGGTTCATGGAACAAGAGGCGTCCTTATTACTTCCGCACTGGTGGGAATGTTGGAAAACGTTCAAAGTCAAATATTCCCAGCGTTTTTCCTCAAGTAGCAGGTGGAGGACTATCTGATTGCTTGCAAAGAAATGAATTTTTCACAGCCCCAGCAAACAGTGGTGACGGGAAGCTCCAAGTTATATCTATAATTAACCCTGTGCAATATCCTGGATGGCGACTATACTTTCCCACGGAAATATTTTTAGAATCCTCCCCTTTGCTTTTCCGTGTAAAAGCCTTTGAAAAACACATTGAAAAATATCCTGCAGCGTATGACTTGGCAGAAATAAGAGATCAAAAATGGTTTGAAGTCTCTGCTGGTATTCTTTCACGGGACGACGAGTTTTGTTTATCATGGCCCAATTTCTCTGAAGATCTTCAGGTAAATTCATATCAAGTCTTATCAGGTCTAGGATTAGGAATGCATCGTGTTGTTACTACTATGGCTATCGAAAGTTCAGTAACAGTAGAAACAAACTGCAGCCTAGACGATTACAAGAGTAGGAAATATGCTATCCCGAAAATTTCGGCTAGACCTGTTGGTTTCTTGACTGTGTCAAGCATTTCTGAAATAACATCGGATTGTTTTGACAAAATGTTCGTTGTGAATGGGCGCGTTAGTTGCATTGCAGGGGAAGAAACGAAATGCACTTGGGTTGCCTATAAATGCAAGCGCTGTGCCTACGAACAAGCCATTCGACAAACGGACTATGCCATTAAGCCTATGCGTTGCCGTATTCAATGTAACTGTAAGAGAAACTTCATAGAACTTCGTTCTTCCACCTACACAAAAATTGAATGCGTTCAGATGATACAACTTCATGAAGTAGGATTGCAAAATCTGCACGATTCTCTTTATATAGACATAGAATTAAGAAACGATTTGGTGGATCAAGTTTTTCCGGGTCTTGAGATAACAGTAATGGGAATTTTGAAAATGAAACCTTTAACTCAAAACATAGATCAGCAGAAAGGAACAAGTAAAAATTATTACATTCAAGCAGTTTCTTTAGTTAGCGGCTTGGCTATTCATACAACCCAGAAAGATAATGAAATTGTTCAAATGATAACGATGGAACAAAACTGCTTGCGTTTGTTGGTACAATCACTTGCACCTGAGATGTGTGGCTATGAAATGGTTAAACTTGCGGTGTTGTTGTCATTGTTCGGTGGATCTGGATCACAACTTATTGATGAAGGTGAACTTAACGTATTGCTTGTAGCCGATCCTGGTTTGGGAAAGTCCAACTTACTTAAAAACGCTGCTTTTGTTTCACCACAAGGTATTATATTATTTAAGGTTACTAATTATTGTCTTTACTTAAACAAAACATTCGAACTTGTCATTACAATTATAGTATACACGAAAAAATCGTGTCTCTTAATTCTGCTGTCTGTTAATTTTTTGGACACTCCCCTGATATGATTTTTTCATTTAAATAGGCAGACATAATATGTCGTTTTCCATTGGTTTCAAGGGATTAACTCATTCTGAAATCCAGTGGAACAAAGTTAGCATTCTTCTACTCAACTTATAAATTATTTCATTGTATTTGTGAATCATCGTGAACGTTTCATGTATCGAACAGGCATACAATCAAACAGAGTCCGATGTTTACTTTTGACATTTGAGTGAGTTTGTTTTGAAGTTATAGCTTAAATGTATTAGTGCTTCTTGAGTGGATTCTGACTTCAAATCGAGAAGCGAAATTTTCTTCTGAGAAGCGTCGGTTGACCGTTTTTTTTCCAATGGAATGGTTTCAGAAGAGTTCTTTTTGATTCTGGACGCTTCCAAACGTCCAATGGAAAACAACAATAGGCTTCTTTTTGGTGAACAAAATTTTCGACAAATGTTTATTTATGGCCCCTCTTATAGAACCATTTTTGATTTCCGCTTTATTGAAAAAGGAGCAACTGATTTAAATAAATTTTTAATGGAGAATATTTTGGAAAATTTTGAATATTTTTTTAATAAATAAATTTTATTAAACTTGCCACCAAGTGATTTTTTAACATAATTTAGCAGATTTTAAACAAAAATTAAACTTAGAGCCAAAATTAACGGTTTCTTCAAAACAAATGTTTAATGTATCAAATAAGAATTACATTATTTTGACATACAACAAATGCTTATTCCATAATACCAACAAGTTTGTGTGGTTTGCTACCTTTATCATATTTATGTTCCACCAATTAGAATTAAGAATTCCTGTTGTTCATATGTTATAGAATAAAGATATTGAATTCTATTGATAGTTTGTGCTGATTAAAAAGTGGAACAAAAGAATTAAATGTGAAAATAATTATTTCAGTTTCGTATCTTCCTGATAAGGATCTTTATAAGTCAAACATTTAATCGAACAAAAAAAAACCTTGAACTTAACCAATATGGCTAATTGAATTTTAAACCGATTTAAAATAAATAATTTTCGTTTTTTTTAGGTAAGCTTGTTTCGGTAAAAGCAAAATCAATTTTCTTGCCGAATTGCCAAGGTACAAGAAACTCAATTGACACTGGATCCATAATGATGTCACATACCGGTCATTGTTGTATTGATGACATGGAAAAACTATCGCTCAATCAAGAAAACCTTATACATATAATGCAAACAAAATCGATAGCTTCACGAAGTCATAATATAACATATAAAATAATTGCAAAACCTTCAATCATTGCAGCAGTAAATCCAGCTGGCGGTCATTATGACTCTTCAAAGTTACTCCGTGAAAATGTGCGCTTAAGCCCATCTTTTATATCTCTTTTCCATATAGTGTTTATAATATATGATAAAGCTGACAAAGATCAAGATAATACTCTGACAGAGCACGTTAAAGCTTTGCACTCAGGCATGAAACAAATTTTATCTATGCCATCTAAATACAGTATGGAACTTAAGCCCAGCAACTATAATGTACTGAGTGAAGAACTAGACTTTGATGAACAGTTTAAAATTAATGCTGATGAGCAACTAGATTTACTACCTGCAGTTTTGTTGAAAAAATATATTGGTAAAGTATAATCTATGTAAGATTCTTTCACTAAACCACCTTTACAAATAACTAAAGAGCCGGATTGCGAACAACGAAAAATTGTTGTTGCAAAATCTTATGGAATCAAAGAGCATACTATGAATGACTTTAGAAATTCTCAATTAGGTATTATCTTAAATTAAGTTGCGAGTTTTTTTTTCAAATAAAAAAAAAACGTAAGTCCATAAGTTCTTTTTGGTCTTGTGAATTGAAAAAGTACACTGGTTACTGTACAGTACAGTACTGTGGGAAAAGGGATCTAGACTAGAGAAATAATAGGCGTGTTTTTTACCAATCCCGAAGGAAGTTGGATGAAAAAAACGATTCGGGGCTAAATATTTTACATTTTAAATGCAACAACAACTAATCTCCAATGGGCTTAGCTAAACCCAGATAATTTTCGGGGCTTAACTTTAAAAACTGTATTACCGACGGGAATCACATACTTGTTATCGGTAGTTTGTATGAAAACTCCATTTTTTTTTCTGTAATGGCGTCGCTAATCCCCGATATCGTTTTTTTCAACCAGTTAACTCGGATTCGAAAAAAACACCAAATATAAATATATACAAGAGGTGTGTTTTTTTGCAAGCCCGGGGGGAGTTGGTTGAAAAAAACGACAGCGGGGATTAGCGACGCCATGACAGTAAAAAACATGGAGTTTTCATACAAACTACCGATAACATGTATGCAATTCATGCCGGTAACACAGTTTTTTGGTGCGCTTATGTTAAACCCCGATAATTTTTCGGGATTAGTAGTTGTTGCATTTAACATGGTAATTGTTTAGCACCGACTTTTTTTCATCCAATTCCCCCCGGGCTTGCAAAAAAACACGGCTAAGGTGTTTTTTTTCAATCCCGAAGGGAATTGGTTGAAAAAAAACGATATCGGGGGTTAGCGACGCCAGGCAAGCCCGGAGGGAATTGGATGAAAAAACGACGTCGGAGCTAAAAAATGTACATGTTAAATACAACAACAACTAATACCCTGCGGGCTTATCGAATCTCAGAGAATTCTCGGGGCTTAACTTAAGCGCGCCGAAAAACTGTATTACCGGCGTGAATTACATACTTGTTATCGATACTTTGTATGAAAACTCCATTTTGTTTCTGTGATGGCATCTCTAATCCCCGTTGTCGTTTTTTTTCAACCAATTCCCCCCGGGCTTGCAAAAAAACACTCCTGCCATTACTGAAAAAAATTGAATTTCCATATACAAACTATCGATAACAAGAATGTAATTCCCGCCGGTAATACAGTTTTTCTCGGTGATTAAGTTAAGCTCTGAAAATTATCTGGGTTTAGCTAAGCCCATTGGGGATTAGTTGTTGTTGCATTTAACATGCAAATTATTTAGCCCCTAATCGTTTTTTTTCATCCATTTCCTTCGGACTTGAAAACGAACACGCATTATATACATAATGTATATACACTCAGCGGCACGGAATCTTGGCCAAACTTGATTTTAGTTGTAACTCGCCCTCAAATATTTTTTGTTAATGATTTATTTGATTGTAATTATTTTAAATGTCCATATTTTGATTGTTTTAAACCCTTTAAAGATAATTCAAAGGTTTACTTTATTTTTTATAACGATAATTTAAAATTTAACATTTTCTCCGCAAAAAACATTTAAATTAAAAAAAGTATAAAATGAAAAATTACGTATTTTTGGGGGGTTTTGAGTCGTGTCAGTATCGTGTGTTCCCTCCTCTTGGCCATACATCAGCCTGCAGTCGATCTGGCATACTGATAATGTTTTTAATATCCCTTCGCGATAATCTCTCCCAAGCGGCCAGTGTACCATTTCTGAGCTCGTCCAGTGTTTGTAGGGGGTGGGATGAGCACTTTATCTTTCTTTTGAGCATGTCCTGGATATGCTTTATGAGATTTAAATCCGTACTGCGGGCGAGTCATCGCAGTTTTTGAATACCAGTGCACTGAAGGTATTCATATACGCAACGCGCCTCATTTGGTCGTGCATTGTGCTGCATAAAGAGGAACTGATCGTACCCTATGAACCCCATATAGGGTAAGACGTGTTCCTCAAGGACTTTCTCAACGTATCGCACTGTTTTTAATCGATTATCAACGATGGCCAACTCCGTACACCCTTCGGAACTTATATTATTTTGTCAATTAAACATTTTTCAAATCACGAGTCCATTACTGACTTGTGAATTGAACAAGGGCTTAAGCTAAGAAAGAGCTCAAACTTTTGAGCCCTGATCTTAACTCTTGGTAGTTTAATTTTTCCTTAAAAATATATTTTCATTTAAATTTTTCCTGGTGGTTATAAAAACCAATTAACTTACCGAACAGTACATTGCAATTTGGAATTTTTCGTCAATAATTTTCGTTTCTCGATAAATAAAAAAAAAACAGTTGGGGTTTCAGTTTGAGTTAAGACACAATTTAAAAAAATGGTAGATTGAGCAATGAACATCAGCATATAAAGAACAAAACGAACAAGAAAAAGAACAAAAAGAAAAGTCACTCCTCATTTGTAATTAGTGCATGACGGATTTATTGGGCCATAATTTTAAACACATTTGTTCAAGTATTAAACAGTAAAGGTAATCGAGCACAGGTTATTTTATGATATTTATAGACATGATTATGATAGATGTAATGACGTATCATTTTATCTTTAATTTACAGCCGCTAGCTCTGGTGCATACAGCTGTTACAATTTTGTATTATCAATTAACTTAATATTTATATTAATATTTTAATATATTATATGTATTTATTGATAATAATAATATAATATTAATTACTTTCATTGTTACTAGCAATTAGATTGATTTTAATTTTACTAATAATTCAAGTGTTTGCTCGACAAAATATTAAGCCATTACTCACAGAGGAAGCTGCGAGCAAAATAAAAGAATATTATATTGGACTAAGGAGTGAGAAAAATGAAGAAGAGCTTTTTTCAATCACAACAAGGTAATTCTGATAACTAAAGATTTTTTATCACAGCTAAAGACCATATTATTCCTTTTGGATTAAAAGTGAATTGAAATGAATCCAATTATTAAATACGGAAGTATTTAATCCTAAAAATTAAATCTATGTCCATGTGATTCACAGCAAAACCATTAAATCTTTTGGCTTAAAATTGTCTTAAATCCAGTTGTAAAATGCTTTAATTATTCCAAATGCAAAATTTATGAAATATCAAATTTCTTTAAACGAAAAGTAAAAATAAAAAAAATATACAAATTTCTGGGAGCTTAAAATTTTTTGAAAAAACTAGAAAAAGAAGTAAATAGTTGAGTTTTCATCTGTATTTAAGTACTTAAACTGGCTTTTGGATTCCAGTTTAAATCCAATTGGGTTTAAAAAATTAGATTAATCGAGAGAGTAATATGGCGTTAAGTAATTTTGATTTCCTGACTCGATTTATATCTACACTTATCATGAAATTAGAGAAACAAACAAATTTTTAAATCGTTTGACTAGGCTTCCACATGCAATTTTTAGTTTCGCAAAACAGTTAAGTTTATAAAATGAGTACTATAGGCTTATATAAAAAAGCGCGCACATGTAAATACATTTCTGAAATTGTTTCTGTTTAATTCATGCACAAAAACACACCTATTCTCTCTGCGCCATACATTCCTATCCTTCTTATAGTTCTAACTGTGCAATGCAGTAATTAAAAAATTTTGTACCCACTTTTCCCGCTACCCACCTATTAAAAAAATGTCTTCTTTTTTTCATTCCAGACAGCTTGAAGGACTTATTCTATTGACGCAAGCAAGAGCCCGGACAGAGCTGTGTTTCGAAGCAACTAAACAACATGCAAAGGACATAATTAAACTCGTTGGTCGTAGCTTTACATCAGTTGCGGACCGAATGAATACGACACTAAATGGAAGTATCGCTGGTACAAGTAATGGAAGTCAAGTTAAAAGATTCATTAAAATGCTTCAGGTACGTTCCAATGCACTGGGAAGAACGACTTTTGAATTCGAAGAGCTAAAGGATATGGCTACACATGCTGGCATCAAGTGTGGTGTTACAAGTCTCATAGATGTTGTCAATATGAGAGGATATTTGCTAAAAAAAGGACCAAGTTTGTATGAACTTATAACACAATAACATACAAATCCAAAAGATTAAAATAAAAAACAGTTAAATTATAAATATTATTTCTTTAAATGCCTTCGACGACACATGCAAACCGGACTCATGAGTCTACTTTGCTTTTGAATGTGTAGAATGTTGAAATTGTTTTTGTTTCAATGTATTTTGAGGCGTTTCAAAGTTTCGAATGTAAACACGATGAGACTCACCAGTCCAGAAGCTAACTTCAAAATCTAAACAGGGTCTTACACAATACCAAAGATAATAACCAGGGCTAGGATTTCTATGTAAATACATATTTTTTTCCGATAAACTTAGAAGAAAACGAATGATATAGTTTTTCGAATCAGGAAATTTCATTTAAAATGGCATTTAATCGATACAGCATATTTTTGCATATTTACTGTAAATGTATAATATAAAGGCATATTCGGCTTTTTTGGGAATATTTATGTAATAAATGCATATTTTTCATGCATATTTTTGAAATTTCAGAAAAATCTTAAGAGTTAATTTTTTATACTATTCCGAAAGTGCATACGCACCTTAAAAATTTTAATTCCAACTACAATTCAGCTGTCAAGTTTTTCCAATGTTCCAAAATTCACGTTTCCTTTGCTCTATTTGATTAAAACAAATTGCAAATTGGAATGAGAAACGGTAAACGTTTAATACAATTTTATTTGTCCTAACAAAATAAGGGGTTCCTACAAATGACAAAAATAATCTCAAACATATTAACCGATAACTGCTACGAAGAAGAGATCATGAGAACTATTCAATTAGTGAAATTATCTCCTTCAAAAACGTTCCAATTACATCCGTCGAAGTTCAACGGTAATTTTCTATGTATAAGAGTTTTTTCAGAACTAACAGACAAAGTTTTGTTTTTGAAAACTTACAAAAATGTATAGTATATGCTAACAAGACTTATTCCAGTAATTTGGAAAATAATAGTTCCTAATTCAAATCAGATTTTGAATACAATTTTTTTTAAGTTCAGAGAAGAGTTCATATTTTATTTCTAGTTTTAAGTGCATATTTTCTGTTTTTTAGCACATAAAAATCCGAGCCCTGATGATAACCAATCGAACATTTCGTCGCACTAGTGACACATGAACGTAACTACATTTTTTACGATTTTGGAGTGGGTATGCCACCTTTCGTAAAATATAGCATTTTATATTCTGTCAAAAAATTGTACCTCTAAGTGAAGTACCTTAGAAGTTAGCACTTGCCGTATCAACATTTTTTTCAAAATACATCGAAGCAAACAAACGTATGCGGCGTTACGTTTCTATGACCCAAACTCTAGAAATTTGAATCAAGATACGTTTCTATGGCAATAAGCTTTTACCGTTTGACCTGCACATCAAATTCAATAAAGTTTTTTTATCAACAACTAATTTTCATGTCATCAATTAAGATTTGCTTTAGCTTTGGTTAACAGAAAAAAAATTGCCGTTATTGTTTTTTACTGATGCGTTATTCAGTTTCATTATTTCTGATTGCAAGATCGTTTTACCTGTTTTATGTGGCATGAGGGAATGGCTGGAAGAGGGTCGGATGAAGTGGCATCATGTCTTTATAAATCTATTTTAGGCAACATTGCGACGGTAAACAGTTTTTGTGAGGAATGGCTATGTTTGCAATTGTTCTAAGCTTAGTTTTCATAGCGCGGATGTTATAAAATTATCTTTTGATTTTATGAATGATTTATATACAATGTTATGTGTGTATAGATTGCATGAATTTGCTAAAGGTGTTTTTATTGATGAATTGAATAATGCTTTGAGTGGTTTAAAAGAAAAGAATTTAATTGTATTGGGTGACATTAATATAGATATTTTAAATGATTACGATAAAGATACCGACAAATATTTGTTTATTATGGCATCTAATGGTCTTAAGAGAGGAACCGCAGAAGAACAGTGCGTCTTATCTTTTGAGGATTAGCGAGGAGAGTATAGGGGCTCTCGAGAAAGCCGAGTTTAGACTGCGCTTCGGCATAAAATCCGTTAAGATTAAGATTCTGCAGAGTCAGGAAACAATCTCCGACAACGTCGATGATTTGGTCGAGACTGACAGAGTCAAAGACGAAGTCGTTGTCCCTGGCGAGGCGCCGGGTCCTGTCTGTGCAGGACCTTCTTCAAAAAATTAAAAACGCGCTGAGAGTCGTGCAGATTAATCTGAAGCACTCCAAATGTGCTTCGGATAATCTGAGGGTTTTCCTGAGTGAGGAAAACGTTGACGTCGGCATCATCCAAGAACCGTGGGTCAATGGCATCCGAGTGAGAGGCCTCCAGGATAGCCAGTATGACCTTTTCTATAAATCCGTTAACCGAGACGAAGGTAAGCCAAGAACTTGTATTTTAGCTAAAAAACACTTAAAAGCTTTTTTGTGTCCAAATTTTAGTACCCCCGATCTGACAGTTGTCAGGTTGGAAGGAAGAAATGCAGGGGGCTTATTTATCGCTTCTGCGTACTCGGCTCATGACCGACTGTCACCGCCAGAGGAAGTTCGCAGCATTACACTTGAATGGGCCACAAACAAGACAAACCTCCTGATTGGATGCGATGCGAACGCACGGCATACTCTCTGGGGTAGTTCTGAGATCAACGAACGAGGTGAGTCATTTTTTGATTTTATTATTGAAAACAATCTAACGGTTTGTAACAGAGGCAGTACCCCCACCTTTGTTTTTCCGAGTTCGGATAATTATGAAGGATGGGAGGATGTGCTAGACGTTACTGTCGTCAGTAAACATTTTGATTTTACGGGAGAAAATTGGAGAGTATCACTTTCGAATTCCTTTTCGGATCACAGATGGATCCTTTTTAACATTAATTTCGAGAGTGTAGCTCCTCCTCCCTACAGAAACCCCAAAAGAATTGACTGGAAGAAGTTCAGTCAAATTGTTAAGTCCAAACTGAGTGAGATCCCGAATCTGAGTCCAGATTCTGTAACGGATCTTGAGGCAAAGGTGAAAATCCTTGAAGCATCTATGAACAATGCTTTCAAGATCTCTTGCCCAGTTAAATATAGCCGTAAAACTCTCCCCCCTTGGTGGAATGAAGACCTGTCCGAACTTAGAAAATTGACTAGGACGATTTTCAATATCTGCCACAAACATAAGTTCTATCAGCCTTATAAAGATAGCCTTAGAGTCTACAAGCGAGCTATCGCATCAGCGAAGCTTCTAGGCTGGAGGGAATTCTGTCATTCTATCGAAAATATTAAAGATTCAGCTAGGCTTAGCAAAGTTTTATCGAGGGAGCATTGCAGTCCTTCTTTCTTGAAAAAAACCTGATGGATCGTGAACAGTTTCCCCGGCAGAAACTTTGGAATACCTGATGGCGACACATTTTCCGGGCTGTGAGAACAGCATCCCTGAACTGCTTAGTACTCTAAACACTCCGTCAGCTCATTTGGAGCGTATCAATTCTATTATAACAAAAGAAAGTATTGCCTGGGCAATTGATACCTTCTCACCATTTAAATCTCCGGGTCCGGATGGAATTCTGCCAATCATGCTTCAAAAACTAGCAGAGGTAGTTGTCCCCTGGCTGGAGATGATTTTTAAAGGGTGCCTCCATTTCAATCATGTTCCCAAGTCATGGAGACATGTACGAGTTGTTTTTATTCCGAAAATCGGCAAGCGAGGACATGAATCCGCGAAGGATTTTCGACCAATAAGTCTTACCTCCTTCGTACTTAAAACATTGGAGCGCATCCTTGACACCCATATAAGAGACGTCCTTGAAGAATGTCCTTTGGCAAAGTCTCAACACGCTTATCTGAAGGGTAAGTCTACAGAAACTGCTCTTCATGATGTAGTGCGTACTATTGAAAAAACAATCCACTTTAAAGAATACACTCTCGCCACCTTCTTAGATGTAGAAGGGGCTTTCAACAACGTTCTTACTGAATCCATTCTAGAAGCGCTCATTGAGTGTGGTGTAGAAGACTACATCAGGGTATGGATAATATCCATGCTCAGCAACAGAATGATTCAAGCTACTTTAGGTAATACAAAATCGACCAAATACGTCAGTAGGGGTACACCCCAGGGTGGTGTCCTGTCTCCTCTACTGTGGCTTTTGGTCATGAATAAAATTCTCGTAAAGTTGGAGAGATGTGGAGTGAATGCGTTTGCGTATGCGGATGATTTGGTATTATTGGTGTCAGGAAAGTTCCTACCTGTGATCAGTGAGATTACAGAGATGGCTTTGAGGAAAGTTAGCAACTGGGCCACAAGTTGTGGTCTAGGAGTTAATCAAAGTAAAACAGAACTGATGCTCTTTACTACTAAAACAAAAATACCCCCTTTCACTCTACCCCGACTCAACGGCCAAACTCTTTCTCTGTCCCCCAGTGCGAGGTATCTGGGCGTAGTTCTCGACCCGAAACTAAACTGGAAGTTAAACATTGAAGAACGGGTAAGGAAGGCCTGTATAGCCTTCTATGCCCGTAGTAAAACATTCGGCAAAAAGTGGGGTCTCCAATCGAAGATGATACTGTAGACGTACACAGCAGTGGTACGACCTATCCTCACGTATGGCTCTATTGTTTGGTGGCCCGCCCTTGGTAAAGCCTATAACATAGTCAAGCTTAAAAAGGTGCAAAGAACAGCTAGCGTTGGCACTACAGGAGCACTACGATCCTGTCCAACAGATGCCTTAAGCGTTTTTCTTCACCTTTTACCCCTTGATCTTCATATTAAATACCTAGTCTGTTGCAGCGCGATAAGACTGAAAGAATCCAATCTTTGGTTTACCAAACCGTATGGTCATGGTAATATCCATAATCTCATTCCCAATCACATCCTTTCGGCAACTACTGACTACTGTGCTCCAACTTTGTGCATCAGTGGGGATTTTAAAGTAGCTTTCCCATCCAGACAGGATTGGCAAGACGACGTCGTGACGAAAGACTTCGACACAACTATTTTCACTGATGGTTCAAAGATGGAGTGTGGGGTTGGGTCAGGAATATTTTCCGAATCTCTAAACATCTCTAGATCTTTCCGGCTACCCAACTTTGCTAGTGTGTTTCAAGCTGAATTACTGGCAATTAGGGAAGCATGTAAGATTCTTAAACAAGACAGTAACCAATACCGAAATGCTGCTATCCTGACAGACAGTCAGGCAGCTGTTAAAGCCATTAGTTCGACTGCCTCTTCCTCCAAATTAGTGCAGCAATGCCGTGATGAGCTCACCAGCCTTAACGTGAACCTTAATGTCACACTTGTCTGGGTTCCGGGTCACAGTGGCATTGAGGGAAACGAACGGGCTGACGAACTGGCCAGGCAAGGTTCAGCCCTTCATGACTCACTGGCGGAAAGAGTCAACATTCCACTTGGAGTTATGAAGGGCAATATATTCTCTATCTTTCTTACCGAATCCAACCGCAGGTGGGGCAATTTATCAAATTGCATCATTTCTAGGAAGATTTGGCCCACCTACAGTAAATCGCGAACAAATGACTTAATCCGCAGACCCAGGCAAGACATAGCCAGGGTCGTTGCGACATGTTCAGGACCCTGGCCATTGGCCAATTGGAGAGCATGCAGCGAAGCTAGGCATCCCCCACAACAACCACTGCCTAGTTGCGGGGATCAGCAAAAGAAGGAAACAGTCGTTCATTTCCTCTGTAAATGCCCCGCATTGGCCAGAACAAGAACCCAATCACTTGGTCGAGCTTTTTTCGACGACCTAAACGAACTTTCTGATGTGAAGATCATCAAAGACTTGATCTCTTACATTAACGTAACCCATTGGCTCTAGGACAAACCTCAGTAGCTACTGCACCTTTCTCCTAGTTGTCCAACCCAAGAGGTCACCCCTCCGACGCCTCTGAGCCAAGCTACCTGCCGAGCGTGGCATATCGCTACAAGACTCAGAATCCCCAAACCATCCCCAACCGCAGGTTTAAACGAGTTTATGGTATCAAAACGGCGCACTTTAGCGCTAATTGGGTCAATGAGCTAGATTGCTCGTGACCGCCATTTCTACCTACCTACCTAAGAGTTACATTAACGAGCCAACCCGCGTAACTGATGCATCTAAGACCTGCATTGATCATATATTTATTCGTCTTCAAAAAAATAATTTAAATTTGTTTCGTGGTGTTGTCAATGATTTTAAAATAACAGATCATCATATGATTGGTTTAAATTTATGTTCTAACTCATTATTATTAAAGTGCAGTAACCCTCCTGTAACAGAAAAGTATAGTGTAGATTTTAAATTGCTAAATGAAAATTTAAAGTACGAGTTTTGGGATCCCATTTATTCTGACAATAATCCATCAACTGCTTTCGATTTATTTCTCGAAAATTTACAAAAACATATAAAAAATTGCTCCGTTTCGATGTCAAATAATTCAGGAAGAAAAAATTTTTTAAAGCCGTGGATGACTCAGTTTTCTAACCCAGATTAAAAATAAAAATAGATTTGCCGTTAAATGTAAAAAACACCCAACAAACAAACAACTTAAAAAACATTACGGTGCTTTTGCAAATCAGTTTATAAAAAAGTTGAGGAATCACGAAACAAGTTTTATTCTGAGTCGTTTGAACGAGCTAGGGGAAATATAAGAAAAGAATGGGAAGTAGTAAATAGTATTCTTGGTAAGATTAAACAGCCTTTAGAAATTGATAGCTTGGAAATTGATGGTATTATTATTAACGATTCAAGAACCTTATCAAACAAGTTTAATGAGTACTTTACTGATATTTCCGATAAACTTAAACCTTCTCTAAAATCCTCTACAGACTGCAATTGTTCCGATAATTTCTATATACTATCTGAAAATATGCAATCAAACAGCTTTGTTTTTCAGCCATTTTCTTCGAGTGAAATTTATAAAGAAATATTATTTGTACAAAATAAAAACTCCTGTACAAGCGACGGCATATCAAGTATCTTATTAAAAAAGATTGCCCTAAATGTGGTTGATATATTATGTTACTTGTTTAATTTAAGTGTTCTAAGTGGCTGTTTTCCTAAGCATCTGAAATGTGCCGAAATTATTCCACTTTTTAAAAAGGGTAATAAGAAAAATATTTCTAATTATAGACCAATTTCGTTGCTTCCAACTATATCTAAAATTTTCGAAAAACGAATCAAATCGCGCATCGTTCTGTTTTTGGATAAAACTAACTTTTTTAGTTGTAATCAGTTTGGATTTAGGAAGGGATTATCAACAGAGGATGCCATCCTTAAAGTTTGTGGTCAATTGTTTAGTGGCATCAATTGTAATAAATCGTCAATGGCGCTCTTTGTTGACATGACAAAAGCATTTGACATGGTTGACCATGACTTATTGCTTAAAAAATTATATCGTGCAGGTTTTAGAGGAGTTATTTACAATTGGTTCGTCTCTTTTATTTAAAATGTAGAGAACAAAAAGTAAGAATTGATAGTAAATTTAGTGAATCCCTTGTTTTAAAAAATGGCGTTCCACAAGGATCGGTTCTTGGTCCGTTGTTATTTCTTATCTACATAAACTATTTTTGATTTGAAGCTTAACGGTTCTCCCACAGCTTTCGCAGACGACATCACCTTTACATATCAGTTTAACTCAAACTTTGAATGTATTTCAAAAATTTCAGCAGATTTAGAAACCTTGAGGATCTGGTTTACACAGCATAAATTAATAGTAAGCGAGAAAACAAAGCTTATTTCATTTAAACTATCAGGTAACGAATTATATGATTTTAATCTTTATTTCCATGCTCATGACTGTAAACAATTTTGCCTTCCTATTCATAACTGTGGGAAAAGTAATTACACTGTTAGTTTTAATTGCTCATCTAATTGTTTTAAAATAGAATCAGTGCAGCATTACAAATATTTAGGAGTGCTAATAGATTGCAATTTGAATTGGAAAAATCAGTTGCAATTTATTAAGTCTCATATGTTATTGGTTGCGCGCAAAATGTACCTCATCAAACCGTTCTGTTCTCAAAAAGTTCTGAAGCCAATATATTATGGCTTGGCTCATTCTAAGTTGCAGTACGGGATTACAAGTTGGGGTGGTTCGTACTATAACTCTTTTGGACATTTGCTTATAGTTCAGAAGCATCTAATTCGGATTATCTGTGGTAAAAATCGCTTATCTAATAGCTGGCCTCTATTTAGAGATTTAAGCATCTTACCAATAAGACACCTTTACATCTTCAAAGTTTTAAAAGAATTCTTTAAAAAAAGTGGTAATATTCCTAGCAGAAATTCTCAAATTTACAATCTTCGCGTTAATAATTTGCACTTTGTGAACATTCCTATTGCTTACAAAACCCACTTTTCAAACTTTTAAACAGTTACAGCCCCTTCAATGTTTAACAAGCTTTCATATTTTATTCGAACAAATACTACTCTTCATTCTTTCCTCAGTAATGTTAAAGACTGGTTATTTACACTTGACTTTGCCACTATAGAGATATTTTTGAGAAGTATAAATTTTAGTTAAAGTTGTAAAATTATTTTGATTATTATTGTTGATATTGTTAATTTTTCTACTTATAGTATATGAATTGCTATTCTTTATTTTTGTTTATTTTGGAATAAAAAAATTATGAATTATATTATACCTAAAATTTAATCTAAATAATTATAATAATTTGAAACTGATTATCACACCACAACAGAGATATATTATATATATTTTTTACAATTGTATTATTTATTAAGATGTCATTCCGCACTAACTTTTAAGTTATAGAATGTACATTATTATTTATTTCCAAATTTTTTTTTTTAAATAAAAATGTTTCTTAAATAATTATAAGCTTGGATTTAAATAAACTATAAACTAACTAACTAACTAAGCCTGTCCTGATGAGTGATACTTGTGGAGGGCAGAATCGAAACGTAAACATATCGGCAATGCTTCTCTACACGGTACAATCACTTGCAATCCCCAAAATAGATCATTGCTATTTTAAACCTGGACACTATGATGGAATGCGATTTCGTTCATGCCCATATTGAACGATGTTCAAAAAACATAAATATAAACTCATCGGCACAGAATCTTGGCCAAACTTGATTTTTGTTATAACTCGCCCTCAAATATTTTTTTATGATTTGATTGTAATTATGTTAAATGTGCATATTTTAATTGTTTTAAACCCATTTAAGTCAAAAGTTTTTTTTTAATAACGATATCTTAAAATTTTACATTTTATCAGAAAAAACACTTAAATTAAAAAGAAAAATGAAAAACCGCGTATTTTTTGGGGGTTTTCATTAGAAACATTAAAAAAAATATGAAATAATGTGTTTTGGATGTCGGTTGAGCTATAAAACACGAAAATAATAATTATTTTGTGCGGAAATGATTATTAACTAAGTTATAAACAATTTAAGTTTTCATAATTCCTTCCCATTAAACTACTAAGTCCCCTTTCACAGGAGGAAACTGAGTTTCCAGCAACTTTCAGTTTATAGGTGTTGAACTCATCTTTTTGCATACAACCTATTGTTTTACTATACCATTATTTCATAATATATTCAATGCTAACTCACTTAACGCGTCGGTAATACTTAACTGCTTCAACTTCAAAAGAAATATCGTTATCCATTAGGACGTTCTATTTTTTAGTTAATTAATAACAACTTTATTTCATTTATTTGTTACCTTAATTTGCCTTGTTTTATATTTTCAGTAATAAACTTTAATTTAAATTGTCTATACAGTGTCAGTTTGTATTAAATAATTGCCTCTATTTATCGTAAGCGTATGTATTAAATACTATTTAAGAGAGATTTTTTTATAATATCAATTGATACTAAGCTACGAGAAAAGAAAAAATCTTAAATTATCATTTAAATCACATCAGTCAAAAAAAAATCTTAAAATGAATAATAGTAAAATCCATCTTTAACCACTTAAAATTCATTTAGTAAGTTAAGAAAATATAAACAGATTTTTTTCTTAATAAATACATAACTAGGCATTTTTTTATTTTTATAAATGTCTATTTTTATTCATAAGACTAAAATGTTTTTTCTTTGTTGGAATAACGGTTGATCGATTTGTGTGGGTGATCGAGCAATAATTTAATTTTTTTATTCGAAAAAAAAGATAAACCTTAGAACATTCAAAATGGAATGTGGAAGGAATTTCTATTGGACTGAGATTTTTTAAAATTGACATTCAGAAGATTTGGTGTTTGCAATGGAGTCTGGTAAATTTTATTATGTATTTAAAATTATATAGAGCTGCCATACTATTTTATTTTCACAAGACATTTTTTAAATATATTTTTGTTAATCTATGTATATAGTCTTAAAAGGATTTGCAAGATATCAAGATTAACAGTACCCTATACAGCCTCAGTTGTTGTTGTATTTTGCAACTGAATGTTTCGTCTAAGCCTCATATTATATGCTTAACACTAATAAAATAATTAAAAGTGATAAACGGGCTGTATACTAAATTATCTTATCTTACTTATATTATAAATGTTAAAGTAAGTTTGTTTGTTATTCAATCACTGAATAGATTCGAATGAAATTTGGTGTAGTGGAGCCGATAATAAGATACCCTTTTTATTGGTATGAAACAAACAGAAAAAAATATATGGTACTAAATAAACTTAAATTTAAAAAAATCATTAAGTTTGAAAACAAAACAGTCAAGTTTTAAATTTTCTTTGAAAAAAATTAATTAATAAAAAATTAAAAATTGTAGAGCAGACTCTCGATATCCGAGAAACCGATTAACTGGGAAGTTTCTCACACAACGATTTAATTATGTATACAGCAATCGGTCCGGACCGCCCCGATCTAAAGATTATATCTTTCAAATATTGCCTGTACCTGCGGCTAACATGGCTAATTCTGAAGTTCCATTTTCGACGAATCATTCTAGCATTATAAAATTTTGTTCAGCGATAAAGGCTATTTCTGACTTAATGACTGCGTCAATAAATAAAATTTGCCGTCATTCCAAAAAATAAATAGTTTTAGAAATGGAAATATTTTGGTGGTCTTTTCAATTGACGATTAATCAATTTAAAATGAGAGTGGTGAAAAAACGTAAAAAGTAGGGCCTCAGGGGCACGGGGTAATGACCTCGTACAAACATTTTGTGTCAATACATATTTTGTATGGATAAACTTATGATTTAGGGGATGTGAGACAAAAAAATGCAATTGAAACTTAACTACAACAATTTCAATGCTTTAGGTTCAAGGGATAGTTATTGACGATGAGAACTAGAAAGTACTATGGAAGAAATTACGACTAATATTAAAAAGAAGTTTAGAAGTTATCCGTTGAAGAGGTACCCCATTATTGTGGACTAAAGGCTATTTTGAATTCAAAAAAACAATGATTTTCAGTGCCACACCCTCAACAATGAAATATTAAAGCTGCAAGAATTGTATACCAGGCTCCATTGAAGTTATAAAAAAAAGTATTTTTTCAACCACTGAATGTCAAAATAAATGTCTTAATATCCATTGGATCTAAATTTATATTGGCAAAAGACCTTAACTTATTTCTACTCCGCACACCAGTTAATGAGGTACTTTCTATTGATTCAATACTTAACTTATTCAATGTCATTTGGGATAGTGCATCAGGTGTTTCGGGAATATTATCACAGGGGATATCAATTTCTTGGTTTCCAATACTACAATCATATCCTTGCCTGTGTAATATCATCAAAGCTGACCTTGTGGGGAATAATTCTAATTGTTCATCAGATAAAGTTCGCAGGTTAAGTAAATGCAAATCGCAAGGTAATGGATGTGAAATTAAGGAGACCTTATTTCGTAAATTCGCTGGTGCTCGTATTTCGAGATTTTCAATAAAATATATATTCGGTGGGTAGCGCAGACCATTTGCTAAATAATTCGATGTTGTACTCAGAACCTCATATTTATTTTTTGTTTGAGATGGCATTTCTTCGATGAGTAGCCAGAATTTGTGCCTCGTAAGTCTACTATCGACAATTCCTTCTCCCATGCCGCGGTAGTCGTCGTAAAGTGTTCGGCGGTCGAGCATCACTTCAACTTGGCCAGGTTCATAACTAGCTGCCCCTTGTGCATGAGTTGTAAGTAGAGTCAACCGTACTTTGCTGTCCTGAATAAAAGCTCCTGAGGTGATTGGGAAATAATTTCCTTCAATACCAATCGCTGAAATTTTTACTCGTTTATGAAATTGAAATCCATTTTGATCTGAATAAAATTCCGGTGTTTCACCACCGTTTTCGATGTCTGTAAGAAATCGCATAAATAGTTCGGTTTCTCTGTTTTTTGGTGGTGGTTCAAAATCAATGTCATTTTCAATATAAATAGCACTGTCTAAGTAGGTGTGGGTATTGAAGATTCTCATGGTATGGGCCAAGAAGGGGCCGTATATCACAGTCACATCACTAGTAATTGGCCCTGATGTTATTATTATGCGAACATCTTCATACTGCTCAAGAATATCCTTCTCAGCTTCGTTTTGCTCAGGATCCGTTTTGAAAAGGTACGCACCCGAATGAAATTGGGCACTTCTATATGCAGCAAATTTTACAGCACATTGCATTGCTCGTCCAGAATTTTTCCGTGTGATGGTTTTCAAAAAGCCGGACTTCTCATTGAATAAAAGTCGCATTTTGTTATTCTCTAACTGAATATCACCGGAGGATTTTGATTTAACATCAAACTCGCTACTTCCATTACCGTCATTGCATTCGTCACAGTATATAGTTGCCATTTGTTTTTTGTAATTATCGTCAGGGACAATTTTAAAAGTTGTCAATGAAAGGGGTTCTAATGTTACTAAAAACTGAATCTCAAATTGTTTTGTAGATATTCTTATTCGCTCAGAATGCATAGAATTTGGATTCTCATAATTATCAGTGATGTTCCATACAGGATTCACTTGCATTGGAACTGCAACATTCTCTTCGTTAAGTATTTTCAAATTTGGGTTTGTTGTTCGTATATTTAAAATTTCTAATCGTTTTTGTGTGAGGGGGTTGAAAACAACAAATGAAGCTTCATTATTTTCTGAAAGTGAAATTGGAGTCTTACGAGGCAATTTATTATAATTGTCTCGTTCCAATTCACTTAGAAGAAAATTGTGGTTTGAGGTTGCATTTTGCAGTAAAAGTTCAATAGTTGATTCTTGCATTTTTACAACATCTTGTATACTCTCAAACAAGCGCAATCCATAGTCTCGCATTACGGCAGACTTTGAAGTTCCTGTAATAGCATCATGATGCTGAAATAAGCCAAGATTTCGTCGGGCAAGTATCATTTTCTCATAGTTCTTTTCGAAAACCTTGATAGCATTTTTGTGTTTGAACTGACGAGCTGTATTGTAAGCAATTGTAAATAATATTTCAGCACCTCGTAAATTGTGTTCCAAATCTGTGCTAAGAATCTTATAAAATGGACGCGTAGTAAAGTATCCAGACCAGTAAGCTGGTCGGCCTTCGGAAAATATGTCTGAATAAACAAAGAAATCACCCTTAAAAGTAGGGAATCTATCTGACCGTTTTTTTATTTCTCGAAAATAATCTCGTGGTGTGCCAAAAGCAATATCCACGTTATAGATTTCTTTATTGGCGTTAATGTGATCGATAAGTTTTTTATAGTTTCTGTATTGCTGATCGACTTCGCGTTCTTTGTTGTAGCGAAAATCGTCACCCACCGGAATAAGCGCCACATTATGAGGAAACAATGATGCAGTTCGAGAATATTGCTCCAATAGCAGCTGTGCTTTTTCTTCTACATTTTCATCTGTTATAAATTGCGCTTTAATCGAATATTCAGTATATTCTCCAGGAATTTTACGAAAATCAAAATTCAAACATATAAAAGGATGTGGTCCACATGAATGCTTAATGGAGTAAATGTCAAATGGCATGTTGTGAGTAAGCAAACTATGTTTTGGTATTTGATTTTTTCCACTGTTTTCCTCAATCAAATTCCAATACGGAACCCATAGAAAATCACCACTTTGATGTTTGGCAAACCATTGCTTCCAAGCGTAGTGGATTCTTTGTATGATTGTGCCTTCAAATTCACTTTCTGAGAGAAGGTAAGGCACGGTACTGCCATGTCCAAATGGATCAATCGACCATCCTACTTCAGGTGTAACGTTAAGATTTATTCGTAGCCACTGGTGACCTGGAATACGTTTAAGATTATCACCAAATTATATTAAAAATGTATTTATTTCCATAATATCTCTTAAGTAACCAAAAAGAAAATCGAAATTTTCAATAAAGTTCAACGAAGCAAACTAATGATTATGTTTCAATATCTGCTAAATGCAAATTTTCAGATTAATTAAATTAAGCCAATACACACATTAGTTCATTCATTCTGTAATCAAAATTTTCGATTCAAAATAATTACTAAAGCACATTGATGATCGTTATAATTTACCTTCAATTAGTTGATCTAGCATTGGAAATAAGTGAACATTTGCTTCATCTGTCATTACCCATCCACCAGTTGTTATTTCAAATCGCCCTGATTTTATCAATCGTTTCAAGGCCTGAAAATGGTTAATGAGAATTTGGAGTAGAATATGGTTTATTTTTACAATTTTAATTACTCGTTGTTTAGTTGGATGAGCCTGATCCCACCAAAGTTGCAGAAAACTTATTTCAGACCATATGAAAGTCATGTCAGTATATTCTTGCATTTTAGTGACAATTAAATTCAAAATTTGTCGAGAGTCTGATTGGAAGTAGTTAATGAACGTCTTTAGCCAACCAGGATCATTATGCGAATGAGGTACAATGATTATCTACAAAAAAAAAAAAAAATTTACGCCGAAATTAAAATTATAATTTTTGAGTAAATATGTACTTTTAAAGGTTGACGAAAATCATCTTTCTTTTGTTGTTCGTATCGCTCTTCGAATGATTTATCCCAATACTCTTTCGTTCGAATCCATTCAGGCTGTTAAATGAAAAGGGATTTATCATTTAAATGCATATCTGCAGTTTTTGTTTAGTAAATCTTACCTGAAAATTAAATCGGGAGTACTCATTAAATGCCGTAATATTAGTTTCTTGTTCATTTAGAGTATAGCATTGGTTGAACAGCGATAACGATGATTGTTTATTATCTACACCAGAAGGAGGTTCTCGTTTATTGAATGAATTTGAATTTATAATTGTTTGCGGTTGACGTCGTTCTTGACGTTGTTTCCCATTGCTTTGATTTTGTTCAAGCTGTCCAATTAAACGCAAGTTTTTTTGTTGAACAACAGAAGGTTGACCCATCGATATGTAGTAGAGGCAAATCAATATGGTCACAAATGCTGAAAGCAGACCGATGCATCTCGCTGATCCTCTACGAAATATCTTGAATGACATTTTCAAATAGCTCTACTGACTTCTTCTCAGTAATTAATTTTATACGACTTAACTTCATGGGTTACTGAATAATATATGTTCGTGGTAACTGAAAAACAGATTCAAAAATTTAGGCAATATGTATTTAGAAATAAAAATTTGGTAAAAAAAAATGCGATTCGGTTTTTTCACTACATATTACTTCGACAGAACTGAAGGCACGTTTCTTTACGATTGTGCCACTCAGTATTTTGGTTTTTTTTAATTTCCATTCTTATTAAATATTTAGCAATTCAGGCTTTACCGTAGCTAAGCTACAGCTATCACCGATTGTTTTCAGGTAACAGGGTCGTGAAAATTTGGAGATTTTTTAGTACCTGTGAATTGTCTTATTTCATATTTCGTCCATGACTTCTTTCACAAATAATTGCTAAATAAAATTTTTCTTCTACCAATTTTCTTTTGACATGTGAATGTTTTAAACCCGATTCACTGATTGCTTCTACTTCACTTTTTTTCTACCGTTAAAGATCTTTTATACGACCCACTAACTATACCGAACGTAAAAAAAACAGTAATAACTAATTACTATCAAATCACTATACATTTTTCGACTTGGTTTTCTTTCAAAGGAAGTGTTAACAAAATAATGATCTTGCAATTTTTATAACACAAAGTTGAGTATTTGCAATAGATATTAATAGGGAATAACATAAGTGTGGCCAAATTATTTATTCTACAGGCGTGGTTCTAAAGTTAAGCTTCCTCCCAGGTCAGCCCCCATCATGCGTTGCAACAGTGAGGAGCATTGCTAGTACCACTTTTGTAAATTTTGAAACGGAAACGAATAGTTTGGGTTTAATAGTTAACGAGAGGAAACCAAGTATGTTGTGGGAAGGGGCTATAGCAGTGGTACCACTTTACTTCAATTGAAGTAGATCTACTTCTTTTTTTGATAAATTTTTAAAATCTACTTCGTACTTCGCACCATAAGCAAAATATTGAAATCTACTTCATTTTAAAATTCGTTGCTCCAACCTACGTCAATTTTCCAAAAAAAAAGGTCAAATCTACTTCTTTTTTATCCATTCCACCGCAACAGATCGCAAGTTCCCTGAAATGAACTTTATCAAATACGAAACCACGAACAAACAAAACAAAAAATAATTGTTAGCTTATTTTCAAAAATGTAAGTAAGTAACTGGAAAGTATAATTGAAACTATGAATTGTTATAAAACAATTTGTAAAAAATATACATATGTATACATATATGTATGTATGTATGTTGAAATGAAGTTAAAAATAATGTATGAATTTTTATTAAATTAATTAAAAAAGAAATATGTGAATATGAAGTCTGAATGAATTTCAATTTCTTTTTATAAAATAAAATAAAATTTTTTTTTAAGTGCAGATTTATATAAAAAAAAGTTTATTTTGAAATCTACTTCGATTTTTCTCAATCTACTTCACTTTCTTCTTCAAATCTACATCGAATTTTTTTCCGGAAGTGATGACGCTGGGCTATAGTCGAGAATGTACTCCCTAAAGCGACTACCGACCAAGTCAAACAAATAAGGAGCCAACAAAAGAGGTGGCTGTGTAGTTTACAGCGAATTCCAATGCTCAGTCCCTTAATTCTTTAAATCCATCTCCGAGGCGCAGCAAAGACAGTTCGCGACTCAGTTGCCGCACGCCTGTGCAAGAGAACTTCAACAAATTCGTCTAAGATCAAAAATATTAGTTTAAACAATCAAACTTTTTTTATTTATTCGTGTATATTTTAGTAAATTATGTTACGGTAAAATTTACCGCAACAATGACCACTATTCGATTCCCTCCTTTCCTTTTTTATTTTCATTGCGGCTGCAAAATACTGGCGAATTTGAGGGCAACCATGGTAACATCAACCATTGGTGTACTTAGCCTGCATAGATGTTCGAGTAATTACGAGTGGAACTGTCAGTTCCAAAATTCTGTTTGGTTTTCTAACATGCAGACGGGCGGTCTCATGTAATGTGCCAGCGGATGAGCTGAAGAAGTAACGAGTCAGGAGGACTCTTACTTATTTAACAATAACAACACAACATCATAAATAATAATAATAGAGTTTCAGCAACCATCTTGGCCAAAGCCAAGAGTACTTATCTTTGCATTGCAGAAGATTAGGCTCTATATTTGCCTTAAACAGCTAAAAAACCCAATTTATGAGGTCATAGTAACCTTTATATGTTTAAAATTGAATAAAAATATATTTTAATTTATATACTTTTAAACTATAGGGTTGAATATCACCAACGTTAACAATAAACGATTGCAGGTAGCCCGGAACCAAATTATTTTTCATTTTATATATGAACATCATTGCACTATATGTAAATCTTTGTTGCACATTCATCCAATTCAACGCACTCAATCAACATCACTCTAATTGGTGTGTAAATATTCACCTTCAAAATTACTCTCATTGCTTTGTTCTGCAGTAACTGGAGCCGATTCATTATTTCTTGTTGACAGGAGTACAACAATGTTGAATAATAATTAAAATGAGGTAAAACAATAGCATTATAAAGGAGTAAAGAACTTTCAATTGTTAAATCACGCCTTATTCTCTTCAATCCTTTTTAGCAATTTTCGCACACACGTACTTTCCATGCTCTTTAAATTTCAAGTTTGAATCCAAAATCACACCAAGGTGTTTAAAACTGTCAACACATTCAATATTTTTGCATCCATAAATATTATTGGTGTTATTGGTTCAGTCACTCTAAATTTCATAAATTTTGTCTTTTTCACGTTTAATTTCATTTTATTCATTTGAAGCCACTTGTTTATGCTATTCAAAACTGCATTGATACACTCTAACAAAACTTTTTGATTTTGCCCACTTATATAGATCAAAGCATCATCCGCAAACAACATAATTTTACAAAATTTTAATACATATTTTATCTCTTTTATATTTATATATATAAAAAAAAAAATCTAAACTCCGAAAACTGAATCTTGAGGGACACCAAGGACAATGCTCAGCAGAACAGAAACTGTATTGCCAACCTTCGTTCTTTGAGTCCTTCCAGTTAAGTACGATTTAAACCAACTTAATTCCTTGTCTTTTATTCCATACATCCTCAATTTCTGCACCAATATACAGTGCGGTTCACATGGTTAGCCGCACTATTTTTCTCTCAATAAATTGTAGTTTTTCTTTTTGTTTTTCTCTTGAACTACTAGACAATTGCATATATTTGAAAGGTTATTAAATAGACGATGAATTGCAAGACTTTGTGGAGGACAAATGGAAAGATTAATATTTTAATATTTTTTTACAAAAATCGGTTGGCCTATTTGTCTACATCGCGACGTGAGACTTCCTATGAAATGGAGTTCTCTTCCAAAACAATATTCTTTGCCCATGAACAGCAGAATCACTCACGTTGATTGAATTTCGAGAAAATTATTTCCACTATCTTTTATTACATTTTTGAATTTCACTTCACCGAGAACGGCTTAAAAATACACTAAAGAAAGTAATTATTTACCTTATTCGTTAAATGAAACTAAACTTATTATTGTATGTGATGTTTTTTGTTTATTTATGTATGACGTATGTACACAATGTATATTTATATGAATTGCTTTTGTTTCTGTTTTGAAGAATAAAATAATTTCAGTACAATTGACTTCATTTCAGTACAATTTTAAAGAAGTTTGCAGTACATTAAAAAATGTCATTTTCCATCCCTGCTGTATAGATCCAAAAAGCTCTGTTATGTCTGGAAAAGCTTTTTGCAAAAGAGCTTTATATTCCTGTCATTTTGTGAGACACAAAAACCAACTCAAAGGCGCCGTAATATGAAATGGCCCCCACACCATTACTCCTCCTTTCTTGGAATGATTTCGGTTCAAAAAGCACTCGCCTTTGAGGATGTCGTGGAAATAAAAATTATACCCATCAGGACCATCCAAATTGAACTTATTCTCATCAGAAAACACCATATTTCTCCAATTTGAAGCACTTCCAACCTACGTATCCCATGTCATGTGAAGACGCGCGAACTCCAAACCGCTGTTCCTTTCTTGCAGCGTTTAGTGGTGTTTTTTTTTTAGCTTTCTGAATTTCAAATGTGGAGCACTCAAAATAGCCCGACGAACAGTTGATTTGCTACTTACCCCCGCTAATTGTCTTATTTTCATCGTAGTTAGCTGAATTTGAGGCAATTCTTATAATTTTTCGCTTCTCGTACGGTGTTAAGGCCGTTTCTGTCCTTCCTTTGTTGTTTTTTCCGTAGGTGGCAGGATTTGATAAAAAAATTCTAACAGCTTTATCACTTCGTCCTATTTTATTTGCAATTTTCTGCATAGCCTTCTGAGTGATAGGCCTCAATTTTTGCAATTTCCGCCGCCGTTAATATTTTGTTTTTACCCATTTTCACTTTAAACACTCGGAAAAACTTTAAAAACGAACACTCATTAACCAAATTTAATTTGCATTACCCAGCATAAAGAAACTTACTGAATTAATCTGTGCGTCTAACCCAGTGAACCGATTTATTTGAGCTTTTTTTTGCACTAGTGCGAAGAAATCGATCAAAACAACCGTTAAATGTCACTCACCAATCTTGAGTTTGGGTTTTTTTCCCAGAGAATTTAATTACCTTTCAAATAAATGCAACTGTTTGGTAGTTCAGGAAAAAAACAAAAAGAAAAACTACAATTCATGGAGAGAAAAATGGTGCGGCTAACCATGTGAACCGCACTGTATTTCTATCAATCGTTTCAAATGCACGTTTGATATCTAAAAAACTGCTATCACTGAATTCTTACAATCAATTTCCTTCCTCCATTCATATAGTAACCAGTTTAAAGCTGTCTCACAAGAATGCCCCTTTCTTAACCCAGATTGCTCTTTTATCAAAATATTATTGGTTTCCATATAAATTTGCAGTGGCTTGCTACTAACCGCTCTATAATTTTTTCAAACGTTTGCAACATATTCAGCCTTATTGTGAGCTTCACCCGAACAACATTCCACCCGGAAAATTTGATATTTCACTTCTCGTCTATTGTGAGTTTCTCCCGAAATTTTGTGTTAAAAAAATTCCCCTTATTGTCAACATTCATTTCGGGCGGAATGCAATGTTATTGACAGCCTAAATGTTCACTTATTTTTAGTAGGCGAACGAAATTTCGTTCAGGCGAAACTCCCAATAGCTTTTAAAATTCCGGGGGAACAAAAAATTTTAAGGTGAAATATTTTTCGGGTGAAACTCACAATAAAGCTGCTAACTGGACGAAACTCCTCGCATTTAACCGTATTTACCACTTTCTCCACAGGTATCACTGTTGATTCTTTCCAATTACTTGGAAAGATACCAGTACACAGCGAAAAGTTAACAATCTTCAGCAGCACCGGACCAAGAATTTCAATCAAATTAAAAATTATGTCTTTGCTAATACCATTTAAATTCTTTATGTTATTAAAGTTCTTAATCAAAGAAACCATCGATTCTACACTTGCATATTGAAAGTTAAAAACACAATCCACCTGTTAGTTAGGGGGAATATATTAATGCAATGGAATTGAATTATTTATTTCCTTAAAACTGTCAATAAAATACGAATTGAACTTATTTGCTATTTGCAGTTCCTCACTAAAAGATTCTTGATCAAAGTTTACCGAAATAATGTTGTCATTATCAAATCAATAATTAATTTTATCGATTGTAATAGGTACATTCCATCGTTTATTTAAATGCTTGCTGCTGAATTCGGAATTAGAAATTTCGCGAATATTACAACGAACTTCTTATTATTTACTGCTATGAATATAATAAAATTTAATCATTAAGGGAGGTTTGCTGATACTACACATAACGATTTAAGTTGAACTTAATTTCTTAAGTATCACTTTATGACATGGAAAAAGTTCCCCTTAAGAATTTAAGTTGAACTTAAATCGTTATGTGCAGTATCAGCAAATGCTGAATATTGAACGTTATACCACATAATGCAAATCACGAATCATTAATTAAACTGTGGCTTTGGTAGCGCAGTTGCAGGCACTTAAAGAGTCGGTTGACCAGCTGCGAAAAGATACAAGTTTAAACCAAGTTGAAACGCAACGCCTGTGAGAACAACCATAGTTTACACACCGCCGAAGTTAATCGTGGAGAAGCATCAGCCTATGAAACACAATCAACAACAACAACATCAACAATGCAGCCTTATAAAAAACTTTATGATTTGCCTAACTTTAATGGGAAAGCGGAGGAATGGCCTCTAGCGAACTACGAAGAAACAACAGAAAATTTTAGATACTCAGCAATAAAAAACACTATCCGTTTGCAAAGGTGCTAACAAGGGGAAGCTAAAGAAGCAGTTGCATCCTTATAAGTACACCCCAATAATGTAGCACAAGTAATGAATACGTTGGCATTTCGGTTTGGACGACCGGATTTATTGGTGAAAGCCCAACTTCACAAAGTGCAACAATTTCAAGCCATTAATGAAAATCGCATAGAAGGCCTTATTCCTTTCGCAACAATGGTGGAAAACGTGGTTTCCTTTTTATCATCTGCCGAGTGTGAGCATCATTTGTCTAACCCAATGTTGTTAGAAGAACTCATTATGAAGTTACCACCATCAAGAAGATTTGAGTGGGCTAGAAGAGCAATGGGAATAAAACCTTACCCAACGTTAAGAGAATATGCTACATGGCTAAGTGGAGAGACACGAATTATACAAATGCTTCCACAGGTAGGTGTTTCCACAATAGTAAGAGGTCAGACAACCCATCCACGAAGAATGCCTCACACGTACGAAAGAAATACGGTAATTTCAAAGGAAGTTAAAAGATGTGTAAGTTGCGGAGGAAATCACCATTTAGCCGATTGTAAACAGTTTCGAAATTTAGCACTTGATGAAAGATGGAAGCTGGTCAAGAGTAAACGACTTTGTTTTTCATGTATCAAAGCTGGTCATGGAACAGCATCATGTTATATTAAAAGGAAATGTAATGTCAACGGGTGTGTTAAATTTCATCACAAACTTCTTCAAGAGAACTCAGTCTCGACAGTCAGCCGACAACCAGAATCTGAGCCATCAATGGCAATGGATGGGACGATCCGTTGCCGCCCGACATTTAAGCTACGCGCAAACCATCGCGATGTCGATCGCGATAAAAATGTGGATGCCGCACACGTAAATCAAAGGAGGGGCACTCATCGACGCGATATGTGGATTGCGTTCACGTTCCACCGCTGCGTTCATGCGTTATCCGACTTTTCTTGAACGCAGCAAGCACCATTTGATCATCGCCTGAAGAAAAATGACAGTTTAAAAAAGAAAATTTGAAAATGACTTCAAATACTGAAAAATTAATAGAAAAAACTCGGGAGACTTCCATTTTAGATTTTTTTTAATTAAACTTCAAAAATTAAACGTTTGTATTTTCGCTGACAACTTAGCCCGCTACACAATATATCGTGTTGATGTGAGCAGGTTTTTGAACGCATCTTTATCGCGCGATAAAAGTTATCGCGATCGCTACCGCCATCGTGTCGGTTTGCGCATAGCTTTATAGTTGATGGAAGCTCTGGTGGACGGGATTAAACAGCCTTAAGCAATTTAAAGTAAACCGATGTTATTCGCCAAACCTACAACAAGCCGATAGTGTGGAGCTCCATATATTTACAAATACAAGCGAATATGCTTTCGCCAGTACCAAGGAAAAGTAGATGTGGCTTTCGTTTTGGGTAAAACTAGGTGTGCACCAAAAAAGATACTGTCTATTCCTCGCCTAGAGTTACAGGGCGCGGTTCTTGGAAGTCGTTTGCAAACCATGATACGGGCTAATCACAACATTGAGATTTCAAAGGTTTTTTACTGGAGTGACTCCAAAACAACTATATGCTGGATAAAATCCTCCGAACGATGCTATAAGCCATTTGTCGCGCACAGAATTGCTGAAATATTGGAAGCACCAAACTCTTTGTATTGGCACTGGCTTCCAACAAATCTAAATGTAGCAGATGACGCCACAAGACCTGGTAATTGCCCAAGTTTACCACAAATAGCCGTTGGATTACCGGCCCTGAATTCTTACATCTCGCAAAACAACAATGGCCTCATCCTGTAAGTTTTGAATTCCCAGAAACGCTAGATAAAGAAATTCGACAGCGCGGTCTTCATATTGAAAGGGCAAGTGTTTTGATCAACGTTAAAAATTATTCTTCTTTTTTGAGACTGAACAAGAAAAAGAATCGAGATGCACCACAAAGATAAAATAATTCGTCCTTACCATAGAGATGAACTCACTTCGGAAGAGATCAAAGCTGCAGAACATTTTTTGTGTTATCAAACACAAAATGAAGTCTTCTACGAAGAGAGAAAGGCAGTTGAGCAAGGAAAAGAGCTTTCGATGAAGAGTACCATCTATCAGCTTTCGCCATACTTAGACAAAGATCATTTGTTGAGAGTACAAGGACGCATCGATGCAGCTTCTTGTTTATCCGAAGAAGCCAGGAGACCGATAATCTTGCCACAAAAACATTCGCTTACAAATCTCATAGTGAAAAGAAGTATCATGATTCACTCCATAACCAAAACGATTCAGTAATTATTAACGAGATTCGTCAATGCTATTGGATACCCCATATAAGATCGGTACTTAATTCTATCAAACAGAATTGCCTAAAATGCAAACATGAGCGAGCCACACCTATTATTCCACTGATGGGACAACTGCCGCCAGATCGTCTAACACCCCTTCGTCCGGCCCTTTACCTATACAGGTCTAGATTTGGGCCAATAAACGTTGCTGTGGGTCGCCGAAGAGAAAAGAGATGGGTGGCACTCTTTACATGTCTTACCATAAGAGCTATTCATTTCGAAATGGCGAACAAAGGTATTGAATGGAGGTGTAATTGCCTACTTAACCCGAGCGAAGGAGGAATCTGGGAAAGAATTTTGAAGGTTACGCTGCAGGAAGAAGCACAGAGAGTAGAAACTCTTTGAAGTCTACTGATAGAAGCCGAAAATATTGTCAATTCTCGACCTTTAATCGAATTGCCGCTCAGTTCAGCAGAAGATGAACCACTGACGACGAATCACTTCTTGATCGGCTGTACCAACTCGACACAAACGCCCAACCTCGACGACTCACCGATATGTAGCCGTAAACAATGGAAGATCGCGCAACATCTCAAAGATAGGTTCTGGAAAAGGTGGATTTTGGAATACTTTCCCTTTTTAACAAAACGTAGCAAGTGGCACAGCAAAAGCAAGCCTTTAAGTGTGGAAGATATTGTAATTATATGATGCTAGTCAACCAAGGAGTAAGTGGCAACGTAGGAGAATTATAAAGGTGTATGCAGCAAAGGATAGACAGGACCGAAGCGCCGAGGTTAAAACTACCAATGGAATCCTGCGTCGTCCGGCCTCCAAATTAACGGTCTTAGAAATAACTGGTGAATCTCCTTGAGGATTCACGGGGGGTGGGATGTCATTGTCAAATGTCAACGAAAGATATTGCAAAGCAAAACGTCAGTAAATATCTAATAAGAAAACCTTTTTTATTGGCTGGCCAATGAGAGAACTCGTTGTATTGGCATCGTCACAAATACGAACAAACAACAACATAACCTGAAAGCGGCGAACATTCATTATTAGGACAAAGGTGTAAGGCAGCGTTCGCGTTGATATAGTTGGGAAAACACCAAATTTTAAAGCAACACGCACCTTTTAAAAAAACTAACGTATCAAATAAAATAAATGTAACGGGTGATTTTTTAAGAGGTTTAGAACTTTAAAAAAAAAAAAAACACAAAAAATTCGAAAAAATGAATGAAATATTTATTTGAATCGATAGTTTGAACCTTGCAATTTAATGTTTAAAGATAATTTCATGCAAATGTTGACCGCGGCTGCGTCTCAGGTAGCCCATCCGCTGAGTCCAATTTTGGCATACTCTTTCACACATATCGGCCGGTATCTCACGAATGAATGCATGGATGTTGGCTTCCAGTGCGTCAATCGAAGCGGGCTTGTCCCTATAGACATTAGCCTTGACATACCCCCACAAAAAATAGTCTAATGGTGTCAAATCGCACGATCTACGCGGCCAATTGACCGGCCCGAAACGTGAAATTAACTGTTCACCAAACTCGCCTCGCAATTGCGCCATTGTTTCGCGTGCTGTGTAGCATGTGGCACCGTCTTGTTGAAACCACATATCATGCAAGTCAAGAACTTCCATTTCGGGCAAAAAAAAAGTTTGTTATCATCGCTCGGTAGCGTTCACGTAGTGCTGTAACAAAGGCCTAACTGCTGGGAACGGCCGAATCGACATTTCGCGGTCTTCTGTCACACTAGCTGATACGGCCGCAATATTTTCTTCACTACGCACAGTACGTAAACGTGTTGGTGGTTTAATGTCCAACAAAGTAAATTTGGTGCGAAATTTGGTCACAATCTTCCGAATAGACTGCTCAGAAGGTCGAGAATGCCGACCATAAAATGGAAGCAGCGCGCGATGAACATTTCGAACCGAGCACGAATTTTGATAGTAAAATTCAATAATTTGCAAGCGTTGTTCATTTGTAAGACGATCCATGGTTAAATTGCAAACCAAACTAGAGCTGTTTGACAGTGACACAAGGTACTAAACACACGTCAGCTGTCAAAACCAGTGTTGCCAAAACCAAACCAGCTAAAAAATCACCCGTTATAATCAGTAGTTTCAAAGTTCTGTTTTATTGCCAACACAATCTTGGTGTTGGTATAGTTTACGCGCATTGTTAAACGGAGGTTTTTTCATTACCATTAAGTGATTTATGTGTCCGGCATTTCTAATAACCTGATTTAAGGTCATTCGGGTTACTTCTAACCCAGCTCCGTGTCTTGATTTGCTCAGAGAGTGGTTGCATTTGGAGGCTTATCATATTATTTTCGTCATTTATAGATAAGAAAGAATTGAAAAAGTTCGTTCTTTGTAGTTTTTTGCCTACATTAACGGATTTTTTAAGAAATTGCATACCGATTTGAGACTTTGATCAATTTTCTGACCAATAAAACGTTTCGTCAGTCCTTGATGCCGATAGACCTCTGTTTTGGCAATCTCTGTAGTCGTTAATGAATCTTTTCTGCCTATTTAAACTTTCAAATTGAGGAAATCAAAAAACATAACTGTTTTATCACTTCCTGATAACTTTTCGAGACCTACGCTGCCAAATTATAGCTTACAATGTGGAATAAAATCAATTTAGGCTATTCAAATGTTACAAAAAAAGTTAGCGTTTTAGTGACTGCAAACAAACATGCACAGAAAATTTAGTTAACTTTACGAAATTTGTTAACAAATTGTCTTAATCTCATAGACCGTTCTCTAACCATGGGTTTGAATATAAATTTTCTTATGTAAAAATCAAAGTATCAAAAACAGTTGAATGTAAGAAATTTAATGTGTGAGGCTATTGAAATGTTACGGACTGTACGTTTTAAACTCTGTCTTTTGATCATTTTTTACTATCACGTAATCTATCAAAGTTTTTGAATTTTCTGTAATTCTTGTAGGTTCATTTATTAGCTGAAAATCTCCTTGATCAATAATAATTAAATCTAACATTTTCATTTTGTTTTTAACGCTAGCCATTAAATCACTATTAAAATCACCAACCACCACAATATTTCTTTCATTCTCTAAATACTCCGCATACCAATTTTCATAAAAATTTAAAAAATCACTCACAGATGAACTTGGTAATCAATATACCACCACAAACACACTCTTTTTACTTTCAAACCAAACATACAATTTTAGTATCCATAAATATTCATTATATTGAGTAATATTCGCGACTTCAAATCTTAATCCTTTCTTAACAAAGGCCATCACTCCACCTGTATGCCTTTAATGAGAAAAGCAATTTATGTGCGAATAATTAATAATTTTATATTCGCATTCCTCTATATCCACCGTAATACGCGTTTCTGAAAGTAATAAAATATCTGGTTTACAATCATTCATCAAAAGTTCTATATAATTTTTATTGGGAATAAGACTTTGTGTATTTAAATAGTACGCAATGCCTTTTCCCTTATTGTTGGATTTCTACAAGTGCTTTTTTCTTTCTAACTTGAGTTTGCGAAGATAAACTTCACAACAGTTGTCTAACGCATGGTGGTTAACATCCAAACTAAGTTTTAACTATGCATTCATTTTAACACAATTCACACAAGACAAGCACTCAGATTTACAATCAGAACTTTTATGTTGTCTCCCACATTTAAAGCCCAAAGAGTTAATTATTTCGTACAATCTTTACTAAAACATCCAAATTCTAAGCACTTGTAACATCTCCTAATATAAATGGCATCACTCACTTCACATTTGTCCCAAACAACACTTATCTTACCAACTTTATAACTTCATTGTAGCTTTCAACGTCCATTTCAACTACCGCTGTATTATATTTAGACTTTCTCCCTTTTCTTTTCATTGTTTTGAATTCAATTTCGGAATCTTTCAAAAATTCATTCTGTTTGATTCATTTCATTCAATTTCCTCTGGAATAAAGTTTATTTTCACTCTTGGCTTTTTATTAATTCACGCAACGTCGTAAGTTTACCAATTGTGTAAAATTATAAGTTTACACAAAAGATTGCGTGAACCCCCTTTTAATTCATTTGGTTAAATGCGGTATAATTGAATCAGCTGTTCGTTAAACGTCAAATATGAAACTCCAAAATATTAAGGGTATTCATGCAACATCTTGTCGTAAAATCGTAAAGTTTCCGACACACGTTTCATGAAGGCACCAAAAAATATTTTAAACGGTATGGTAAACAAATCAGCTGTTCGTTAAACGTCAAATAGCTTAAAAATTAAATTTAATTTTAACATTCCTAAAATTTGTCATCATCAATTTAAAAATGCCCAACATAAGCCAAAAATTAAATTTATACAATTGTATGAACAAATTACTTTCAATGAACTATTAATTCTTCAGTTATTTGGCAAAAATGTATGTATGTATGTTTATTTTTGTGATCAACATATAAATGCATGTGTGAATGCATTTGTGTCTCACACTATTTTGAAAAAACCTCATTTTTCCTCGATATGCCAGTTCCTCTATTTCTTCTGCTAAGGTTACAAGAGTTTACCATGTTTACGATGTTTACCATCTTCGTTTAAGACACAAAATTGTGTGGTAAACTTATCCAGTGTTTTACATCATTGCGTGAATACCCTTGCTATAATCATTCCCAAGCTTTTCTTTCACATCACACGATAACTGTTCAACTGAGTTTTTATTATCACATGAGACTAATACAGTTCCACTGTTAAGTTTTTTTATTCCCGATACTTGAATACCACTAGAAGATGGGTTCACTTTTGCTTTAATTTCAGATATTGTTTTGTCTGAATACAACAAAATTTGACAAGTACTATGAACACTAAAGAAGACAGAGAAAATACAATAGTACTCTACGCTTTAGCGATTACATAAGTACCTGCTAACCTAACCATACTGTGATAACTTTTGTTTGTCCTTTAATTTATTAGTCTTCATGTATTATATGTCTGTGTGTTTATAAATTGTTTTCAGTGTTAATTTATTTAAATATCAAATATACAAAATTCAAGACACCATTTTAAAATTATAAAAAAATGTAAATCCGGCAAAATTCTAAAAAGTAAGTTTTTTGGTTTAAAAAATAAAAAATTGTTTTAAAAAAATAATTTCATATTATACCTATTAAAGATCTAATAAAATACCCCTGAAGAAGTCGTGAATAACGACGAAACGTTGGGAAAAAGATGAAATAAAGTGTGTTTTATTTGCATTTAATTTCAAATCGACCAAAAAAGCCTGCATAATTATTCATAAATTAATTTATTTACACCTTCATAAATAATGTCACTTTGAACTTTTAAATTTAAACTACAATCACTTATTTTTTTAAATTTCATTTACACTGCTATTAATTGATTGTTGCATATTATCAAATAATTGAATCTTTTCAATATGTCTTATTTCCACTGCTTTTAGTAACAATTCAATTTCGGCTTTGTTCTTTCCTAAAGATATCGCAAACTCTTCTTTGTACGCTTTTAAGCAGTTATTATTTTCTGTCCGCATTTTTGATGTAAAACATACAATCATCACAAATAAATTTAAGATTTTCCACTGTTTGCAAAATACTACTGCTATAATTTTCTAAACCACAACAATATAACGGTGCCACACTGTCTTGCAGACACCATCACATATGATTGTTGATTTGCCCACTGTGGAAGCATTGCATTTTTGGCAATTCATCTTTTAAGATATTTGCCTAAATTGCTTTATTATACTTAATATTGTATTTTAATTGAAATGGGTAGTTAACGCCTTATTTTCTTAAATTAATACCTTTTTGATTTGTTAATACAAAAGTTCGATCGGAATAAATTGTTAAAGTAGGGTTCGCGTTTTTGAAATATGCCTTCCACTCTATCATCTCGAAAATATTAGTTTCGAAAAGTTTTATTTTGTAATTCGAATCGTTCGCGAGTATTTTATAGGAACCAGGAGAATGCCTAGCCAGAGCCTTTTCTCGATTTTATTTCTTTTACATAGTTGCCACTATTTTTCAAAATAAATTTCCCTGACTTTCCCTGACCAATTTTAAAGTTTTCCCTGACCAAATTTAAAAAGAATTAAAATAGTAACTCTTTGAGAAACATAACTTACTTTTTGTGACGTCATCATTAAGCGCTTATTAAGTGCTAATTAAGTACCCACCAAAAAAAATTTAGTGCTCGAGTACTTTTCTTGTATAAATTAATGCAGTTAGCAGGGCAATCACCGGAGAAAGTTTAAAACGTAAGGAAAAAAGTTTTAGTCTAGTATTTTGGAGCTCTAGGAATCCGAACAAAAATTTCAAAAAAAAATTCTTAAAAAATGGAAGACATGTAACCAGCTATAGTTTTTAGTGATCGAATAAAAATGGATGATAGTATTATATACTAAAAGATAAACAGGAATTTAATAAAATGTGTACCTACATTTTTTTAAGAAAAAAAAAATTAGTAGATATGTGTTTCATGTTTTTTTTTTTTTTATTTCAAGTTTGAAAATTAATGTTAAAAAACTATTCATTCAAATATAGTAATTTAAATGTGAAATAAAAGAATAGATTTCAAAAAGCTATAGTAATATTATGTTACCGTTATTTTTTTAATAATTTTTTTTCAAATTAAAATTTCATATTCTATTTTTTTTTATTTAAAAAAAAGCTTGTCAGACGTATTTTGCAACCGCTGACACCTACATGACCTGTAATTCATATGGCAAATAGTTTATAGAACGGAATGAAAAAGAAGCCAAAACTATCAAAATCAATTTTTACGGTTACAGAAAAACGCATCCCACCAGCCAGACTTTCTAAATTTCACTCGAGATAGTGAACAAAAAAAAATCATGACTGTTGAAATGCTTTTTTCTGTCGACGTTGTTAGCTCTCGTACTAAAACTTAAATTCGATTCTTAAACAATTTAACTTTTTTCGCCCCAAATTTTTTTGATTATTTAAAAGCTCGTCTAGCTCGAGTTTAAAAATTAATCAAAAATATTCGCAACCTGAAAAAAATAATCCATAAGTGAATGAAGTATTAAATACTATTGCTTGCCCTTCGAAAGTTTTACAAAGTTCCAATTCAAAAGCGGGACGAAAAATCACTTTCGAATACAACTGACTTTCGGAACAAAATACAGAGTAGGGTCCCTGAGTTCAACGAAATATTAAATTTTTTTCATTGTACAAAAAAATTCAGTGCTCAAAAAATTTTCCCTGACCACTTTCGAAATTCCCTGACTATCCCTGACTTTCCCTGACCAAATTCGCGTTCCCTGACTTTCCAGTCGGGTGGCAACTATGTTTTAAATTTTTCTCGAAAAATTTAGTTCGGATGAGTCTGAACTCGACCATTAAGATAAGGCAAGTTTTGGAAGACATCCAACAACTTCTTGAATCCGTGTTTGTGAGAGTGGTTGCAAAGTTTCGTTGAGATTCAACAACGACCGCTTTCTAGGAGAGCACGCAGCTTTCCAGGAAGCCGGCATCCTGTGACCGATGATCACGAAAGCGAATTATTGCGGGCCTTTGTCAATACACAATTTTTTCTAAGTTACGTATTGACAAAGGCCCTCACTAGTCAACTGATGAGTCCAAGTGAGATCACCGGGACGAAACGCCAATTTTTGTAGGACTTAAAGGCCGTTAAAAGCTATTTTGAATCAATAATTCAACAAAGTCCATTAAAATAGTGCTAAGTCTTCTACTTGGCTGATGTATTTCAGTAGTATAGTATATAGAATTTGTATTATTACAAAAACCTTATAAGATAATCAGATTTATTTCATCTCCGCGAATTCTTCTACTGAACCCAACCCAGCTAAACAGCCGTGGTTGGCAGCTTTTTCTATCGTGCTCCTTGTATGCACTTTTTCTTATTTTCTCTGTCGCTTCTTTCGTGTCGTCATCTGTCAAATCATTCGCGCGGTGATTTTAATTCGAACAAGAATTCCTACATATTTTATTTATTTTAATTCGCGGTTTTCAAGTCCGGTTTGATAATTATAGTTAATAACAACAATATTTACAATATTAAAAAGAAGCGTCGAGTACCCACTTCCTTAACGCGAAGAAAAAGTGCAACAATTATAAAGATTTTAGATCTTTATAATCGTTATTTTAATTTTATACAATAGGACGCTTAATATTATAACGTCTTTTTACAAAAATTTTAAATAATCTTAAAATAATTCGAACTCCTCATTTAGCATGTAGGTATGTACCTACCTATGTACCAAAAATCTACAGCGTTTCATTACTTTTTGGAAAAAAATAAACAAAATTAACAATGTAGCTACCTATTTTTATTTTGCTCTGTATACATATTTGTTGTTTTGAAACTTGACATTATGGACTTATTACTGAACCAACACTATTTCCACCGTTTTTGGAAAAAACATACCTCCTCAATTCTTTAATAAATTGTTGCTATACAAATGAGAGGTCGCATTTTATCGATTTTACAATTCCTACTTGACAGTGAAAATGAACTTAATGGAATCCAGAAACAAAGAAGTTAATGATCGCCACATCCGGCGCAACCGCTTGAGGGCTACAGCATCTGCGAATGTAGATGAAGGAAGACCCAGCAAAGCAATACGAATACAATTATATAACATTTATAACAAGCAGAACATAAATTAGAAATGTGTATAATTGTAATTTCTTTGACTAGGAACATGAACTTTATTAATTAAATTTCTTAGGGAATCTTAAAAAATTATTTGCAATCATAAAAAAAAATGTAGAAAACTTACCCAAATCATACTAATTTGTTCAGCAATTAGTTTGTTATAAATAGCACTTCGATTGTCCGAAGCAGTATTAATAAAATCTTTCAATAGTATATCACAAGAATCCCCCTCAACAAAATTTTCTTTACTTATTTCATTTCGCTTGTGATTGCGAGTGCTCCAACTTCAAGTGTAATTTGTATGCTTCGTCCTTCGTTCCCGAACTAGGAAATTTAAATTAAAAAACCAATAAACTATAATGAAAGAGGGCTTCCTTTTGGATTAAACAAAAATTAACAGGAAGGTTACATGAACACGGCACAGTTTTTATCTTATAATAATAAATATTGTGTACTGCAAAAAAATATTTATTTATTTACATTTTTGTTAACTTTATCATGGAATTTTTTTTGAACGCTCACAAGTCAAAACAAAATAGACAAACATCAAAGTATATGTACATGTAGATCCTATCCTCTACTAGGTCTGTTTGCAAATTTGAAATTTCTTAACCAATTTTCACAAACTCTGGTTTTGTCGTATGGGTATGACAGCAAATTTTAAAAATTTGTAAGAAATTTCAAGTTCCAAAACGGACCTACATTGTGCACGGAACCAGAGATTAGGAATTATAAAAATTGGAATCTTTCGTACGTTCCATCCCCCAAAAACCATTTTTTTACATTGTGGTTTTTGTAATTTCATCTCGAATTTATGAATAGATGTGAATTGCAACAACAACTTATGCAGTCATGAATTCATATCTTTGCAACAGGGTGCGTTAAAACATGGCCACTTGGAAAAATATGAATTCACCACCATCCGACATTTTGTTTAGCTTGTAGGCAAACCAGAATCACAGTACACATATTAAAGGTAATATATTGCGCAGGTTGTCAAAGTTGGAAATGTCAAAAAATTAAAAATGGCTGTTCGAGTGACCACAGGAACTCAACGCGCATCATTAGAAACAACAACAAAATATTGAAATTAGACAAGGAAAGGGGCACTGAATCCACCATTTTACCACCATAAAACCTCGATTTTGACAGATGCGCAGAACTGAACAAAAATGAAAACGCTAATGATATTACCTTTAATATGTGTACTGTGAACCAGAATGACATGACAGCCGAGGGCCAAACCACAACCACACTTCAGGTCCACTGATATCTACTGGATACTGGATTCTGAAGTTCAGCCATAGGTCAATGTGACACAAGCAACAAAAAAAACCTTGTTGGGGGGAAAACAAACACTTTTTCGTCGACTATAGTGTGGGCCTTACTAATAAGTAATAACCAAATTTAGTAAATAGTTAAACGAAAATCTCCAGATTACAGAACATTCGCATACTAATAACGAATTTAGTGACCCATGTTCTGTAACTCGGCGATAACTTTTCGCGGCGAGAAACGGCGAAAATGGAACAAATTTTTTGCGTTTAAGCTCCGCACTTTATTTTAACCTTGCACTTTACTAATAGTCGACATTAGTGTTCGGTTATTAGTATGGCCCATTGTATATCTATGTTTATTTGTTTGTATTGCATTCCTTGCGTTCGGTAAACTATCAGATAGGCTATCCACGCATCCAAAAATTTTCAGATACGTTGGGTTGTTGTTGCATCAGCTGTTTTGTCACCAGGGATTACAACAACACAAACCTATCCGGATAGCTTTGGATTGAATCACGAACGTGGCCATTGTTTTCTCCCCGAATAGAACTGTCAAATTAGAAAGAGATAGTTTTGGGAAAAGCCCTATAGTATATACTTACAAAAAACTTGACTCCTTTTGAAGAATTTTAGAACAGTGGCAAGGTAGGTACATTACTTTTCTTAACTGTTCTAAAGTATAAAAGTATAACAAAACATAAATGACAAATATATCTCATAACCTCAAAATTTATTTGTGTATTGTGTTGCAGTATAATACAACTTTCAGCTTGTCCGCGAAAATTTTCTAAATAATCATTTTTTTTGCTCAAAGTTAAGTGTATCATAACAAAAAGAAAAACAAATCAATTTAAGAAACTGGATATTCGATTTCAAGAACTAGTACTACCGTCCTCGTCGTATCGGCTACCGCCCAGTGTTTATGTCACTGATCTCTATATACACTGGATAGTGTATTCATAAAACATTTTTGAGGCAAAAATATAGTCGTGGCCGGTACCCTCATATAACAGTATAACAGCGGCGCCAGCGGAATGGACGCTACTGGACTTGCATTTTCTTTTATTTTTTTTTTCAATATTTACAGCCGCAATGCTTGTTGACATCAACTGATATCACTATCCAGTGTATTATAGAGATCAATGGTTTATGTGCGTTAAGTTTACTCGTACGGGCCACTGATCTCTATAATACGATAGTGAGTAGCCTATAGTGTATAACAGTTTTTGTGAGGCAAGTTTTTTAAAGGGTACCGGCCACGACCTCATATCTCGCTCTATCAGTGGTACGGGCTCTTAACTCCTTCCTTACCAGCTCCCTAGGATTCGGCATTCGCGCTACGTCCCCGCGTGAATTCATTTGGCGTGTTCAGAAAAATGAGATCTCAGAAATTATTCTCACTCAAAAAGTGAGCAAACGAATCCAAGATTTTTTTTTCCTCAGAGTTTTGACCAAAGATACTGAATTATAAAGATTGGAGAATCCTCGGCTGTCATTCTGGTCTGGCCCTTAGGGCCAGTTGTACAAATATTTAAACCGTGGTTCAGCAATTTTTATCCAACGATTCCGGCGTATTAATTCAGTTTCAACAGTCGTTTACTGTTCAAGTGTGTGATAATAACCAATTACATACTTGAACCAGCGTTGAACCTTAGTTAATCCGCCGAAATCGGTGAGTTAAAATCTTGAACCGAGGCTGAACCACTATTGTACAACTGGCCCTTAGGGGACACTTTTCTAATGAAACTCAGAAACGTTCCAATAATCCAAATGAATCAAGTAGTTTGGAAATGACAGCGTTGTATATCTACAAATTTCAAGAAATTTCTTGAAATTGTAAGATTTACCACGCTGTCGTTTCAAAACCACTAGCTTTATAAGGATAGTTGAAGTTTCATTTGAAGTCCCTTCAATGACAGTCGTGATGTTTTTGAGAGGCGTTATCAGAGCTCACGTATGCGTGACTTCCCACCACCACCACTATCACGACGCGAACCAATGCCATTGGTGCCAACATTGAGTGGCACTTTGAGAGGAAGCAGCATATCTCGTGGTTACGATTCGATGTTCAGCGGCAGACCACCACCACCACCAACAACTAGGAACAGCAATAGATTATGTCGTTATGGGTAAGTGATGATATGTTTTCATTTATGATTGCTGTTTTTATTTTTATTTTGGAGAAGCTATGAAAACTAGTAGAGATTAATTTGACGACCGCATGTTGTCACGTGGAATTAGAGGTCCGTCACCTTCTGGATATGCACCGTACGGAGACGAATTTTATTCAGAGGTCGACTGTGCAGCAAGTGGGTAATTTTGAAGTTGGCCGCTACCGTACAGGCCAGTTTCACAGTGCACACTTAACAAAATAAGTGGCACTTAATTTACCCATTTTGGCACTTTAACCGCAGTTTTACTACCTGAGTAAGTGGAACTTAAGTGGCCAACATGGGAGACTTAAGTGTCACTTATTCCGATAAGTTTATACTGTGAAATTGGGAATTAGTTTTCCATATTTGGCACTTAAGTGACCCTTACTTCACTGTGAAATTGGCCCTAAGAATACCTACTCGCACTTAAAAACTTCGAAATATCGGACTGGGTATATATTTTACGCAGACAACAAAAATATAAAGAAGACGCATCAAAATTAATCTTAAAAGAATAATAGTAAAAATACAAAATGCTATTTTTATTTAATATTAATGGTTGAAAAAAATCAATTTTCCAAAACAAATCAAAACAAAAATAGCACTCGTAACAAATTTTTACCTGTTAAAGTATTCACAATTATCTTTTAGAAAAATGTATTAGTTTTTTTTTTAAGGGGTGTATAAATATTAGTTTCCTGACCCTTATGATCGTGTTGTTCTCTGAGATCCTGCCATGATTTCTAAAATTAATTTTTTCACATTTGTTTCTTTTCCTTTTAAATAATTTAAAATTTTTTCTTAAGATGTTGCATTGGATAAAAATAATAAATGTAATTGTACTATGTTTACACAAAAAATGTATTTATAATATGCAAATATATAATACAAAGAAATATTATTAACTGTGTGTGTATTTTTCAGATTATTATTGTACAAGATACCATGGACACATTAAAGGCTCTCCCAAACCAACGCGAAACATTCGCCGACGACAGATTTTTGTTGTTGCTTAGCGTTGTGTATTTGTCATATTTTGTGTTATTGTGAATGATTCGCTACGATTTCGCGTTGGTTTGGGAGAGCCTTAACTGTTGATTTCTCTTGAATCACCATTCAAAAAGATTAACTTTTGGAACAAGCAAATTGGAACCTGTATACGTATTTTAAGAGTGCTTTTTCTCATTACAACTTTTGAGTAAAATATTTGAATGCTCTTTTTAAAAGCATAAAGTGCTGATTCCAAAAAGGTATCACTTATCTCTGTAAGAATTACCGTTGGCCAGATACACTTCAAAACCTTTTTCAATATTCTTGATTTTTCCCACCATGAAGAAAAGTCAAAAACGTTTAGAGTGTATTTGAAAACAGCAATTGATGCTTTAGAAACGAGTAGGTATCAAAATTTGTTAGAAAAGAATCACCATTAAAAAAAATTTACTTTTAGGACTAGCATATTGGAACCTGTATGCGTATTTTAAGAGTGCTTCTTCTCATTACAACTTTTGAGTAAAAGATTTTAATGCTACTTATAACACCATTGAATGGTGATTCCAAAAAGGTGTCATTCATCTCTGTACGATTTACCGTTGGCCAGATACACTCCAAAATCTTATTCAATTTTCTTAATTTTTGTCATCATGAAGAAAATGCAAAAACATTTTGGAGCGTATCTGACCAACGGTAAATCTAGGACCGCACTCGGCGGAACTGCACTTCAGCGGAACTGAACTTCACGACTTATTTGTAAGAAATTGTATGAGCTATATCGCACTAAGCGACAACTGCACTTCACGGCGCGACACTATGTGACAAAGTTGGTAATCTGACCAACTGTGTCGCGACGTGAAGTTTCGTTCAGTTTCGTGCGAAACTGCGCACGGTGTCGCTGAAGTGCAGTTCCGCCTAGTGCGGTTCTACCTAAGCCATACATCGATGGTTGATACCTTTTTGGAATGACCAATGACCATAGAAGAGGAAATAGAGAGAAGAACGGGCAATTCGAGGAAAAAGTGAAGCATTTTTCAAAATAGTGTGAGTAACACAAACACAGATTCATTCACACAGGGAAGGAATGCAGTTAGTCAACTAAATCATGGGGCGCCCAAAGGAATTTTTAGCTGTTGTTTTGAGAAATGTGTTTTGAGAATTTAAATCGTTAAAATAGAAAAAAAGCTTAGTAAATTAAATAAACAAGTGAAATAAAAGTAAATAAAGTGAGTATATGCTATTCTTCATTGAAATAAAAATATAAAACTACATGCGGTGCTCCGTTAAATCCTGTAAAAACGTCTATAATAAGCATTGCAACTTTTGTTTATTTCACAGGTAAGCTGTGTCTCATATTCCACATAAAGTAAGTAAAATTACTCTGCACTACAGGCGCTAAATGTATTTGAGCGCCTTGCCATCACCAACAAAAGTTAATTTGACCCTGGGAGAGAATTTCAATTTTGACAGATAGACACCTGTCATACCACGTTTCAAAGTATATTTGCATTTTCAACAAATTAGGCTTTTTTAAAGAAAAATGCTATGAAATATCAATTTTAAAGTATTCTACGATAATAGGCGTTTTTCTTTTTTGGCCCCGAGCGTGGCACTGAGCTGTCTAAAAGAAAACTATGTTACTTTTTAACTCGGAGCGCTTCGAGCTCTCAACTTGCATTTCTTTTTTAGCTCAGAGCTCGACCGGGGCTCGCTCGATTAGCTCGGAAAAAAATGACCGAGCACATCTGGCACAAAGCTGAGCGCGGCTAACTTCATACAATTTTCATGTAATTTGACAGATATGAGAGTTCAGTGCTCAATTGAGTTTCTTAAATAGATCGGTGCACTCAGGTCACGCTCTGTTCGGAGTGAGCTCTATTCGCTCAGAGCCCGCTCTGTGCCCCGCTCGGGGCTAAAAAAGAAAAACGCCTAATGTATTTACATAAAAAACATCACTTCACATTAATTTATGTAGAATTTGAGACACAATCAGCTAGTGAAATGGAAAGATTTTTAACTCCATATTATAGGTGTTTTTACACAATTTAACACAGCACCGCATGTTGTTTTATATTTTGTATAATAAAGTACTGAAAGCTTTCACTATTCTCACTTTAATATCATTTTTTTATTTAGTTTAACTATCTTTTTTCACTATTTTAACGATTAAAAATCTCGAAAAACTTTCGGCAAAATGACAGATAGGCACCTATTTGTTTTTTTTTTTTTAATTTGGTGCTTCACTTACATACACTGTATATTTGATATAATATTTCTCCTCCTTCTTATTCTAAGGGAATGACACACTTGGCCAGGAAACAAATATGATCTTCGTTAATTGTTTTGGATAGCACCTTTTCGTGTAATTCATATTTAATTTATGGCGCGAAACAAAATCGACAATAAACTTCTTTTTTTTTGTGACTGGCGAAATGTCAAAAAAGAGCCCCGTTTAGCATTTTCAGTTTTTAAAGCAATTTGTTGTGCATTTCTTTACGAATTCAGAAAAAAACTCAAGTTGCCAAACACGCACCCAGTGGCAAGGTCCACTAATCCACAGTACACACAGTGTACTGTGCACTAATCATCTTCAAATGGAGGGAGTTCGATTTTGGAGGCAACGAAGCATGTTGTGTGGAGTGGCACAACCTGCCAATTCAGTTTAAAAAAAAAAAAAAAACAGTAAAAGTTTTTCATTGAAAGTTGGTACTCCGTGGGGAAGGTGTCCACCTGGATGGTAACAGGAGCTGTTCACACACTCCAGCAACTGATAAGCTAGTTTCCAAGCAGTGCCGCTGTAACTAGACTTAAAGTCTATCCCGTTAATTACGGGACTCTGGCGTGGTATCACATTACCCGCTAGCAACTGTATCATGTGACCGTGACCGACGTGTTGCCCACATGAAAACCTAGCATGGAACTCCTCTGGGGGAAGGATACCAAGTGGATCAAATCCGGAGATGATCATACACTCCAGCAACTGCCAACCTAGCCCCCTGGCTACCAGCACCACATAACCTTGTGCTTTAAGGCTCTCCCAAACCAACGCGAAATCCTAGCGAATCATTCACAATAACACAAAATATGACAAATACACAACGCTAAACAACAACAAAAATCTGTCGTCGGCGAATGTTTCGCGTTGGTTTGGAAGAGCCTTAAAACAGATGACTAACCCTCATCACAACAATGGACAAAGGATGATCGCCCTGCATCATAACAAATCAACAAAATAAACGCTAAAGTGAATCTCTTTATAACTGCTCATAATGTGTTAAAAGTCAGTGAATTATCTTTTCTGTTCAATTATTATTGTTTTAGTGTTTCTACTAAGTTATATCCTCATACATATTCTATATTATTCATTTTTTTTTGCCACTAACGTTTGATCTAAAATCAACAAAAATAACTCGTAAGAAGTGAAATTATGTAAAAATCGAAACTGTCTTTAAATAAATCAGTATTAATATCATGCAATCTATTGCCGCTAAAATTTGTTTTAAAATCATTTATAACAATTCGTAGAAGTGAATTTATGTAAAAATAGAATTGTCTTAAATTATTCAATGTACCTATTCATACAAAAGTGATTTCATTAAATTTGAAAATTCTACATAGAGCGCTCTCGCTCTATAACAAGTAATTTTATGTATATAAATATATTCTATGGCATATTAGTTTTAAGGTATTTGTATTTGTAGGTATTGTATATATGTATATTTTTTATCCATTGCATCAGCCAACACGTAACCGAAATATTGCTCCTGAGCAAGAGCAGACTATTCCATTTAAAAGAAAAAGACAAGCCATGTTGGCAACCGAAAAATTAAAAAACAACAGAACAGGACGGCCATACATTACAGCCTCCGCTTCCCGTATCGTTTATATTAACAGAAAGAGATAGATCTAAGAATACATGTATATATTTCCAAATGTCATTTTTAAAGTCTCAATAAAATACAATACAATACAATACTTCAAATGGAGTCAAAAAAACTGCTATACATATAGGGAATACACTATCCAGTATATTATAGAGATCAGTGGTATGGCCCCAGGGTTGACGTCGAACAAACCTAGTATTTTTTGGACAAAACAGCTGATTAAAAAGCTTGTGAGTATTATGGAATGACAGCTTGGTTCGGCATCTTTATTATCGGAGCATAGTTGATAATTTGCTGATTGATGTTCGATTTTCATTACATTTATCTTCCGAGTTCCGACTTATTATTAAAATATCAATTGTAAATTAACATTTACTTTCAATTTAATGAAATACGTGTTTCCTTTAATTCGAAGAAGAATGACATCAATTAACTCAAATATATCTTGTAAGACAAATTTGGTAGTTAACATTTGAAATATAATTAACTAAATGTAATTCAAATTCTAGCATTGAGAATGAAATATATGGAAAAGAAACAAGTGTTTCTTGAAGAAAATATCAATATTAAAGAACCCATATCATTATTTAACGAATGGATGCAAATCGCACTAAACACTGAGGAAATATTAGAACCAAATGCAGCATGCTTAGCAACAGTCAATAAGTATATTTTCATCAAATAGGTATATTTTTACATTGTGTACCTACGTACATAGTTAGGAACTTATTTGTTTTGTACTAAAAATCTTATCAATTAGTAAAGATTGATCTGAGGCTGGGCTTAACTAAACCAATGATAACTATTTTTAACTGAAAGCTTTTTTAAAAACTAAAGGTCGTGGGATAAAAAAACTATCCGAGGACAAACCACATGTAGGCCCTAAATACCTTTAACAATAATTTGTTCCCTTCTAAATTACTCTTAATGCTTGAGTTGAAATTTGTTCATATCTACGCCGTGCAAGTAGCTTTGTGATTATCTACGCTTTAAAGATGGGGAGCTGCATACATACAAAATATACTGCCTGGCACCTACGAAACATAAATAATGGCTAGCTTATGTGAAATCGTGAAAATGTACAACAAACAACTTGTGCGTAGGTAATAGAAATGCTAGTTGATTCAAATGCAATTGTTAAACAATAAAACCCATGGTATAAGATTCAGATTCATTTATTGAGACTTGAAAAAAACTAGTTACATATTATGGCAACTGAAGAAAATGCGAAAGTATCTTTTTTTTTAGTTAGGTTATTGAAAATTTGACATTTTATATAGGAGGCTATAATGTATGGCTCTCGCTTAAGATAGTAAATGGAATTTTCAACATGGTTTTATTTATTAAATAATGAGTTGGCTCTTGCTCGGGGAGCTGTTGTATGATTTCTTTACGACGCGCAAGGTCGATATATACGAAAATTTATACAATAAAAAAGGATAAGAAAGTAAGAAAATATACAATTAATGAAGTTAATATAAAGAGTAAGTACTTACTCCACCATTTTGATGGTTTTAGTAGATATGGGTTGTTTGAAAATTTATTAAATATTGTGAAATTTAATTTTGAGCTAGGAAAGGATTGCATTTAGTTTTTTGATTTACATATAATACCTATGTAGTTAAGTGACATGGTCGCTAAGAATAAAATATAATAAGAATAATGTACTTAAAAATTAGGTGTGAGATAAGTTTTGCCAACCAATTTGTTTATGAGATCAAAGATTGAGAATCTTTTGGATTGATAGATATTTTTTTTTCCTTTTATTAATATTTATTGTATTGATTGCGTTGCAAAATTCAAGAATGAGTGGCCTAGCCGCGTTTTTGTCCGATTATGGCTTTTTGATAGAAAGCTATCGGAGGCCCATCGGTGGAGAGATCAATCTACTCATTGAGTAGACTGAAGGGAGTTAGTAGGGTGAATCGTCCAGCCTCATCCTTCTTTGAGAGGTGTATATTTGCTTGATTAAGTCATTTTCATTGGATTTCATTTTATCACAAGATTTAAGTAAAAGATATTTAGAAAACGGAATGATTTCATGGTATAAGAATAACAAGGTATGTTTGACAGTTCAGGGCGACCGAGTCGTGTCGTCATCGCGAGTGAATGTTTTCAATTGTGAGATGGAAAAAATTTATTGTTGAAGTAAAACGATAAAGTATTTTTGTTTAAAGTAATAGTTTTTATTTTTGAAAAAGTTTGTCTCATCGTCTTCTTCTACGTTGATATACTATGACTTCTATGAAGCAATGTTTTATTTCGTCATATGCAAAATATACAATTAGCCTTTAAAAACTGATTCTGTTTAATAACAAGCATTATTTCATAATTTCCGATGCAACTAGCAACAATCCTTTTCCCATTTCTCTTGTCCATCCTTAGCGCTCTTGAAATGAAAAGCGCATCGCTACAGCAATTATAAATTTCTGGTTTGGTATGGTTTTTGGATCGAGTTTTCTTTATAGCAACGATTCATTCAATAATTAATGCTTAAGACAATAATCTTCCTCACTAAATTGCAGCGCGCATATTCGTCATCACGAGTGACGGTCGATTTTGATATCATTATTGTCGTTTATTTCCTTTGCTAATATGTTATGCTTGTGAAAACATTAATTTTTATAAAATTTGAATTATGCTGGATCTACACGAATGACGAATTGTCAGTATTTCTGTAAAAATCTAAATTTTGGGCTTGGAATAAGAAGATAAGGAAGAGGTATATATCACATATACAGTGTATGTGATTGAAGCACCAAATTTAAAAAAACAAAAACAAATAGGTGCCTATCTGTCATTTTGCCGATCTAAAGGAAAGCGTTTCGAGATTTTCAATCGTTAAAATAGTGAAAAAATATAATTAAATTAAATAAAAAAAGAAATAAAAAAGAGAATAGTGAAAACTTGCAATACTTCATTAAAGAAATATAAAACAACATGCGGTGCTGTGTTAAATTGTGTAAAAACACCTATAATATGGAGTTAAAAATCTTTTCATTTCACGGGCTGATTGTGTCTCAAATTTCACATAAATTAATGTAAAGTGATGTTTTTTATGTAAATACATTATCCTAGAATACTTAAAAATTGATATTTCATAGCATTTTGCTATAAAAAAGCATAACCCCCAATTTCACAGTAGGCGTGTTTTTTTGCAAGCCCGGGGAGAATTGGTTAAAACAAACCGGCAGCGGGGATTAGCCACGCCATGACAGTAAAAAACATGGAGTATTCATACAAACTATCGATGACATGTATGCAATTCATGCCGGTAACACAGTTTTTCGGTGCGCTTAAGTTAAACCCCGAGAATTCTCCGGGATTAGTTGTTGTTGCATTTAACATGTTAATTGTTTAGCACCGACCGACGTCGTTTTTTTCATCCAATTCCTCCCGGGCTTGCAAAAACACGGCTAGTTTAAAGTTTAAACTTAAGTTCAGCCGAACCTGAACTTGAGTTTAAATTTAAAGTTCAACTCGTCCGGTTTTGCAGCGTAATCTGAACTTATGTAAGTTCAATAGAACGTAGTTTAAAGAAATAGTATGAATAGGAGTTGGCAGCATTTTACGTAGTTCTTCTGTCATCTGACGTAATGTAAACAGTAGCCGTGTTTTTTTGCAAGCCCGGGGGGAATTGGATGAAAAAAACGACGTCGGTGCTAAACAATTAACATGTTAAATGCAACAACAACTAATCTCAGGGAATTCTCGGGGTTTAACTTAAGCGTACAGAAAAACTGTGTTACCGGCATGAATTACATACATGTTATCGATAGTTTGTATGAAAACTCCATGTTTTTTACTGTCATGGCGTCGTTAATCCCCGCTGTCGTTTTTTTCAACCAATTCCCCCCGGGCTTGCAAAAAAACACGGCTAGTATAGTTTTTTTTTTGCATCTTTTCCAAAATCTTTCCTTGTTTTCTATTTCTGTCTTTGAAACAAAAAAACACGCGAAACAGCAAATATTTTGTGTTGTTGACAATCGGGAAGTTTGTTTTGTTTACAAGTAGGTACACCCTTGTGACCTGTGACTTGGAGATGAAAATTTATTAAAATGGAGAAACTAATACCAAGAAAACGATATGTGCAAAGAAAAAAGAAGCAATAACTTTTCAACAGCAGACATAGAGTTGCTTACGGAATTGGTGATGAAAAATAAGCTCATTATTGAAAACAAAACAAAACTGGTAAAGTTCAAGTTAATTTGACCAAATACGAAAATTTAACCGTGCTTTCAGGTGGTTATAAACGTTGGGCTGAGGGTTAAACGGCAGAATACTTTCGTTCAATTTAAACTACAAAATGAACTCAGTTCAAGGTTTAAACAAAACTGTGAAACCGAATTAATTGTTGAACTGAAGAACTGAAGTGAAGTTTAAACTTTCACTGTAAAACGTGATATGTCAGGTGCCTATCTGTCAAAATTGAAATTCTCGCCCAATGTCGAATTAGCTTTTGTTCGTGATGGCAAGACGCTCCAATACATTGAGTGCCCGTAGTGCAGAGTAATTTTACTTACTTTAGGTGGAATATGAGACACAGTTTACTTGTGAAATGAACAAAAATTGCACTGCTTATTACAGGTGTTTTGACAGAATTTAACGGAGCGCCGCATGTAGTTTTATATTTTTATTTCAATGAAGAATAGCATTTATTTACTTTTTTTTACTTTTATTTCACTTGTTTATTTAATTTACTAAGCTTTTTTTTCTATTTTGACGATTCAAAATCTCACATTCTTCAAAAAAACAGCTAAAAATTCCTTTGGGCGGCCCATGATTTAGCTAACTGCATGCCTTCCCTGTGTGAATGCATTTATGTTTGTAGCCGTGTTTTTTTGCAAGCCCGGGGGGAATTGGATGAAAAAAACGACGTCGGTGCTAAACAATTAACATGTTAAATGCAACAACAACTAATCCCGGAGAAATCTCGGGGTTTAACTTAAGCGCACCGAAAAACTGTGTTACCGGCATGAATTGCATACATGTTATCGATAGTTTGTATGAAAACTCCATGTTTTTTACTGTCATGGCGTCGCTAATCCCCGCTGTCGTTTTTTTCAACCGATTCCCCCCGGGCTTGCAAAAAAACACGCCTTGTGTAACTCACACTATTTTGAAAAATGATTCACTTTTTCCTTGATATGCCCGTTCCTTTATTTCTTCTTCTAAGATTTTGGCATTATACTGACATCGTGTAAATACAGTCTTTTTATATATACAAAGATACAGTGCTGACAATTTTTTTCAAATAATGAACTTGCTCATTCTTTACTGCCAATTTGGCAGTATTTTTAATCAAATGTCAAATTAAAAAAAAAAAACAAATTTAAATTGGGCTTTTCCAAAAAATATCTTTGTCTTTTCTCCTTCTTATTTTGACAGTTCAAAACAACAAAAACAATACATCTTAAAAACTTGGAGAAATGTAAAGAAATGCTCTTTTCAGTGCTGTGTGGATTTTTAACATTTTCTCTGATTTTTTATATAAATAAGCTTGATAAGTTATTGAAATTGATTTATTGTTAAATTGGCGTTATGACCATCGTTTTATACGTTTTATTGAAAAACAAACAAGCATTGTATTGTAAACATATTTGACATTTGTTTACCTTGCACCAAGTTCAGACCAGCTGTTTCCTATTTTTTTTTTACTCGTTTGACACTGACGTCTAGTGGAAAAGCCCAATGGCGGTTCGTTTTGTTTATCTGGTTGAAAAGAAATTTTTTAAGTAGATCAAAAACATCAAATTTTTGTAAATTATAACAATAAATTAACTTTGAACTAAAAATTAGGAGAATGGAAAACATCAACAACAAGGAAAATATTGGTCGGAAGCGGAGAATTGAAATAAAAAGGCCACCAGAAGACGAACGAAATTCGGCGGTCGTTTAAATGCATTCGTTTTCATCCTTGTCATTAAAATGAAAAAAATACTGTAAAAGTGTCAAGTCATTATTTAAGTTCCGTGTAAACGCATGTCATTAATGAAATAATGTGTGCAGTATTTTGGCAGTAAAATGACAAAAATACTGACAATAGGTTTGTTCGGTGAGGAAAAAGTTAGAGCAGAACAGCACAGAACAGAACACCACCGATTCGTGAAAAACGTCAGAACAAGTTAGAACAGAAAAAGGCTCCCTACGTTGTGTCTAAAAAAGCAACAACGATTTTTCGGAGCATATATGCTTGTTACAAATTCACAAATATACGTCTTAAAACAAAAATTACTAGAAACTGCTTTAATTAAAAAAAATCACAACATCTGATTTTGACAGTTTTCACAGATTCAGATTCAGATTCATTTATTGAGACTTAATAAAAACATGATTACATTTGGTCTGAAGTAATACGAAAGTATTATGGTAACATTAATGAAAAGTAGGAGGCTATAATGTATGGCACTCACAAGAATAGTTGCGATAAGATTGCTAACATAGCTCATGTATAAGAATTATTTGACTGTTAACAGTCGAATTGTTTTTTCCCTGAACACCGTTTATTTTAATAAATATGATTTAAAATCACGAAAATAAATATAAACCAGCATAAAAGTGTTCATATATGCGTTTCGCCCCGAGTCATCTTCTGATGAGCCCAACCATTACATCGGGGCGAAACGCATATATGAACACTTTTATGCTGGTTTATATTTATTTTCGTGATTTTAAATCATATTTATTAAAATAGCTCATGTGTTTTGTTAAAGTGATAAACTCTTGCTCAAAAAGTTATAGGTGTTAATGAATGACGCAAATGGTCAAAAAAAAAGTGAATTATACAATTAAAATGGAATTTACAATTAAATAAAGGAAGACTTTATTTTGAGCAACTTGTAAAAAAACTACAAGTTGCTCAAAATAAAGTTTTAAAAATGATGCTCAATCTACCCTGGCATCATTCCACCTTAGATCTCCACGTAAAAGCGAATGTCGAATTGATCGAAGATAGAATAATTAAACTCACAACAAAATTCTTTGATCGACTTGATCTTGCTGAGAACAATTTGGTTAGTGAACTAAATAATCAAAATTAAAAATTTACCTGTGATATCTATGTATTAATGTAAACTGATTTATAAACTCATGTATTTATTAATTTAATTATTTACTTATTTGTTTCTTTGTTTATTTGATTATTTGTTTATTTATTTATTTATTTATTTATTTATTTATTTATTTATTTATTTATTTATTTATTTATTTATTTATTCATTTATTTATTCATTTATGTATTTATTTATTTATTTATTTGTTCATTTATTTTGTTGTTCTTTTTTTTCTTTGTTTATTTATTTATTTATTTAGTTACTTACTTATTTATTTATTTATTTATTTACTTGTTATTATTTTTGTTTAAATTATTTATTCATTTATTTTTATTTTACTCTATTTATTCAATTATTTTCATATTTATGTAATTTATTATATATTTACGCATACTTATTGTTCTAAAATTAACATTTATTCATTTATTGGTTCATCTGTTAACCTGTTACACTTCATACCCTTACTAGTCATTAGCTTTAAGATTTTATTATATTCTTACATTAAATGGAGGTTTTTATTGTTTTTTCCTCCGGACAAAATTATATAAACCTTATTGATAAATTATAAAACTTATATACATACTATTTTAGTTGAAAGATACATTGTATCAAATCACTATATTGTAAAATGTGCGGTAACAAACCATTGTAAAATTTAAACAAAATCAATAAACTAACTATAAAGGAAGAAGGAGAAGGTAGGGAAAGGAAACGAGTAGCTCCTTTTTGGAAGGTAGGATTATACAGTCGTAGTACAAAGGTATTAGGATGAAATACAATGTAGGGTGGTGTTTGGATGACATATTATGTGAATGTGATTATAATACATTGAGAGTGGTATATAGTTAATAGTTAAAGCTAAACAGTAGTAAAATTGAAATTGTCATATTTGAGCAAGTTAGATATATAAGGAATTTTTGAGTCTTGTAGTTAAATAATGAGATACAAATAAGTAATAAGTACCTACTTATAAACTAGGTAAGGGCTGTAAGCACTGCCAACCCATTATGTTTCATATGACGTCAATACTTATGATAAAAGTTAAAATTATTTGGTTGCATAGCAAGCCGTAGGTGTATGCCAGCGATGAGAAGGCCATTCTGGCTGAAATCAGTCATGAGGCAGTTAGCCTCGGTTTTGACCCGGGATGACTTTTTGATAGAAAGCGATCGGGGGTCCTTCGGAGGAGAAATCAATCTCTTCATTTAAGAGGCTGAAAGGTGATAAGTATAAGGAATCATTTACTCTCAGGTTTTTTTGAGAAGAGTATAAATGGTTTATTATTTCGTTTTCATTAAAATTCATTTTTTCAAGAGATCTAAGAGTGGCAGCCGTCACATATTTAAAAAGCGGAATGATTTTGGCATCGTTATAAATATTTAAGTTGGAAAATTTCTTATTACGAGATTTAAAGTTTTTGTTAACACAAAGTCTGAGAATTTTTCTCTCCATGATCTCCATCTCTCTCACCACTGTGGGGGAAATGGAGAACCATACAGGGAATCCATAGCATATGACGGGTCTAATCATTGTTTTATAAAATAGAGTCTTAACCTTTTTGTTTAGCATGTCACTCTTAAGTAAAGGCATTAGTTTAAAGGTGATATTCCTGGTTTTTTCAAGATTGAGTCTTGCATGCTTATTAAATTTAAAAAGTTTATCGAAGTTAATGCCCAGATATTTCAGAGAGTTATCAAATTTTATGCGTTCTGAGCCCAGGTGCAATGTGAGGTCTCTGCTTTCACGGACCACTCCCTCATGGCCCTTACCACTAGAATTTCTGAAACAAATGCCCTTAGATTTTTGGCCATTTGTCTTGATGCCCCATTTATTGTAAAATTCAAATATAAGATCTAGATGAGTTTTCAGATTTCTTAGAGCCACTAAAGGGTAATCGGCACTTGCATAAGCAAAAGTGTCATCCGCATATAAGATGGCTTGTGACAATATAGAGTTGTTAGAAATGTACGTCACAAATCTGTTCTAACTTGACAGTTCTGACAATATTGTAAGATATGACAATCGTCTTTACTTAGCTTTACTATTGTGGCAATAATTGCCTCCGCTATTCACACGAACAAAATATGGCGACCATGCATCTCATATACAACATAGTCCCCTTTCACACAAGAAAACAAGTTGCTGGAGATTTTTTGACGTTTTCTTTTAATTTCCAATTCCCACCAATCGTGGACCGTTTATTCCTCTTACTTGGTGCCCTTTTCTCCTAAAAACTGAAAGTTGCTGGAAACTGAGTTTCCTTGTGAGAAAGGGGACATACCTTCTATTCTTATCAGGGCTGTCGTTTCAGTTTTTGAGAAAGCAGTACTTGAAGATAAAAAAAGAGCAGTACAGGGCAGTACGGCAACAAAAAAATTGTATTCTTTATTCTTATATGATTATTTTTATTTAAAAGCTTGAAGTTTAATAAAAAAAAAAAACATAGTAAAAGCAAAATTTATAGTTATATACATATATCTCATTGAAATATGCAGCGAAAATATATACGTTTTTTTTTTACATAAACGATTATTATTTTGCTCTAATTCTCGGCAGGCTATAGCTTTGTAAATGTTAACTTAACAAGTTGATTTGTTATTTTTTAATTAATACGAAAAAAATAAATTTTTATATAAAGAACAATATTGTTTACATTTTTGTATTCAAATCTTTCTTTCTTTACAAGAGAAATTAATTTAAACATTTTAAACAAATAACTAATAAGGATCAAATAAAAATTTTGATGTTATGAAAATGATCTTCTCCTTTTTAATTTATGTTCTCTAGACAATTCAGTAAAGTTTAAGAGAGCTCTCCACTGAGATTCTAATGTTCGACGCAATGTTTGGAAATAAAGACATGTTTTCTTTTTAACTTTTTTATATTTCTATTAAGAGTTTTATCGTTAAACTCAAATATTTTTTTATAGCCTGGCAAAGAGTATAGCTTAGGCAAATTGTTTTTATTTCAACAATTTGTCTAATTGACATTTTTTATGATTTTATCAACAGTTCCGCTTTAGGCCCGATGTACATATCTTCAATACTCAAATGAAGATGATCATCATTTTAATTGATATCAAAAGGCTCTGTTAAATGTTTGCGTTTGATAAAATTTGATAAATTTTTTTTGTAAAGTACCTTAACTAAGGTCATCAACGTATTGATTCCGGGGGTTAGTTTTAAAATATAAGATAAGATAGTTAAATATATTTTATTTGTAGCATTTAGTTCAATATTAAAAGCCTCAGCTAGATCAGAATCAGCTTCAACCCCAGTAATATAAAAAAATTATTGAAGACACCTTGTAAAGGACAGTTTTAAAATTTTTGTGATTTTTAACATGGAAATACTCGGATCGGTCCGCTTTTGGCTTGGCTAATGTCTTGTTGCTTTTTAATTTAAAGGGTATGTTCGTAGAAATTTTTTGGGTGCGTTTAGAGAGTAGTACAGCCATAATGAAAATTATTAGTTTGAAGATTTTGTATGGAAACCGAAAAAAGCAGTACTATGGCCGTATTTGCAGTACGGCAGTACGGAGTATCAAATTGCAGTACAAATACTGCAATTGCAGTACTTCGACAGCCCTGATTCTTATACCATGAATAAAACCTACATTGGGATGGACCCGATCACATGACTTCGGTTGCGTAATGCTTAGTGCATATGGCTCTGAAGAAGCTGGTGTACGTTTAATTCTCGGCATATGCACAAATTTTTAAATTAAAATTGAATATACTAGACAGGTTCCACTAATGAGGAGTCTGATGATCGGCCTGGCAGTCGTGAGGTATCTATAACTCCAGCCTTTAAACTTGTGGTAGCTCACTCAAGTGATTGGATGTTACAACCCTTCAATAATAACTAATAATGTTTCCAAAATGATGGTGGGAATTTATTAATTTACAGAAGAAATTAAGTGACATTCGATTAGTAAAATACATTTAAGATTTGGAATTTCGAATTAATAATTATTTTTTGCGATCTACAATGCCATTAATTTGGTGAAAACCGATCCTGAGCTAAAATTAAAAATAAAATTTGCAAGCCCCAGACTCGCAAAGCTTCAATTCGCGTTGATAGAGCCATCGTAAGTCTGATCCTTACAAATCCTTCCGCATTATTATGACCGAATTTAATGAGGAATAAGATGTTAATGTATCCAGCAGACTTATAAGAAGACGCCTCAATGATGCTAAATTACATAATATATGGATGCGTTAGCACAAAAAAACCTTACCTCCCAAAAAAAATATAACAGCATTTACAAAAACATTTACCAAAACTGCATTTAAACACAGACCTTTAATTTAGGAAAAGAGTGCTGTGCAGTGATGAAACAAAGATTAGCCGCATTTGACCAGATGGAAAAACACTTGTTCATCGCGCGGAAGGTCAGACTTACAACCCATATACACCTTAGAAGCTGTATAGCAATGTGGAGGAATTGTGATGGTGTGGGGAGCTTTTTCTTAGCATGGGGTTTAACCAGCATTGGTGAAAATAGATGGAAGGATAAATAAATTTTCATAACTTAACGTATTGAAAACACAATGGAACCATTCTCGTTCGAGTTAATGCCAGTCGACTGGATTTTAAGGCATGACACTCCTATAATTAGGCATGGTACTCCTATAATTAGTGAAGAGTCCAAGTGAAGATGCCAAGCTACTTTGAAAAGTTTTGGTCGGTCAACGAAGTATTAACTTGGTAAATAAAGACCGGTTGGGTACCGGAACCACTGGTCCCAAGACCATTTATCCCAGTCAACTGGTACCATTGTATATAAAATCTATAGTACTATCATGCACACATATTTTTTAGTCGAACATATGTCCTGTACGCGTCGCTGAGATCGCCACAAATTAGACTATTGAGACTTAGCTAAGTGTAGGGAATAAGTAGTAAGAGCGGAAGAATCTATTATTTAAATTCTGCAAACATAATAAGATTCCTTAAAAGGGTCAAGTACATGAGCATGAAAACATTTTATTTAATTAAATTTGTGTATCAATTAAATTTCAAATTAATTACATTTTTTCACACATACTTTTATGTTCCTTCGCAATGATTTCGTATGTAACCCGACATTCTACCCAAATTTTAAGGCCTCAACCTTAATGATCCAATTATTAGAACAAAATTTATCAGCTCACCAAACCAACTACGAGGGGACTTTTGCAATTATTAAGGGTATTCACGCAACGTCGTAAGTTTACCAATTGTGTAAAATGATAAGTTTACACAAAAGTTTGCGTGAACGCCCTTTTAATTCATTTGGTTAAATGCGGTGTAATTGAATCAGCTGTTCGTTAAACGTCAAATATGAAACTCAAAAATATGTATACAAATAAGCGTGTTCAGATTTCGAAATTATTTTTAAATGTAGAACCTCTCCCATACTATCTAACTTGAAATCGGAGCAGAATGTCTCGGAACGGAAAAAAATGTAAGGTACACGAAAAAAACAGGTTTTTTTTTAGCCTGACGGGAATTATATGAGAAAACGATTTCGGGGTTGAATGTAGAACTGTAATAGTCGCAAACTCATGGCACTGATCGAACGAAAATGAACGAATACAAGAAAAATCATGTGGCATGCCCATAATGGTGCAGGATTTCTACTTTTCCTTCAGTTTAGTTCAATTTTGTTTTCGGCAGTAAAAGTTGTCCTGAGCTCAACTCAACTGAAATTTGATGAAAGAAGAATCAAAAGAATAAATGGTTCCTTTCACTTCGATGGCAATTCGGAAACCATAACAAATACAAGTAAAAGCATTTACTTTTTTATATCCATATGGCCCATTATATGGATTTGTGTAAATAAACAATGCTGATCAATAGTCAGAAAATGTGGATGTCCTAATTATTTTTTTTTGTATAAACAACGTTTTTATTCACAACTTTCATCGCCAACTAATCTCAATGCGATAGTTACAGAACACGGGCCGAGTTTTTTTTTAGTTCTCTGAGATACCTAATTATCATATTTCTGAAAACGCCTTATTCTAAAAGTCACAATGACGTTTGGTTAAGTTTACCAAAAAATTTGGTTAATTGGGCAGGTTCAATAAAAATCGCTTAACATCTGAATTTTCAGATTTCTGAATTTATGTCGTTGAACGCAAAAAAAATCTGAAATTTCAGCCAAAAGTCATTGTGTCAAATTCCTGCATTTACCTGTAGGATTTACATTTAAGCGAAATAAAACAGAACTTTAATTACATTCGTATATAAAACATTGAGCGTGAATAGTTGTGAGGATGAAATTATATGTAACTAAATCAGCAACAGGTATTATTATTTTCATTAAAAGACTTTTTATTGATATGTATGGCCTAAAAAATTATAGAAAAACTTTTCAAACATCAATTAAAAAAATTGTTGATTTAAAAATTCACTAAACAATAAACAAAAAGTTCGTTCATTTAAATAAGTATTGAATTTTTAGGACAAAAACTAAAAAAATCAACCACCAACAAGACGAAAATTATAAAGTTCAGCTTTTATGTGTGCTTTTGACACTACCCCCACCACAAACAACTTTCATCTGAATTTTCAGATGAGAATTTCTTGTCTGAAAATTCAGATGAAACGTAACTAAACGTAACTAAAAGTCATCTAACTTCTTATGACAGCTGGCCAATCAGAAGCTCCAAAAATTCAGAAATCTGAAAATTCAGATGTAAAACGTAATCGATTGAACGCACCCAATGATGTTTAAAGGACTCCTGATATATAATAAATAATAATTTCCTAGTGAAATTAAATCTTTAAATAATATAAGAAATAACAAATACTCCCCAGGTTTATAATGAGAAAAATTATCATTATAATAATAAAAATAATCATTATAATATGCCTGTTTGGTAACTTTTTTTTCAACAAATTTCCCGAAAAAATGAGTTTTTTCTATGGGTTTTGACAGCAAATTGTGAAATTTTGTGAAAATTTGTGCAAATTCGCAAGAAATTTCACGTTACCAAACAGACTAAATACTAAAAATAATTAAAAGCTCCTCCCCGCGCGGCGGTTGGGAGGGGAAAGTGCGCGGGGCATAATAATAATAACAATAATAACAATAACAACAACAACTTGTACGCCCAGAAACGGATAGGTTTCTGCTAAAAATAATCGAAACATTTTCCTCTCTTGTTTTTTTTATTAATTTTGAAGTTTATTTACTGCAGAAGTAGTGCGTATTGTATTAAATTACTGTAAAAACAGCGCGACGTAAACAACAACGATTAGTATCCTTAAACCCAATATAATTTTCTCTGTTTTAACGCAAAAAAAGTAAAAAGCCTATTGTATCTAAAGTAAAAACAAATATTTTAATGCTACCTTATGTATTTTTAACAAGATAAGTTTTATTTTATAACTACATACTCTATCAGCCTTATTTATTAGATTTCACTAATACTCGTTTCAACCTCGGAATAGTTAAACCGAGTCGAAGCACTTACTCCGTCATAACGCCACGTCAAACGGTTTTAGCTACACCCTCCTTATGTCAAATATATTATCAAAAAAAAAACAATCTCTCTGGTTATTATACTATGGGATTAAACGAGTTTTGTACTGCAACTAAAGCGTTTAAAGAATTTAAACCATTTATAAAATAACTATCCATTTTGCCTTACAATTAGTAACAAACGGATAAAAAAAACTTCCTCTACACTCGTTTTTTAGTTACTAAATTTCATGTCATTTAGATACTAAAACGGCTTTACTACGGCTTTAATCCTACTATGTACCAGTTTCAGCTTACTCCGCCTCTAATCATCGTTTATTTTTTTATAAATAAGTTTTATTTTTTTATAAATAAGGATTAGAGGTAAAGACGGAGTAAATTTACTCCTTCGCTAAAACGACTTAATAAATAAGAATTTGTTTGACGCGGCGTAAAGACGGAGTAAGTGCTTCGACTCGGTTTAACTATTCCGAGGTTGAAACGAGTATTAGTGAAATCTAATAAATAAGGCTGTATAAGTCTATATAAATTTTATTCGTTCTTAATTTCTTATAGAGACGGATTGCCATCAAATAGATTTGTTTTGGTGAAGGAAGTCACTCCCGACGGATTTATATTCTTCACGAACTATGGAAGTCGGAAAGCACAAGATATTCTTAACAATCCTAATGTAGCATTGACATTTTACTGGTGTCCACTACGAAGATCAATTCGAATTGAGGGAGAAGCTGATAAAATTCCTGTCGCTGATTCGCTAAATTATTTCCATCAACGACCACGCGCTAGTCAAATTGGTGCATTAGCTAGTGCTCAGAGTACAGTTATTGAAAGCCGCAAACAATTGGATGAAATTGAATCAAAAATCAAAGCTGAATTAGGAGAAAATGAAGTTCCAATGCCAAACTGGGGTGGTTATCTTATAAGGCCACGTTTGGTTGAGTTTTGGCAGGGGCAAACAGATCGCCTGCATGATAGAATCCGATTTCGCAGAGGATCTAAGAAAGAGGAAGTAAGTAAAAATAAATGCCTTTTATAAATAAAAAAAATATATCATTCTACATATATGATTATATAAACGGTTTATATCGTCACCTCAGTTCTTCACCGTTTTTGAGTTAGGAAAGTTTCCATGGTGAAAAAAGTAGATTTTTGAAAGTTCTTAAGTGTTTTAAATGCCCTATATACCTATACAGTTGAACTAAATTATGCCTCATTTGATAACTCATAATTCAGTGCTGAAATGATCTGAACATACCCATTCCAAAATTGCAATCTTGTCCCTTATTTGAATGCCTTATAAGTTGGTAAAAAAAATGCCTAATACATAGTTGCCACCCGACTGGAAAGTCAGGGAAAATCAGGGAACGCGAATTTGGTCAGGGAAAGTCAGGGATAGTCAGGGAATTTCGAAAGTGGTCAGGGAAAATTTTTTGAGCACTGAATTTTTTTGGACAATGAAAAAAATTGAATATTTCGTTGAACTCAGGGACCCTACTCTGTATTTTGTTCCGAAAGTCAATTGTATTCGAAAGTGATTTTTTGAATTGGAACTTTGTAAAACTTTCGAAGGGCAAACAATAGTATTTAATACTTCATTCACTTATGGATTATTTTTTTCAGATTGCGAATATTTTTGATTAATTTTTGTAAATCCTGGAAAATGTTTTTGAAAATAGGGTACTTAACTCGAGCTAGACCAGCTTTTAAATAATCAAGAAAAATTTGGGCCAAAAAAAGTTAAATTGTTTAAGAATCGAATTTAAGTTATAGTACGAGAGCTAACAACGTCGACAGAAAAAAGCATTTCAACAGTCATGATTTTTTTTTCACTATCTCTAGTGAAATTTAGAAAGTCTGGCAGGTGGGATGCGTTTTTCTGCACGAGTCACTTTTGAAACCGTAAAAATTGATTTTTAAAGTCATTACACAGTTTTGGCTTCTTTTTCATTCCGTTCTATAAACTATTTGCCATATGAATTACAGGTCATGTAGGTGTCAGCGGTTGCAAAATACGTCTGACAAGCTTTTTTTTAAATAAAAAAAAATAGAATATGAAATTTTAATTTGGAAAAAAATTATTAAAAAAATAACGGTAACATAATATTACTATAGCTTTTTGAAATCTATTCTTTTATTTCACATTTAAATTACTATATTTGAATGAATAGTTTTTTAACATTAATTTTCAAACTTGAAATTAAAAAAAAAAAAAAAACATTACACATATCTAATATTTTTTTTTTTTTTTTTTTAATGTAGGTACACATTTTATTAAATTCCTGTTTATCTTTTAGTATATAATACTATCATCCATTTTTATTCGATCACTAAAAACTATAGCTGGTTACATGTCTTCCATTTTTTTAGAATTTTTTTTTGAAATTTTTGTTCGGATTCCTAGAGCTCTTAAATAGCTCCAAAATACTAGACTAAAACTTTTTTCCTTACGTTTTAAACTTTTTCCGGTGATTGCCCTGCTAACTGCATTAATTTACAAGAAAAGTACTTGAGCACTAAATTTTTTTGTTGGGTACTTAATTAGCACTTAATAAGCGCATAATGATGACGTCACAAAAATTAAGTTATGTTTCTCAAAGAGTTACTATTTTAATTTTTTTTAAAGGGAAAACTTTAAAATTGGTCAGGGTGAGTCAGGGAAAGTCAGGGAAATTTATTTTGAAAAATAGTGGCAACTATGTAATACCATAGCAGTTTTTTCAATTACATAGATATTTAAAAAATAAACAATAATTTTTAGTTGTTGTTTTGAGATTTTAAATCGTTAAAATAGAAAAATAACTTAGTAAATTAAATAAACAAGTAAAATAAAAGTAAATTAAGTGAATATATGCTATTCTTCATTGAAATAAAAATATAAAACTACATGCGGTGCTCCGTTAAATCCTGTAAAAAAAAACCTATAATAAGCAGTGCAACTTTTGTTCATTTCACAGGTAAGCTGTGTCTCATATTCCACACAAAGTAAGTAAAATTGCTCTGCACTACGGACGCTCAATGTATTTGAGCGCCTTGCCATCACCAACAAAAGCTGATTCGACCCTGGGCGAGAATTTCAATTTTGTCAAATAGGCACCTGACATATCACGTTTCAGAGTATATTTGCATTTTCAACAAATTAGGTTTTTTTATATCAAAATGCTATGAAATATCAATTTTAAAGTATTCTACGATAATGTATTTATGTACATAAAAAAACATCACTTCACATTAATTTATGTGGAATTTGAGACATAATCAACCTGTGAAATGAAAAGATGTTTAACTCCATATTATAGGTGTTTTTACACAATTTAACACAGCAACGCATGTTGTTTTTTTTTTTTTATTATAAAGTACTGAAAGCTTTCACTATTCTCACCTTTATTTCATTTTTTTTAAATAGTTTAATTGTCTTTTTTCACAATTTTAACAATTGAAAATCTCGAACCATTTTCGGCAAAATGACAGATAGACACCTTTTTGTTTTTTTTTTTGGAAATTTGGTGCTTCACTCGCATACACTGTATATGTGATGTATACCCCTTCCTTATCTTCTTATTCTAAGATTCAAACTTAAAACGTCGTTTTCTCGAAATTAGGATTTTGTTGACCGAGTATTGTAGGAACCGAGAATGCAATAACTGGCTTCAACATGGAGATGTCCAGTAGGGTAGAGCGTCAAATTTTTTTTCCGATTTAGCTATTCGAATAGCACTAAAAAGTTGTGTAGTTACGTAAGCTACCCGTAAAAAATAAAAAAAAAATAAAAATTGTTTTTCTTAGCCCTCTACCACAGGTCAAAGTTTTGCAAAATTGGAAAAAAAGTCATAAATATGTTTGCTTTATTCTGTACTTCCGAAAGTATAAATCCTACAAAATAATATTTGTAGTAAAAAGAAAGATAATTAAATTTCCTATAAAAAATGTACAACAACTTATATTGTATGATTAGCCGTTCTCGAGATATATGTTAAAAGGCGCTACATAAATTCAAATTTTTCATATATTTGCGCTATGGAAATTTTTTTTATCTGGAGCGAGTCACAAGTTATATCAAACCCTTTGTTGGATAGAACTAGCGATCAGGATTTGGAAGAATTTCAAAAAAAAAAATCTCTTATTGGCATGTCATTTTCGGACTTCCTTTGTCACACTCAAGCTGTTGGGCGCTGTTTGAAGATGGTGGACGAAGCTTCAATAACAGTGGCTGGTAAAAAGGCCAGAGACGGGCTAATAAAAAATAATATGTATTCTCGAAATATATTGCCATTTTTCCATACAAAAAAAATTACACCTTGAAAAATAAAAAGTTTAATTGGGTTAGTTTCTGAATGGCGTATTTTGAATTTTTAAGTTTTTATTTTCAAGCTTGTGTTAATTTATTTGTCTAAATAAAGTTAATATATTATAATTTGTGTTTTCTTTTTTCATGAATTATCATATAATTTATTTCGAAATTGTGAAATAATTTTAAAGTTTCCGAAAAAAAATTGTTTTGTTCCAAAAAGTCGAAACTTTGAGCTAAGGTAGAGGGCTAAAGACTTAATCCAAACTTTTTTTTTTTAATGTCAAATTATTTTACTCATCGAAACGCAAAAAAATGGAGGTATTCGAAATTGATACAACAACTTTTATTTTTCTCCATACATCGACGCTCCACCCTAATGTCCAGTGCTGTGGGTTACTGGTAGTAGATTATATGGTTTGCTGGAGCTTTAATAGAGTAAAGCAAGGAACTACGATTACTCTATTTTATTTTCCTCCAGATCTGGTACAGATTGTATTTGCACACAAAACACACAGAAACAACACAAGATCCAGCCTTGCTTTTTTCAACACTATCTTATAAAAATTGTTTTTATTCTGACGGTGATATGACTACATATTTGATTTTGCAAAAGACGCCAGTAGCGCAAAGAAAGAAAAAAAATTGAGTAATAAAGAAAAACTAGCCTAGCCGTGAGAAAATTCTAGCAATTACATAAAAATAAAAGAGGCACGAAAACAAACAAATGCAGTTTTTGATAAAATTATTAACATTTTTAAAATAAAGTTATAATTCGTCAAATCAGCAGGTAATTTCACCTCATTTGACAAAATCGGTGTAGTATGGGAGTCGGAAAGTGTGTCTATCCTATAGAAACAATATATAAGATAATAAGGAAAAAAGAGATGGGTAATACAGGTGGATAATTAAATGCAGTTAAAATGTAGTTTCGGACAATACGCGAACAGAAATATTATTTATTCATTTATTTTATGTAAAACATGCAACGCAGTCATGGACATTCTGGGCCTAGGATAATGTTGAACAACAAGTTCCACCACCAACGATATTTTTAAAGAAAAATTCTTTTATATCAACTTTAAAAGCACCAACATTAGAAAATTTATCAATAATTAATAATTTTAAACTATCCAATATTTTCATATTACCAACATAATATGTATAACATTTTATTATCTTTTTTCATGTTTACATATACGTATGTACATATATATTATTTGTATTTTCTAATAAATTTAAAAATAAAAATTTATTTTTGTCTTTTGTTACAGGATGTTGATAAGAAGTTAGTTCACTGTGGAGAGAACGGTTGGGTCTTCGAGCGTTTAGCCCCATGAAGAAATTCTTTTAACAAGGATGAATGAATTCAAACAACTAAAAAATAAATATGTAGCTTATAAAGTGTTATTTTTTATAAAATAGTTAAAATTGCAACCATTTTTGTTCAGTTTCAAAATTCAGTTTTGTTTAGTTTAAACTTCAAAAGACCTACCTTAATGCAACAAACTTAATCTGCATAAAAATAATTAATTCTAAATATACTTTGAGAATAAATATTGATAAATGTAAATATATAAAAATGAATTAGTTTTTTTTTTTGTGCGCTCGGCTGAACATCATCCGATTGGCATGGCGATTTTTGGTTTGATTCGTATTGAATCAGGAACGGAACTGAAAATTTAAAATTTCGAGTCGGAAAATCGTAAATTGCATACTTTTATGGGTGAATGGTGGCGATATCTGAAAATTCTATTTTATATGAAAAAGAGAAAATATTCATTAGAAGGAAACTCTAAGGGATTGACAATCGTCTAATTATTGTCCCTAACGAAAATGGGATCGCCAACAGAAGGCGTTACGCTCTCAGAATGCTATATTTCTGTATAAATATTATTAAAGCGTGCCAAGCCAACAAAGTCCGTTTAAAACGAATATCGAAAGATCAGCTATTCATGGCGATTGATTGAACATTACCGCATCCAATCGTGGGTGGAGGGGTTTAACTAACATCATCATATCTAGACAGTTTTGGACCTATTAAATCCCGAACAACTGACCTGATATACTATCCCAACAATACATAGCCAACGATTGTTGCAACCTGTTTAGTACACTGGCCAATAGGTGCCATGCGACGAAACTGTGCACTAATTCACTGGTCAACACTGATTTTTCCACACGAACTTTGACCGCTAATCAAATCCACCCTCATTATTAAATCGCAGTTGTCATGTGTCAATAGCCTCAGATTTCTTGTGATACGCGTCTTTAGGCATGAAAGGGGTGGGCCAGGGCCCAGGGGCCAAACTATGTAAATCGATTCTACAATAAAAATGTTCGAATTCGCAAAATCTCAGCTCGCTAATTCTTTAGCAAACGCATATAAACGCGAATAAAACAGCGCTAGTTGAAGATTCTGTGGCAAAAAGTCGAAATCACAAACATTTGATCCCACTTTCATACATATTACCACTTAAAATAAGCATTGAAAACAACTTTCGAATGGATTCGAAAGTAGAAGCAAGTTACATAGTAGGGCCCCAGGGCCCCCGAAATTTTTTGACCTACCATCCGATGAGCTATTTTGATAATAAAGATTTTCAATACTGCGATTGAATTCATTTCAAGTGCTTAACATTGTGTTGTGGTTACAAATTTAACCAATATTTCGTAAATACATTTATCTACATAATGTATCTATATTTTATACAATCTCAACTTAATTGGATAGGTGTTGTGCATCGAAATTTTTTCTATGTGTTTAAGAAAAGAAAAAAAGGTCGTAGTGTATTTATTTATTTTTTATTCGATAGATATTTAAAATTCCAGAAAAATTCTATACAATTGGAAAATTCCTAAAAATCGGGGCCAAGTCCGATTGAAATAAATCTACACCTCTGGAAAGGTAATAAAAAAACAAAAATTATCTACTTATGTTTCAGGAAATTTAGATTTTATTTTTTTGTAGTTTGTTGGTTGGGTGATAACTTTTGTTCTAATAAACGGGTCGTTAAGGTTGAGACCCTAAAATATAGGTAGAATGTTGGGCTTCATCATGGACTTGTACTTGACCCTTTTAAGAAAATTTATGATGTAGTTAGAGAACAACTTTTCACTTAGAAACTAAAACCATTTGTGTGTGATGTCATTTAAAGAAAAAGTACCTGAAGAAATGGATCACAACCTAAAAGACTGCAGAGGGCCCCCATATCGGTTTGGGCCCAGGGCCCCCAAATGTCTAAAGATGCCTATATTGATACGGTAATACCACTGATCTCTATAATACACTGGATAGTGAATAGCCTATAGTGTATAACAGTTTTTGTGAGGCAATTTTTGAAAGGGTACCGGCCACGACCTCATATCTCGCTCCATACAAACGAAAAAAGAGATTGAAGATATTTGCCATAATTGAGCATTTATTTGATGCCAGTTGATACCAACAAGCATTGCGGCTGTAAATCCAGGTCCAGTAGCGTCCATACCGCAGGCGCCGCTGTTATATTGTTATATGAGGGTACCGGCCACGACTGTATTTTTGCCTCAAACATTTTTTATGAATACAGTGCCCGTATTACGAATTACGATTATCGTTCAAAATCTCTTTATCGTTACGTTGCGATTATGTTTTACGATACTCGTTTTTTTTTAAACGATACTCGTTTTCTCTTACGACTGCTTTTGGTACTCGTATTTCATTATTTTGACACATGACTTTATGTAGCTGTATTTATTACGTTTCTTATTTGAGTTTGCTTCTGCTGGGGCCTATTTCACAGAACATACATCACATACATTACAGAAATGTATGTGACGTAAAATAGGCCCCATATGAGTGGGCGTAAATTTTAATTTTTTTTTAAATAATGCGTTTTCTAAGTTGACGCATAGTTTTTTCAAAAATTCAAAATTTACACTGAGCCATCTTTGGCGACTACTTTAAGGTACATACATTCATACAATGTATGTGATGTATGTTCCGTGAAAAAGGCCCCTGGTTGATAAAAAGAAAAATGTAAGTAAAATGAAATAATAAAGAAATAAAAATGTTGAATAGAATTTTAATAATAGGCCATCAACACAAACGACACAAATAAATGGACTTATTGCTTTTATGGAAAAGTATACAGGCATTGCTAAAAACTACATGCCAAACAGCCAAGCAAAAGCCAAGTCCAACATTTTGTGGAACAATTTGTCAACAAAACTCAATTCACTTGGCCCTCCAGAAAAGACTGTCAATGGATGGAAAAACGTAGGTTCTTTATAGTAAGATTAAACTTTTTAATGCATCCTTAATTTTGTTTTTTATTAATTTCAAGGTATGGAAAGATTATAAGTATAACGTGAAAAGAAAAAATGCGAGATAATAAATTGCATTCCAGGAGGCGGGCCAAATAAACAAAAGCCTTTTTCAGACAACGAGAAAGCTGTAATAGCGATCCTTGATCTGAACGAAGCGGTCTCAGGCAATACATTAGGAATACATTTCGGCGATCCTTCTCGCTTCCAAAGAGAACAAGTGTCTTATGACATTGTTGATGCCATTATGGAAGACTTGGAAGATTTTAATAATGCTCAACCAACTAATAATGAAAATGTAAATTATGATGAAACTATCTACAATGAAAATGTGGAGAATACACCAAGTCAACCAAAGCCAAAAAAACAAACAGGAGCAATTTACTGGAAAAACATGTTGATTTGCAGGCTGATGTACTTGTTATGTTGAATGAAAAGCTTTCATCTCTGGAAAGTACGCAGAAAGATATTGGGCGGGTTCAATAAAAATAGCTTAACATCTGAATTTTCAGATTTCTGAATTTATGTCGTTGAACGCAAAAAACGCAAATCTGAAATTTCAGTCGAAAGTCATTGTGTCAAATTCCTGCATTTACCTAAAGGATTTACATTGAAGCGAAATAAAATAGAACTTTAGGCCCATGTTCTGCATTTCGAATGAAATCGAATTGAAATCGCATTTCAATTTCACATGAATTGAAATTCCATGTTCTACAATTCGTTCGTTTTCGAAAATTTGTCAAAATGCAAGGTGCCTCCATTTATAATTGTGTTTTAAAGTGAAATTACACTGAAGATGAAAATTAATTCTATATTATTGGCATTTATAAGGGAAAAAAGAAAGCGGAACTCGAAAGAAAAAATTACCCGAACAATTTTGTAAGAAAAAACCTGCCCGACGCGACGGCGTGAATATACCTACCTGATGATTTTTGTATTTTTTTATTCGTATGTTCTTATGTTTCCTACGAAAATAATAATAAATAAATAAACAAAAACATAAAGTTTGCTTACATTTTGTACCAAGAAATACAAAACTATCTGCAAATGCACCGATTTCACAACGCATAAAAATGTGGATTGAAAACGTTTAGAAAACGGAATGAACCGAAATGCAGAACATAAATTTTCATGTTCGAAATTAGAATTCACTATTAGCATTTCGAACGAATTGTGGAACACCTAAATTCAATTTCGCCATGTGAATTCACGATAAGTGGAATGCAGAACATGGGCGTTAATTACATTTGTAAATTAAACATTGAGAGTGAGTAGTTGTGAGGATGAAAATATATGTAACTAAATCAGCAACAGGTTTCATTACCTTCGTTAAAAGTCTTTTTATTGATATGTATGACTTACAAAAAAATAGAAAAACTTTCCAAACATCAATTAAAAAAATTGTTGATTTAAAAATTCACTAAACAATAAACAAAAAGTTCGTTCATTTAAATAAGTATTAAATTTTCATGACAAAAACTAAAAAAATCAACCACCAACAAGACGAAAATTATGAAGTTCAGCTTTTATGTGTGCTTTTGGCACTTCCCCCACCACAAACAACTTTCATCTGAATTTTCAGATGAGAATTTGTTGTCTGAAAATTCAGATGAAACGTAACTAAAAGTCACTAAAAGTCATCTAACTTTTTATGACAACTGGCCAATCAGAAGCTCCAAAAATTCAGAAATCTGAAAATTCAGATGTAAAACGTAATCGATTAAACGCACCCATTCTAAAAGAGATGAAGGCAATGAACAAGTGGAACAAAGAAGCCGACAGATGGAAAAGGAAAATTTACCATCTAAAAAAAGAAAAACTCCACGAGCAAAAGTCCCATAACAAAAATAAAACAAAGGAACGTTTGGAACTTCTATCAATAAAATCTAAGAAACTTGAACTGGAGGAAATGAAAAATGGGATGTCAACTCCAAAATATAGTTGCGCTCTAAATGAAAGTTTCAGCGGTTGCAGTTACAAGCCTTAAGTTTCTAAGAAAGTGCAAAGTGAAATTTTTTTTTTTCAATTAATATTTATTTATTTATAAACGTACAAATGAAACCAGAAGTGATTTTAAGTTTATGTTTTACATGAATCTATATTTAATTTAATAGTTTTAACTACAACATTGTGATGCGACGAGATCTTGAATTAAAATAATTTACTTTCATTTATAAGTTGTCTTTTATTTGATCTCTTATGGTGGCCGCTGTGTTAGTTAATTGATTTCGATTACTTGCAGTTGCCTTGCTCCAAGGATACATCTAAATCTTGATTTTAAAACACCAATAGTTCTTTCAACGATGTTTCTACATTGGGAATGAACTGTATTAAACTTTTCCTTACGGCTTCCTTCCTCAGCGGATCGGTAAGGCGTCATTATCCACGGCTCAAGTGTGTACCCTGAATCCCCTATAGAAAGTAGTTAAAAACATTGCAAACAAATAGAATAAAAATCTTTCTAAAAAAAAGTTTTTACTCACCCAATAACCAACTTCGCTTATCACCATTGTTCCAGTTTTCAAGAAGATGTCACTCAAACTGAAGACGAAGATTGCTTTTATTGCCAATTTTATAGTCACAGACCTACCGAAGGTAAAAATAATGGAACTTTAGGAAAAATGTATTTGTAAGTCCGGTTGGGAAATTACAATCATTGCGTTAATGCTGTGGTCACCCCTCATTGACGGAAGGTCTTATTATTTTTATATGTGTTCCGTCAACACATCCAATTATGCCTGGGAATTGATATTTTTCATAGAAGTGTTGTTTACTTTCCGACTTCTCCTCCTCAGTCATTACAAATGAAATATATTTCGCGCAAAATATTCTTTCCATAATCGGCAATGTTTTTTTCAGTGTTGCATAGACAGTTGGTTGAGCCATACCAACAACGAAATCTTGCCCAGTTCCTCGTTGATAGCTTCCTTCTGCCAGGAAGCGAAGAGTAGCACTTAATTTTAAAATGTTGGGTATGTAGATTGACTTTGAGCTAGGAAGATGTGGATCAATTTCTTCCAGAACATACTTAAAAGCTTTTTTGTTCAATCGAAATAGTTTTTTAAATCTTAAAATATTGTTATTTCAAATTAGTTATGATAGGTGTATGTGAATATAATAATTCTTTCCAATGTTTACTTACAATACATCAGGAATACCCATTGGGTCTGATGCATCCCTCAGCGATCTCCTTGAAATTGAATTGTTCCGGTTTTCCGAATCTTCGGAATCATCGTCACTACTCAAAAAAAAAATCACAGTGGTAAAACATTTTATTTTAGAAATCAACTTTCTTAACTTTATTAATTCAATTGTACTATTTTTGACAGAATGAATGAAGTTGGATGCATCCATTATCGTAAACCATAATCGGTCCATGTCATGACATGACTATCGTTTTCTAGGGTATCGTGTTTTTGCCTTTCGTTTCGTAATTTGTAATACGGGCCCAGTGTATATGCCTAGAGATCAATAGAGTACGACAGTAAGAAAATTGGAAAGTTCGCTAGTAACTAGCGATAAATCTATTTGTCAGTGGATTTGATTTTTTTTGTCTTATTGACAGAAATAATATAAATAAAAAAAAAAGCACAGTATTTTACTTGTACAGCCATGTGAAATGCTTCTACCACTGTTGCATATACATATATATATTAGGACTAATGAAAAATTTACTAAATTCAGTGGATCGCAATGGGAGTCGATTTCTGTATGTAAAAGAAAAATTCCCCGACTGCATTGTATATAAAATCTATAGTACTATCATGAACACAAATTTTTTAGTCGAACATGTGTCCTGTACGGGTCGCTGAGATCGCCACAAATTAGACTATTGAGACTTAGCTAAATGTAGGGAATAAGTAAATAGAGCGAGAAGAATCTATTATTTAAATTCTGCAAACATAATAAGATTCCTTAAAAGGGTCAAGTAAACGTGCATGAAAATATTTTGTTTAATTAAATTTGTGTTTCAATTAAATTTTAAATTAATTACATTTTTTTACACATACTTTTATGTTCCTCCGCAATGATTTCATAAAAAATGTAACTCGACATTCTACCTAAATTTTAAGGCCTCAACCTTAACGATCCGATTATTACAACAAAATTTATCAGCCCACCAAACCAACTACGAGGGGACCTTTACAATTATTATGAATAAAAAAACCTACTGCAAACGTGCATACCTACATATACCAATTTTTTTTTCCGATGCGAAGCCAATTTGTCAAGGTTACAGTTTTTTATTGCGTTTTTTCACTTCCTCGCACTCTCATAAAATTAGTATACAGCGTTCCCGTTCTTATTTTATTATTACGTTTCTTGTTTTGTGAATATTCGGGATTCCAACCATCACATCACAAAGAAGTCGAACATATGTCCTTAAGATGTCGCTACCGTCACTCCTCTTCATGATATTACTATAGATTTTATATACAATGCCGACTGTTGGTTATCGAGCTATCGCTGGCTTATCAAGCATTGGGTTGCAACATGTTACATGTTTAATTAAAGTAAAAAATGTCAAAAAAAAGTCCGTTAAAAGTTAAAATTTTGTTGACCAATGTTATTATTCTCCCAGTTCTGGGACTAGTAACAAAGTTCCCGAACTGAAGATCAAATACTTTATCTCTTTTCTCAACGCGAAGATTTTCGTTTTAAACGGACTTTGTTGGCTTGGCACGCTTCAATAATTTTTATACAGAAATATAGCATTCTAAGAGCGTAACGCCTTCTGTTGGCGATCCCATTTTCGTTAGCTGGGACGATTGCCAATCCCTTAGTGTTTCCTTCGAATGAATATTTTCTCCTTTTCATATAAAATAGAATTTTCAGATATCGCCACCATTCACCCATAAAAGTATGCAATTTACGATTTTCCGAATCGAAATTTTGAATTTTCAGTTCCGTTGTTTCTTCTTGATTCAATAAAAATCGCCATGCAAATCGGATGATGTTCAGCCGAGCGCACAAAAAAAAAACTAATTCATTTTTATATATTTACATTAACATTTATCAATATTTATTCTCGAAAGTATATTTAGAATTAATTATTTTTATGCAGATTTATGTCGAATTCCTTTCAAAAAAAGAATCGAATTTTTTTCCAAAAGAATCGAATTTTTTCTGTCAAAACGAATCTTGCTACACTAGAAAAATCCGTTTTGACAGAAAAAATTCGATTCTTTTGGAAAAAAATTCGATTTTTTTATTGAAAGGATTTCGACATAAGTTTGTTGCATTAAGGTATGTCCACAGATAATACACTATACAGATGTAGCATCTCCATAGAAAAAAATGTCGCAATTTATTTTTATACCAGGCAGACGATTAACCAAAGATACTGAATTATAAAGATTGGAATCTTTCGTACGTTCCATCCCCCAAAACCCATTTGTGTACATTGTTGTTTTTGTAATTTCATCTCGTGTCGATGAATAGATGTGAATTGCAACAACAATTTATGCAGTGGTGAATTCATATTTTTGCACTAGTGTGCGTTAAAACCACTGATCTCTATATACACTGGATAGTGTATTCATACAAAATTTTTGAAACAAAAATATAGTCGTGGCCGGTACCCTCATATAATAGTATAACAGCGGCGCCAGCGGAATGGACGCTCTGGACCTGCATTTTCTTAAATTTTTTTTCAATATTTACAGCCGCAATGCTTGTTTACATCAACTGATATCAAATAAATGCTCAATTTCGGCAAATATCTTCGTGGCCGGTACCCTTTAAAAAACTTGCCTCACAAAAACTGTTATACACTATAGGCTATTCACTATTCAGTGTATATAGAGATCAGTGGTTAAAACATAAACACTAGTGCAAAAATATGAATTCACCACTGTCCGCCATTTTGTTTAGCTTGTAGGCAAACCAGAATGACAGCCGAGGATTCTAATCTTTATAATTCAGTATCTTTGGTTGTATGTACGATTTTTTTTTAAGGTCGTCTGAGGCTGGCGACAAAAAATAAAAAGTATATGAACTCTTTTTCTTCTTTGCATCCATGGATATTGGATATTATATTCTTTATGTGGGTAGGTAGAACATTTTTTTCGAGTGGTGGGGGTTATTTTTTTAAAGACGGAAAAATGTCTTATTTTTTGTGTAGATTTCGTATTCTATTCTAGATTCGTTAGATCGGAGCATTTTTTGTTTAGTTAGGTAAACATTATTTTTAATTTTATTTAGATAATCATTTTCCACTTTCTTATATTAGGAAATTTATTTCTAGGGATTATTAATACATCTCAACATTTTGAACCTGTTGTTTAGTAAAAGGAAACAAATACAAAATAATTTAAAAATATGTAATTATAAAAAAATATTTAAATTTGATCTGATAGGTAGATTAGGTATACCTACCTACAAATAAAAAAAAATTCTCTACAGGTCGAAATTTTCAAAGGACACTTGGTAATACTACCGAGTCGTGTGGGACTTGTGCTGCACTAAAACCACCGGAAAATCAGGACCAATATATGAAAGATCGACAATTATTTCTTCAATTCAAAATCGCATTGGGAGAAGTTTAAACGTTTAATACTTTCCCATCGCTTTTAGACAATCAGCTCATGAGGCTTTGTTCTTCTTAATCTTCGAACATTATCTCTTACATTTAATACAGTTTCTATCTCTGAGTTAAAATGACTATGTAGTCGCTGATTATGTGAAAGAGTGTGTTTTCTAATCACTTCAGAAACCATTTCTATTTGTAGGTCACGATGTAAACCGCTATTTCTAATATACCAAGGGGCATTTATTATTCCACGAAAGACTTTATTTTTGGATGGTTTTAGTATTTGTATAACCCCACAATTGGATGCCATAAGTCCAAACTGTGCCTACGTTCTGTAACTCTCGCATCGTTAAAATTGGTCGAGAAACGTTGAAAAATGGAACAAAAACTCATACGATTTGTTTCAATTTTGATCGTTTCTCGACTGATTTTGTCGATGCGAGAGTTACAGAACGTAGGCACTGGTTTCAGTATTTGTTTGTATAGCATTATTTTGTTCTTGATAGAACGCATTTATCTGGCACTTAAATGGCAGTATCATCTGCAAATGTTGCCAAGATAGCATAATTGTCCACTGGAATATCCCTAGTATATAACAAATACATTGTTGTCCCTAGGCCACTTGCTTGGTGTACAACGGCTTCATTTTTATTAATTTCTGAATATACTCTTGCTCGTACCGTACCCTAAAGAATCGGTCTATAACATCGGATTTCAGTATTTCGTAGAGCTGCCTTAGGGGTCTCTATGCAGTTTGTACTCAAATCCCAAACCTTGTCAAAGGCTTGAGCAACATCTAGAAATAGAGCGGAACATACTTGTTTTTCTTCAATACCTTTTCAACAAAATCCGTAATTCGATGCGCTTGGTTTATCGTCGAATGTTTATTTCTGAATCCAAACTGATGGTTTGGGGTAAGTTTTCATTTCTTCTATTACTTTGCTAAGTCTTTTCATGAGCAGTTTTTCGAAAACTTTTGCCATAATTGGTATAAGAGATATTGGCCTGTAGGAAATTACTTCTGTTGGTGGCTTTCCTTGCTTAGGAATAACAATGACTTCTGCAATTTTCCAATGATGTGGTACATATCAAAGTTAAGACATGCGTTTATTATATATTGGAGATTTTTGAAGGTTACTGTTGGCATTTTTTTTCAAAACCTGAGCAGTAACTAGAATATTCCCTTGTGCTTTTTTATTTGATAGCTTGTGTTGACACATGCTTTATACTTCTTTGAGCATGAAGAAAGGAATTTCCAATTCGTCGTTTCTATCAACAAAATGTAAATTATTTGTACCTAACTGCACTTTCTGGAAAGGTCTTCGGGTTTGCAATCCATTTTCTGTCTTGTGCTTTGATAGGCGGATTTTGAATCTGTGGTCTTTTTAGGCGTTTAGCTGCTTTCCATAATTATAATATTAATAATTATGTATATATTAATAATTATAATAATTAAAAATCTAAATATTTTGTATAGGTATCTATACATTATATAAAGTTTTGAGCAAAATTCTGCAGCTTATGCTTCGTTCTAATCTTTGAACCTTCCTTTATTAAAACCCACCCTATTAAGTCCCAAATTTTTAAAACCAACAAAAAATAACCTGAACAAAAGAAGATTTTTCATAAACATACCAAATTAAAAACAAAAAGTTCTTTTAGCACGCCTTAAATACCTACTCATACAATTTACAAATTTACCTCAGTCAAACATCACTCCGATATATTACCAATAATGAATTGGATCTGGGCAAAAACTATTCGATCTTCCATCAAATCTAGATGAAAATAATTGCATATATACAAAATCAAAAGCTAACCGACGACGACGCTCTTCCACTTAACTAACCTCATTAAATTTATATTAAAAATAATACATAATTCAAAAAAACCTCTTCTCTGTGCAAACTGACATAAAATGTTCATTGAATGAAACGTTCTTGTTTATAGTACCTATTTAAATTAATTTTTATTTCATTTATTTTATTTTTTCCAAACATTCTCAAAAAATCAATTTCAATATTTTTCTTAACAAATATCATGAAACGCACATGCAAAATACAAATGTATATAATGAAATACAGATACTCATAAATCTTACGGTGTTGATGATTTTCATCCTCGATTTAAAAACCGCATACCAGTCACATTTTTTTTAATATCAAAGGACCATGGGCATTGTGGGCCCACTTTCTAAACAGTGATGAAACTTATGTCATATGAAAGCGTATGGAGGCCACTTTATTTCATTATATGGCAGCTAAATTGAAATCGAGCGCAAAAGTTGTGTTTTTGCACATTTTATTTAAAAAAGTATTTAAAATGCAAAAAAAATATTAAAAAAAAATGGAAACACTTACTAAAAAGTGTTTTACCTTTTCTGAAAGCCTGAAGTCTGTTTCCTTCATTTTGTTTTTAAATCAACTTATTTGTATAAATAGTTTTCGAAAAATTTTCTTTAAAACACGTCTGCTGAATAGGCTTGGAAAAAATAATAGTTTGTAGAAAAATATTTTGATTTCGATAAATTTAACGCTAGATGAAAATGAAGACATTAGAAAAAAAGTGTTCCTCAAATAATTCTGAATTTTATTCCGAATTTATGGTTATTGTCTATATAAATAAAAATGTAAATGTTCTTTTGTTTCTAATCTTAAATATCGGAATTTACCTATTAATTTGAAATTGCATAAAAATACTGTTGGGCATAATCGCAACACTCGATCTACTGAGATCTCAGTAGATAACATTTATAGGAAGAAATGTGATAAATGGGTATTTGATAGCTTATTATATTTAGACGAAAGATTAAAAAGGGACAGATGTTTTTTTTTTTAAATTTATTGTAGGGCAAAATGGGTTAAAACAAAAATATTAATTTTAAGTTTTGAGACATAATCATTGATTATTTTGATGTCTAAATAAAGTTGTTTCAAAAATTTACAGATACTGGCGCCCAACACTATTTATTTTGTGCAAATACATACCTATCACAAATAAAAAGTTCTTAATTGAGTATTTTTTTAACTCGGAGGGGAGGGGTGTAGTGTTGTATGTTTTCTTTTTTTCATTTACATTGTGGACACCCTACCACTATACAATATTTGATGGTTAGGTTAGGTTAGTAGGGGCGTGCCCAGCCATGGGGCTGTTGCGTACATGGGGCCTATTGTGATCCCCTATAAACAGAGATAACACCTAGACTGGTTCATTTACGAACCAGCCCGTGCTTTCTTTAAATTTCCTCATGTTTGCCAGATCGCCCAGTTCTTCAACAAACCTGTTTCCAAGATAACGGAGGCGATTTGTTTGGAGAAATCGGGTGCGTATACAATACACCCAATCTAGTGGCCATTGCGCCAATGGCACAGTGTCCCGTTAGTACACCTATTAGGGTTCTAATATTCTTTTTACTCAGCCGGAAAATATACCGAGTTTCTTTTTCGTTAATTCTATGCCATAAACTTCTAGAGAGTTTTACTTGGTTAGAGTTGCAAATATTGTTTAAAATATCTCCAAATTATACTACTGCCTTGGATCTTGTAGTCTCACTGGCTATTGCTTTGATAGCAGCTTGACTGTCCATGAAGAATGTGATCTCTGACGGTCTCAGTTTTTCCCTGTGAACGATTTTGGCTGCTTTTCAATAGCATACATCTCAGCCTGAAAGACACTACACTCATCTGGTAGTTTTTATGATTCTCTAATATTAAGAGCTTCACAAAACACTCCAGCTCATGTTCCTTCTTACATTTTTGTTCCATCAGTGTAGAGAGGAATACCCTGTGTACCGAGTAGTGAGTTGAGTTCCCAACAATGCATTTCGGGTATTAGAACAGAGAAGTTTTTCCTAAAATCTATAACGGGTGGTACGTAGTCAGTGATCACATCAAGTCCGTCATATCTTTGCAAGATAGACCCATGACCATAGGTGCTGTGCTTCCAAGAGTCCCTTTCTTTAAGTCGAAATGCACTTTTGGCTACTGTACCCCTTATGGATTCGTCCAAGACCGGAAGGTAGGATGATTTCCAGTCCTGCTTATGGCGTAGACTTCCGAGCCCCCGTTATTTCTATACTGTACCTTGTTTAGGTTTTTGAGATAGCTATCCTTTTCTACGGTCTTCCACCATGCAATCGAACCATAGGTAAGTATGGGACAATCGACCATTGGATGACTTGCGTGTGCCGAGGGTTTTTTTGCATGTATAGAAGGCACAAATTGCTTTCTTCATTCTAACCTCCGTGTTCTGCTTCCAGGTTAGCTTGGAATCAAGGAATACGCCAAGATATTTAGCTTCTTTGGAAAGTTTCAGAGGAATTTCATTTAGCTTCGGAGGGGTAAAGTCCTCTAATTTTCTTTTCTTCGTGAACACTGAACAGAACTAGCTCGGTCTTTGCAGGATTAACCCCGAGACCGTTTTGTGCTACCCAAAAGCATAGTTCTTTAAGTGCAGATTCCATAATATCTTCGATGGTGGTAAGATATTTACTATGTCGTCGTCATAGGCCCTAATTTTAATGCCCTTATTCCTAAATTTTTTAAGAATTTTGTAAACAACGAGGATCCATAGGAGAGGTGAGATTACTCCTCTCTGTAGTGTACCTCTTGTGACTGTTTTCTCGACAATAATGTCTCCAAGTTGCGAGTTTAAGGTTCTACCATTGAGCATGGAATAAATCCAGTCCACAATAGCAGATTCAACTCCAAACTCTTCCTCTTGAACGCTGTTTCGATGTCTAAAAATGCTGCCAGGGGGTGTTCTTTGTACTCGAGACTTTTCTCAATCTGAAAACGACCGCGTGTAACGCAGTCTCCACTGACTTACCTTTAAGGTACGCGTGTTGGAAGTTCCACGAATTGCCTGGATTGCGAAGGTCCCTTATATGTAGATCAATGATCCTCGGAGGAGGAACGAGGAGAGACTAATCGGTCTGTAATCTTTTGCAGTCAAGTGTGTCGGTTTTCCAGATTTACATCCAGGGAAATGCCTTTCCATGAAGAGTTCAAGTGTTTCTTGGCTCGTGGGGTTAGATGCGAGGATCTTTCGAAGTCTAGCCGCTTCATTTGTGTTCTCAATGGATTCGCAGTGTCTAGCCCATGAATCTTTTTTGGCCTTTCTTAATTCCTTGGTATATGAATTAAGTTTGGTTCTATATGAATTCCAGTCTACTTCTAGTTTGCTCAGCCTGTCTTTATTGAAGAGTTTTCTGACCACTGTTCTTCGTTTCTTAAGTTCATTTCTCCACCATGGTGGGCTAGTGGGTTTAATGTTACGAAATATGGGACAGTGTCTTTCAAAGGCCGATTTCATTTCACTAGTAAGGTTTTGAACAGCAGTGTCAATGGTTGAGGTTATCGAAATCGTTTCCTCCTTTGGTGGATCAATACGTTCGTTCGTTGAGATAGTTTATTTATATGTATTTATTGTTGATGCTTATAGTTTTCTGCTGGTAATATATTCAGATATCTAAAATCATTATTAAACCATTTATTCTTTTGAGGTATTGGAGATGTATTTAACCTATAATATTTTATCATACTACATTCTACAACAGAATTTTTAATGCTTTCAAATATTTGCTGGTATTATAATGTATCTGCTACTAAATTTAGTAGGATGCTTGGGGTGTAGTTTTCGGATGCAGTTGAATTTCATATGCATTAGAATGCATGGAGCTTAAACAGAAAAAAATATTAAAAAATTAATATTATTGGGAATAAATTGATGAAACAACTTCTGAAATGGTTTTGACACCAACACTCTGAACGCCATCTGATTTCTTTAACAAATTTAAATTTATGAGAAAAAAATAGTTTTTTATACATACAATTTTACAAATATAGGAAAATAATTGGGACCCATTTGTAGTATTTATTAATGCTGAATTAAAAAATTAGTTTTGAAAAAAAATTATTTACCCATTTTCGAAATATCGAATGTACAAAATAAAATATTTTTAATTTTTTTTTTTTAAATACATAGTTAGTTAGTTTAGATTTATTAATTTTTTTTTAGATTTCATTTACAAATGTACATAAATCATTAGTGCATGGCTGTGCCGTCTGCCTGATTGACAACATTAGAAAATTTATCTTTATATACATACAATTGTGACTAAGTTTTAATTTTATATTTTTACATATTTTCTAATTTTTATTTTTTTTTATTTTGGTTTCTTGTTAGTTAAAAGTTTTCTGATGTTATTTTTTCTCGATAAGAAAGAGCAATTCTACAGAACTCGAATAGTTGTTTCACATTTGCCTCATTGAGAAGTTGTCTCACTTGATTATTTGATATAAAATCTTCACCCAGGATATTTCTTCTCGTCTCCCTTAAGATTGGACATCTTCCCATGAAGTGATATACATCTTCACGTTCTTTTAAGTTGCACATACTACAAAAAATAGGTAAATCCTCTCGGTGTGGCATGAAATTAAGCCTTAAAAGTTCTCCTCTTAAACAGAACATCGTGTTCTATGTTGTTCTGTTCTATGTATCGAATCCACAGCTTGCTGCTCAAATTGCTTCCTTGCAAGTTCGTCCACACGAGTGATGAGTTGGTACAGAGTTGTTTTCCAGGATGCCGTTTCCCTCGCATCAAGGTTTAATTCAAAATCACTTTGGCGTGCTAAGTCCATCCACTCTTTATACCAGCTATTTTTCTTTTGAATTACCTGCAACGCTACTTTTTTGGGCAATCGATGGTTAGGCATGTTTAAAACGTTTATTATATAATCTACTTGAAGCTTCAGCGTTTTGACAAAAAGTGGTGATAAACCCGTTTCCAGCATAACCATATAATTCGGTGGATTGGGTGGAAGTCGAAAAGTCCTTTTTATGTAGAATCTAAGAAGCTTCTTTACTGTCTCATATTCCTTGCCTCCCCAGACCTGTGCTCCATAGAACAATACTGCCTCAGCAACCGCCTCAAACACACTGTATTTACTGCTATGAGCCACGAACTTAGTCCATGTCATGTTAATTGCTGTTTTAGCTTGTGAGAGTTTTTCCTGTAGATGTTTTTCCATACTTAGGTTTTTGGTAAAAAGGATCCCAAGATATTTATATTCTTCGACTACCTCTACGGTTTCACCATTGAAGCGCCATTTTTCGTTAGAACAGGTTCTCACTCCTCCTTTCTTGAATACCAATACTTTTGACTTGCTAAGATTAACGCTAAGTTTCCACATGGTACAATATTCAAATCATTAGCTGTAATGACTCAGGTGTATATGCCAACATAACTATATCGTCAGCAAAAAGTAAAGCTTTAATATGGGTTCCTCCGTACTTTATACCTCCAGGCAAACTATCTACTAAATCCTCTATGAACAATGCAAATAAGCTGGGGCTGAGAGCACATCCTTGTCTGACTCCCGTCTGCGTTAAGAACCACTCTGAAACCTCTCTGCCATCCCATACTGCTGCTCTAGTGCCTCCATAGAGTCCCTGCAACAATCTTCCGTGACATACCCAGTCCAAAAAGCTTGTACATAAGTGCATCACAATCTACTGTATCGAATGCGGCTTTTAAATCAACGAAGAAGGTATATAGAATTTTGTTCTGGCAGAGAAATTAATCTACAATGCTTCTAAGCACAAAAACATGATCTACAGTCCAATATCCAGTTCTGAATTCAGCTTGGTGTTCCTTCAACAGTTTATTATCTTCTATCCACTCTCTTAAATGCTTTTGCAATATCGCTGTAAAAATTTTGTATGAAGAGTTCAAAAATGATATTCCACGGTAGTTTGCTGGGTCTTTAGTGCAGCCTTTTTTGTAAATAGGGAATATGAGTGCATCTTTAAACTGTTGGGGTATGGCGACATACTCAAAAATTTCAATAAATAAGTTCGTGAGAATTTTACATAGATTGTTTGTTCCATATTTAAAGAATTCAGGGGATACTCGGTCTATGCCTGCAGCTTTTCCATCATCGAGGTTATTTACTGCCATTGTTACTTCAATATCAGTTATCGGGACATCTAAGATATCATTCCATAGCCTTGGTGTGTTATAATGCCACACAATTGGATTATCCGTTGGAGGGCTTAAAAGGTTTTGGAAATGTGTCTTTAAAACACCTGCATTTAGATTATTGTTAACAACATATCTTCCACCGTTTAATTTACGAGCTAGACTCCAAAACTCTGATGAACTTTTAGCCAATGACAACTTTTTAGCTTCTGCTTCCTTAAATATGCCTTTTTTTATCCTGAAAAGACTTTTAAATTTTGTATTTGCTTTAATATACAGGTCTCTAGTATATCCCACTTTGAACTTCCGAAATGCTTTTAGCTGCAATGATTGACTACCGACAGGATATGATTGCTTTGCTTTATTGCTTGGTCCATCTTTTCATTTCTTTACGAATTGAAAATTGAATATGTGTTCTATCGAAACACGAAAGAATCATATCCGCATGTATCCGCATTGTTAGAGCGAAAAAACGCTTTACATAGCGACTTTTCTGTATGCAAAATTTTACTTTGAGTATACTCCTAAACAAGGTTTCGGGAACATTAATGACGATAATACGACAAGAAGATTTTTGAGAATTTTGAAATAACTGTGGAAATATTAAATATTAAAGTTAAAATAGTAGTGAGATTCAGAAACATTTTAAATTAAATTAATGGCGGTTTAAAGTTAAATGGGCAAAAATTTGGAAAAAACGCCAAGGACACATTAGATGAGTTCAAAAAACATTACCCAAAAAAAATTATTAAACCAACTGTTCACAAAGTTCTCTGCCATTGAGAGTACATAATAAGTTCTCATATTTTGCCAATAGGAGAGCAGCCTGAAGAGCTCAAGAAACCAACCATATAAGCTATATTTTGCCTAGTTTGAGTTCAATAGAATTGTCTCCCCAGCAGAAAACTAGTGCGCCAAATGTTATATCATCGCTCCCGCCTAGGGTTACCAGCTCTAAAATCAGCAAAGCCTGACAGTAAAGAAAGAAAAGCCTGATTTTTGAAAAAAAGCCTAACAAATAAAATAAACATTTCATTTCTTTCTGAAACTTCATTTCAAAAATTAAAAAAAAAAATTCATAGATAATTTACCTTGATTTGGATGCACGAAGACGACGAGACGATAGATTGCAACTGCAATCTGCAGCAGACACAAATAAAAGTACACACAAAAATACGTCATAAAAGGAAGTGTCATATCTTGCACAATAGGGTGATTCAAAATAACACCTTTCTTGACATTCAACCGTGACCTCACCGGGCGAAATAATGAAGCTTAGATTGAAAACAAAAAATTAAGACCAAAAAATTCAAAATGGAACAGCATTTAGCGGTCGCTACCAGCGCTTTTTTAAAAATTTAGCTTGAAAATTTTTTCTCAAATGTTAAAAGCTGAATAACTTTTCGAGTTTTGGTGCTAAAAGCATGAAATTTTCAGGGATTTCATAATTTTGCCCGGTCCTGATTGAATTTGGAGAAAGGTGTTTTTTTTAATCACCCTATTGCACAGCTCTTTGTCCCTTTCTAAAAAGCGACAACTAAATGAAAAAGATGAATGTGTTGAGTGTTCACTGCGATTTACAAGCATTCAGTAAACGTTTTCTTCTAACGATTATATTTTGTGCGATAATTACCTGACAAAGGACGAAACCTGGCCAAAGCCTGATTAGACATTAAAAGCCTGACGCGTCAGGCGAAATCCTGACGGATGGTAAGCCTACTCCCGCCTCCACCATACAATGTAACTTCTGCAGGCAAAATACCCAATAAACTTATAAACGCAAACAAAAATAAAGAGAAAAAAGTGTATCTAGCAATTCAAAAAGCGCCTATTGAACCAACAACTCTCTATCTCTTAATTCTTTGCCTAATTATAAATGGTTCCATTTGTCTAAATTTGCTATTGATGTAAACCCTGATGACATTGTTAACCACATTTCTCAGAATGCAAATATCCCTTTAAATCAATTTGGATAAAATGCTACAAACTTATTAAAAATGATGTGCCAACTGTACTTAGGTTCGTTAACCTTAAAGTAAGCGTGCCAGACAATATGCTCAGTAGTGCCATGAACCCTAAGATATGGCCATCCACAATACAAATCAAAAAATTCACCAATCATGCAAAAAACGAAGATCTGGCTGCAGCCCAACCGTCAACATAAACAATGCCCACTCTGCATGCCCCCGCTTTTTATCATTCAATAACCAGTTCTTGCTATACTACCAAAACACCGGTGGAATTCGCACTAAATCTAATCAATTGTTTCTTCACTCTTCCTTTTCTCATTATGATGTTATTACTTTCACTGAGACGTGGCTGACTGTTGATCATCATAATTCTGAACTATTTGATAACAATCAGTACAATGTTTTTCGTAAGGACAGATGTAAGGAGAAAAAAAAAATTATCAAGAGGTGGTGGAGTATTACTCGCTGTTCGCTCTCAATTTTCTTGTAATGAAATTGATTTGCAATCGTCTACGACTCAATCACAATATGATGTTGATCAACTTGCCGTACATTGTCACAGCTGATTTATTATTTGATGTATATATAATTTTAAGCTATATACCACCAGGTAGTTCTATAGATCTGTATAAATTGCATGTTAATAATTGTCGTAGTATTTTATCAAAATTAAATTATTATAATTATTATTATAATTATTTTAGGTGATTTTAATCTATATAATATTAATTGGGTTTTTGACCTTGAAGAAGTCTGCTTATTACCTTTTAATATTAATTCTGAATATGAGAGTGAAGTTATTGATTCTTTTTGCGAATTTGATCCTATTCAAATTAATAGCTTCAAAAATCATTTAAGTCGAACTTTAGATTTAGTTTACGTTGACAAAGAACTATCTACAAATATTTATATATGTATCAATCCTTCATTCAATAATTCTATTCATCACCTTGCACTCTGTGTTCAATTTAATTTTTTTTGTATATTTAAAGCCAGCATGTGATAAGTTTACATATTATAACTATGCCAGAGGTAATTTTGAAGCTATTATTGAATTTTTGAACTTAAAATCATGGGATGGAGTCTTTAGGAATAATGAACTACCTGTTTCGTATGATATCTTTCTAAAGACATTAAATGCATAGTTGCCACTATTTTTCAAAATAAATTTCCCTGACTTTCCCTGACTCTCCCTGACCAATTTTAAAGTTTTCCCTTTAAAAAAAATTAAAATAGTAACTCTTTGAGAAACATAACTTAATTTTTGTGACGTCATCATTATGCGCTTATCAAGTGCTAATTAAGTACTTAATAAAAAAATTTAGTGCTCGAGTACTTGTAAATTAATGCAGTTAGCAGAGCAATCACCGGAAAAAGTTTAAAACGTAAGGAAAAAAGTTTTAGTCTAGTATTTTGGAGCTATTTAAGAGCTCTAGGAATCCGAACAAAAATTTCAAAAAAAAATTCTTAAAAAGTAGAAGACATTTAACCAGCTATAGTTTTTAGTGATCGAATAAAAATGTATGATAGTATTATATACTAAAAGATAAACAGGAATTTAATAACATGTGTACCTACATTTTTTTAAGAAAAAAAAAAAAAATTACAAAAATTAATCAAAAATATTTGCAATCTGAAAAAAATAATCCATAAGTGAATGAAGTATTAAATACTATTGTTTGCCCTTCGAAAGTTTTACAAAGTTCCAATTCAAAAGCGGGACGAAAAATCACTTTCGAATACAACTGACTTTCGGAACAAAATACAGAGTAGGGTCCCTGAGTTCAACGAAATATTCAATTTTTTTCATTGTACAAAAAAATTCAGTGCTCAAAAAATTTTCCCTGACCACTTTCGAAATGCCCTGACTATCCCTGACTTTCCCTGACCAAATTCGCGTTCCCTGACTTTCCCTGATTTTCCCTGACTTTCCAGTCGGGTGGCAACTATGAAATGAGGCAATTGATCGATTTACATATACCTAAAAAAAAAATCCGACACAAGCTCCAAACCTCCATGGTTTAATAAACGACTATGTAATAATTTAAATAATAGAAAAAACAAAGCTTACAAGTTATTTCGAAAATCCAATGACGATTTTACCCTTTTGTATAGTTATAGACGTCTTCAAAAAGATTTAGATGTTCTGAATAACTTCCTATATAAAAATTACCTGATCCGTACGGAATCGAATTTGAAGCAAAATATTCAATATTTTTGGAGCTATATCAATAGCAAAAAGAATTCAAATGGTATTCCCAATAATATGTTTTATTTACATAAAAGCTCCACTGACATTCATACTATTTGTAATTTTTTTGCTGACTTTTTTCAATCGGTTTACACGACATCAGATGTTCCTACTTCTTTATTACCTGCCTGCATTAATAGTTCAATTAATATTGGAAACTTGCATATTAGTAATCAAGATGTTATAGAAGCCCTGCAAAGTCTATGTCTAGATAAACAGCCTGGCTAGTGCTCTTTCATTACCACTGACACTTTTATTTAATGCTTCACTGGACTCAGGTTTATTTTTAGAAGATTGGAAGAATGCATTCATAACTCCTGTCCATAAGGTTGGTCCAAAGCAAGATGTAACAAATTATCGACCAATCTGGAAACTTTCCTAAACTATTTGAAAATTTTTTTTACAAAAAACTATCTTTTCTTCTCAAAGAAACAATTTCACCTCATCAGCACGGTTTCTTACTGGGAAATCTACCACAATAAATCTTATCTTATGATTTTCTGCAACAGTGTTTTTCATTCTCTGGAAAGTGGATCTCAATGTGATGTAATCTACACAGATTTTGCCAAAGCCTTCAATAGAGTCAACCACCATATTTTGATTTACAAGTCAAAGCATTTGGGTTTCCATTCTAATCTTCTGAAATGGTTCCAGTCATACCTGTGTGATCGTATTCAATTTGTTCACATTAATAATATAAATTTCCATCAAATCAATGTTTCCTCCGGTGTTCCTCAAGGAAGCCCCCTAGGTCCTCTCCTTTTTTTAATTCTCATCAATGACATTCCACTTCATATTAGTTTTTCCAGTAAACTTTTGTTGGCTGATGACTTAAAAATCTACCGTCGAACTAATTCCATTTCCGACTGTTTACTCCTTCAAGAAGACCTTTTCCGACTTGGTACATGGTGTACAAAAAATTGTCTTTTTCTTAATGTGTCTAAATGCAAACTTATGTCTTTTTATCGTAATTAGTCTCCTGTGTTTTACATTTATAAAATTAATGATACATCCCTAACTAGAATTTCTGATTATAAAGATCTTGGCGTCATATTTGATCATAAATTAAGCTTTACCTTCACATAGACTAAATAGTAGCTAAAGCTAACTCCATTCTGGGTTTTATATCGAGGAATTCTAAGGAGTTCACTGATACAAACACACTCAAATCCCTTTTTAATTCCTTTGTACGGTCCGTTTTAGAATACTGTTCACTGTTCAGTGTTCAGTAATATGGGACCCTTTTTATAAAACTACCTCAGAAAGGGTTGAAAATATCCAAAAACGTTTTACAAGACTTGTAATTCATCGTTTGCATTGGAATATTCGAATGCCCTCGTATGATTAACGTTGTCAATTAATCGGTTTAATTAAGCTTTCAGCTCGTTGTAAGTATTTTTCTATTATTGTTATAAGGGACATATTAAATAACCATATCAATTGCCCCTATTTGCTGACTTTGGTTAAGATTTATGCCCCTTTTTTTGCGATCCAGGAGTCTATTCTTGGAGCCTTTCCATCGATCAAATTATGGACTTAATGAGCCTTTAACAAGATACCTACTTAAGAGAAGCCAATGTTGTTTGTAATGAAATTTATTTTTTTCACTCTAATAATAGAGATATATTTAAACATCAATTATTATTATTTATTGTAGGTAACCTGAGTGGTACTTAACAAATTGTATCTAGTAGTCTTAAGGAAATATATGTAAATGTATTCTCTGTTTAATAAATAAATAAAAAAAAGATCCGGTTAAACAACTCTTGCAAAATTTCAAGAACGAGGACACACGAAGACTTATTTCGAATGATGATCAGACCCCTTTTTATCGTCACTGAAAAAATTTCAACAAAAACATTCATGATGAATGGCCTACAGAAATTCAAGATATTTTTGAATAACCAATTAATTAACTTGTTTTATTTACTTTTTTTACTTAGCCCCAAAAAACAAACAAAATAGTGCTAAGTCTTCTACTTGGCTGATGTATTTCAGTAGATAGTATATAGAATTTGTATTATTAAAAAAAAACCTTCTTAAAATTTTTATATTTTTCAATTTTCTGAAAAAAAACTGAAAGACCTTAAATCCCAGATTTTAAGACTTAAAATTATTATCAGCATTAAATATAATAACATACTAGCACTCAAAAACAAATAATTTTGTAGATATAATTTTTTAATTTTTTTTTTTCGATTTTTTTAGTTCAAAAACGAAAAATTTAAAAATTATTTGTTGAAATAACATAATTTGTTTTTTTATAAAACAAAGTTATAATTAAATAAAATCGAACTTCAATAACTCGAACCATCACTTGCCAAAAAATAATTCGAGTTATCAAGACTTCGAGTTATCAAGTTAAACACAAAATTAATATAAAGTACGTCATATTTATTTGCGAATAAAAAAGTACAGTTGTTGTAATTATTTAAAATATTCTGTTATACTTAACTGACAGTGGATTTTTTGTTTTGGTTTACAAAGAAAACTTCAATGGAGTTTAAACCGTTATACAAAGAATTGGTTGTTTTTTCATTTGTCTTTAAATATAATCGAAAAATACTTAACGAAATTGCAAGCAATTCGTTTGAAGGTTGTTGAATCAAATTCTCCAATCAATTACTCAATTACATCACTATCGCTGTCATCGTTCATCTGTGGGAAACTACGAAGTAACAATATCCTCATCCACTTGCAGAAAATCATTATTACTATCGTAACACCTTGTATATTTCTGGCATTCGTCCAAGCTTAAAAATTCCATCTGCAGTTGAATCTGCGTTCAGTTATGAAAATCAAAGGAAGTTTATCCCCTTCCTACCACTCGGAATATTCACCAAAACCAGCTTTTTAAAACACTTTGAAATGGTCTCGGATCTAACGCCGATATTCCACGCATTGGTTATTTCATCAACAACGGCTTAAAAAATTACTTTGATTTTTTTGTTTTCTTCAAATTTTGTTCAAACTCCTACGGCGCGCGGTGATGACATTTTACGTTTTGTATGATGCCTTGATCAAGTGGTTGCAATTTTGCTGTCATATTCGGTGGAAAAAAAGCAAGTTTAATAAATTTTAATTTTTGTTGGATATCGATGTGATCGATATCATCCATTTATAGCACCTAGAATGAAAGTGACCTAACTCAAAATTTCTGTAACTTCTGATTTTTCAATAAACTGACCATAAAAAGTGAAATGAACTCTAAAACCGGGTTGTAAAAAAGATGCCGAATTTTTTAGTTAGGTCACTTTGATTCTAAGGGTGCGATATATGGATGAGCCGGGCAGTTATCAATGAAAAGAATAATTTTCCTTTAATTTTTTTTTTAATTTTTTCGGGAAAAAAATTCGACTTATCGAAGGTGACGCCAAATAATATCTTCGAGTTATCGAGACATTCGAGTTATAGAAGTTTGAGTTATCAAACAAAAATTACATGTAAACTTCAGGCTTCGCTCTATTGCCAACCAATTTCATTCGAGTTATTAAATATTCGAGTTATCGAAGTTCGACTTATCGAAGTTCGGCTGTATTTTAATTTTTTTTGTTCGTAAATTATTTTGAAAAATTGTTTTGAAAAATGTGTCCTACCACATTAACAAGGAAAAAAACAACCAAACAACTTTTTTTTTAGAACATAAGAATCATTTTCAATCATTTTTTGGTCATTAACTTCGAAACAACTTGTAGTATATAAAGGGTGATTTTTTAGCTGGTTTGGTTTTGGCAACACTGGTTTTGACAGCTGACGTGTGTTTAGTACCTTGTGTCACTGTCAAACAGCTTCAGTTTGGTTTGCAATTTAACCATGGATCGTCTTACAAATGAACAACGCTTGCAAATTATTGAATTTTACTATCAAAATTCGTGCTGGCCGAGGATCCGCTTTTTTATCGAAAAATTGTGTTCAGCGATGAGGCTCATTTTTGGTTGAATGGGTACGTAAATAAGCACAATTGCCGCATTTGGAGTGAAGATCAGCCAGAAGCATTGCAACAGCTACCAATGCATCCCGAAAAAGCCACTGTTTGGTGCGGTTTATTGGCCGGCGGCATTATTGGGCGAATCGCAGCGTTACTGTCAATGGTGAACGCTACCGAGCGATGATAACAAACTTTTTTTTACCCGAAATGGAAGTTCTTGACTTGCATGATATGTGGTTTCAACAAGACGGTGCCACATGCCACACAGCACGCGAAACAATGGCGCAATTGCGAGGCGAGTTTGGTGAACAGTTAATTTCACGTTTCGGGCCGGTCAATTGGCCGCCTAGATCGTGCGATTTGACACCATTAGACTATTTTTTGTGGGGGTATGTCAAGGCTAATGCATATTGATTGATTGACGCACTGGAAGCCAACATCCATGCATTCATTCGTGAGATACCGGCCGATATGTGTGAAAGAGTATGCCAAAATTGGACTCAGCGGATGGGCTACCTGAGACGCAGCCGCGGTCAACATTTGCATGAAATTATCTTTAAACATTAAATTGCAAGGTTCAAACTATCGATTCAAATAAATATTTCATTCATTTTTTCGAATTTTTTGTGTTTTTTTTTTTAAAAAAGTTCTAAACCTCTTAAAAAATCACCCGTTACAATATATATACTTTATTTAAAAAAAAAATAAACAAACATTTTTTGTTATTTATTTTTAAATTAAAATAACACATATTTGATAAATTGAAGTTGCATATTCACAGATACTTAAATAAAGTTACAAATAAAAAAAATTATAAAAAAATCTCAGCTGGTTCAAGAGTTGAAGGATTTTGGACCACTAAATTAACGATTTTTGCCACTGTGCGGCGATCTCACTTGGACTGATCAGTTTACTATGCCTTGTCAATACGTATTTTTTGATAAATTCAGTTCATCTTATATAGATTTCGTGACGATTAGGATATATCCAACAAGACTAGAATTCCTAATCATTTAATTGGAAGTTTTTTGTTTTCCCTTGTGTTAAGGGAGAGATTACGTCGGACTGTATCTAAAATTCTTTTCTCTAAGTGTGTTGGTCCAGGCGATGACCTTTCTTTTCTTCGATGCTCCAGCACTCCGCGTTCTCGAAGACGTTCGCAATTCTTCAAAAAATCGTACATTAAATTACTAGGATGCTAGGTAGAGTGCTTCACGATTTCACTTCCCTAGCAGTAATGCATGTCCTCTAATTTTGCCCGACATTAGTTTAAATTTGATATCGAGATGTGTTGACGAGTTCAATTAATTGTATGCTTATAAGAATCTGAAATAAAAAAAAAAATAATAAAAGAAAGGTTAATCCTTTCATCCACTAATTTATCTAAAATTCCGTAAAAACTAAAAAAAGGTAATTTTAGTTATTTTTGAAATTTCTCAAAAACTAGCATCTAGTGTTTGAGTTAAAAATTGATAAGAGCACTGGATATTGAAAACAAAAACAATATTTTAATAACGTAAAATCTTGAAAAAAAATGTTTACTACATTTTCAAAATTTTTAAAATAATTTTTACTACTTTTTCAAAAATTTTAGTTTGAAAATTAATTTTTCATAAAACTGTTCACTAAACCAACTTTATTTAAAAAGGTTTATGACTTTAAAAAAAGGTTTAACATGACATTGTAAGTGTTGCCGTTCTTTTTAATATTTTTTTTATTTTCAATAAAGTTTTTAGAAAATTGCACTTCACGCCTAAACGATTTTTTTTTTATTGTTTTGACACAACCTAAATGCTCTAGTATTTTATCGCATCGTATGCAAAACACCTTGTATATCGACATAAGCTTTTTCTTTCCAATTTTGTCTCCTATCCAAAGCTTTTTTTTGTATTATGGTGAATAAAGTCTAGGACCAAAATGTCTGTGGTAAGTTTAGGGTATTATATTTACATGTCCTGCAATGTAAGATTTTCTCAGTTTAGATAGAACCAATGTGTCGCGTACACTTAACAACGAAGCAATCCGACAATCGACCAGTAATTGATTTTTTTGTGTAGTTTTCTTTTTTTAAAGTCAACTTATGTATCTCCTTAAATACCTGCAATAAGAAAAAAATTAATAAAGTAGTGCTAAATATTGTTTCCTAAAGCAAAATACTAAAATATTTTAAAAATGATAATGAGTAGTGTGCAACCAAAATAATTTTTCACTCCCTAACTTAGGGCGTTTGTAAAGCTGTGCTTACCCAATGTGTAGAATAATTATTATGGGTTATTAGTTTAATTAATTTAATTTAATTTTTTTTATTAATTGCAAATAGAATATAATATGTAAGGACGAAACATTATGAGCAGAAAAATCTCTACAGGTAAGAATTAAAGTAATTTTTCCTCACCCCGAGAGTATTAAAGCAGCGCAGCTTTGGTACATGAAGGTCATAAATGCTGATGATAAATGTTTTGCGTTTGTTTGACGCACCTTAGTCTTGTTTTTTATATTAATATTTAGGTTAATGGGTTATTCTTCCAGTAATTCAATATTTTTCATTATTTTTTATTTTTTATTTAGCTTTTTCGTACATACTTTAAGCTATTGACAACGCATTTTTTTCCTATTTCCAAAGATGAAATTAACGAAATATCGATTCGTTTTTTTTTGTATGTGAGATACTTAAAAAAGGGATATATCTGACGTTGTCTGAGCTATTTAATAATAATGGCTATTATGTGCACTTCGAATGTAATTAAAATAAAATTTTATTTTAAAGAACTATTTTTGTTTTTAAAAGTCTTTTTGGGTTGAACTTCCTTAAAAGGAACCATTCAATGTTTGTATTTAGGTTCCTAATAGTGCATATTTAATAATAATAAATTGATCCTAGTTAATTATAAGGAAAAGCTTTTATTGAAATATATATACATGTTTTTTAAATGATTAATATATGGCACAAATTTATTAAATCCTGAAAACTTTTTCTTCAGGAAAAGCTTTTCACTGGCCCAGAAATTTCTTTAAATATGCCGTGAGGCCAAAAATGTTGAACTCTAGTTTTGCGAAAAACGGTGGTGCTAAATTTATAAAGTCATATCACTTAAGAAAAATGCCGGGAAAAAAATAGTTCCCGCAAAAAAATAATGGAATTCGTAGCATTTTACATCCGGGACTTTTCAAGACTGTTTTAAAAAACTAACGCTTTGTTCCCAAATTAATGTAGGCTGTTGAAAATATTTGTATACAAATCTTGGATTCAAAGATTCTGTACCTATTCGTGAATATGACAAAAGTGAGGATGACTCCCACGCATCGCTGGAATCCAATTAAAAATGAGATTAAAACTCACAAAAAAGACATTACAAGCAACAGCTTTCGTTGCCACCTTAAGAAGGAAATAAGTCCAATTGGTAATTGGGTTTATTGGACCGCATCCAATTATCCAATTTTTGTGAATTCTTGTTGTTGTGCAACAGAGAATACTGGTGTATTTCAACCGGGGGAAAACGAATTTTATATAGACAAGGGAGTGTGCGAAATGAAAATGCAAAATGTTGCTTTCTGTTTGGAGAAAAATAACAAAGTTCGAGACAAGACGAGTTTTTTGTGTGTGAGTCTGAGTTTTTTTCGTTAAAAAAGAAAACAAATCAGTGTATTTCAGATATCGGTCTTAAGGCCTTATTTACCTAGCGTTCATAATCTACATCTGTGTTACGAAATAATCACGAGTCTCGGACATTGGTCATCTAAATAGTTGCGACCCTTACTGACAAAATCGGAATAAAAATTAACCACCTGCTCGTGGAATATTTGGACCTTATTTTGCATCCAAGCAATTCAGTTTTTTTTTTTAATATACATGCGCACTTATAGGGTTATGACTACGCTTAACAACTAAAATTTAAAAAAACAGCGCGAGCGTTAGGAATATGCGCATGGTCATAAGTCCACAGGTCATAAGTCCACAATGGACTTTTGAACCACTTGGGTGGGTCAATTGTGGATTTCTGACCCACCTTGGTGGACCAGAAGCCCACAGGAAATTCTTGTGGACTTTTGGCCCATTGATTGTGAACTTTTGACTCACTTTAGTGATTTTAAAAATAAATTTTAAGATTATTTGGTTTTAAGGTTTCAATAGGAAAAATACGGTGCAGGGTACTAACTTCGCGGGAACTACCTTCACATGGGAAATTACTTCACCTCCGCATTAACAGTGAGGTATGTATGGGGAACAACTCTGAATGCAGAATCTGGTTTCCTTAAATGCAAAAGAAACTTTGCATACACCCAACCTCGCACCTACCCCAAATCTTATAGTGTGCCCAAGCAGGGGGGTTGCATTAACAAAACATTTCCTTGGATAATTTTAAAAATTTCCAGAAAATATTTGTGAACTTATGACCCACTTCCTTTCTAAAATCATGGAATATTTACCCACTTTTTTGTGGACTTCTTGCTCATGAGGGTGGGTTATAAGTCCACAATTGATTTCTGGACTTATAACCCACCCAAGTGGGCCAAAAGTCGATTGTGGACTTGTGGCCTTTGCACTTATGACCCTGCGCCTTAGGAATATAGGATAGGGTTTAAAACGAGATACCAATACAGGGAAATATAGAGTTAGGTAAAGCACTCCACATTCGTGTAGTGCGTTTATAGAAAGAATATCTATACTTAATAGTATGTACTTACTTTCGAAATTGGGCTCAAGTTGCGAATGTATGCAAAACTCAACCTTTTGAAACTAGGTCGAGTGGGGTATCGTATTTTTTAATGCTAAATCAAATGACGCCAATTAATTTTGAATAGAATCACTTTCACTAAGATTTTTGATATAAGACGCCATTAATTTAAGTGCATTTTTATTTGATTTTATGACTCTTCAAATACAAAAATATTTTTTCGAATTTTTGGGGGAGGAGTGAACGGATAGGAAAAGGGAGGGAGTATGAAAAAATCAACTAGTCGCATTTCGGAATGCTGTCATTCCATCTTCAGCATCACGACTAAATACAAAAAATTGCAGTGTGTGCTTTTGATGTGTCATCTTGAGGTGTTGTGGGTGGTATAAATATAAATCGAGAGAACAAGTTCGATTCTATATTACCGTTGTCCATGTTAATCGAGTTTGTGTCCTTTTTGTATTTAAAAACTCTCGTATGCCTCGAGTTTTCGGTCGTTGTTTATCTCTTTTACAAGGTGCACATTATCAATATTTATACATAAATGATTATTGTTAAGTGCGTGTGCTGCTAATGCGGATCTATACGGTTGGTTGTTACGTATATATGTTCTTTGAAACACGATAAGATATTTCTCTTTGTTTGGCCATAATAAACACTTTCACATTCACTACATTTTATTGCGTATATTCCCGATTTATTTAAACTATCAGTTTTGTCTTTTGTTGAACCCAATAAACTCTATAGTTTGTATTGATTAGTATGCAAAATATCCATACTATATTCATGGAATTTCGTTTTTAACTTGTTTGTTAGAACTGCATGGTACATATGATATCGCGACACGAATATTTTGTTCATCGAGCTTTCGATTTTGTGAAAACAAAGTTGAGAGTTCATATCTTTTAAGCTTTTCGGTATGTTTTTTAATAAGACGATCAATCAAAAAATTGTTTTACCCGTTTGTTCGCGCGATTTGTTTTATTGTTTTACATTCGTTTATGTAGTTCATTGCCGAAAGATCTAAACTACATAATCGATGCACCATAGCATAGAAAGCTGCGTGTTTATGCTGTATGCAACAATTTGAGTCGTTTGTTACAGTTCTATTTGTGCTAGTCGGTTTTCGATGCTTCAAAACATATTCGAGTTACCTCCACTGTTAGTTACCATTTCATATTCTAGGTAACTTTCGCTGTTTCGATTCGTATTAAGACGAGCAGCCAAATACTTGTTTTTGTTTATCAAAACTTCTAGATGTTGTTTCGGTCACCAGCTGGGAGGCTGTATACGACCTCTTCTCACTCAGGATCTTCTTCTTATTACTTCTCCTAGGTCAATATTCTAGTTGTCCTTATTTTGCACTGCAGCATTTTTGCCGCATTTATCATTATACCTACCATGGTGTAAGGTTGACTGGTATACTCTAGGATGTGATAAAGGCATCTAACGTCGAAATACTTCTTCTAGGCAGTATAGGTATATCAATTTTCTTTTCGTTACCCAGTCGAGCTTTTAAATTAGTGGAGCTAAAATATAGTCAACGTTGACATTTGCCCATCAAAGTATACTTAAATCCGTTGTTGGATACGTGCCTTGCGTCGATTAGCTCATGGTCGATTTAGTTAGAGAATTTTTAGTCTTTTTGCGAGAAATTCATATTCTTTTTTTCTTTTTTACTTATTTATATTGATTAATAAACGAATTTGATGCAGCTCGTAATATGAAAAGAAGTCGCACTGCATTTTTTTTGTAAAAAGTCTGAAACTTCGCGGAGCTGATATTTATATTATATAGTTACGAACCACGAAGTGTTGATATTATTTTCCGTTGCCATTGATTTTATATTACGGTGATGGTCTTTTATTTTATCCAAGCATAATCAAGGTTTTATATTTGATATTTACCTCAAACATAAATATTTTTGGATCAAATAAATTCTGAGCCCTTATTAAGATATTGTTTGAAATTTATAACTTTTCAATAAAAAATTTTAAATAGCATTTTGCTGAAAGTTTAAAAATAATTGATTTCTGATTGATTTTCAGCATTAAAAAATACATGAAAAAGATACCCCATTCGACATAGCTGATTTTATCATTCATTCGCATCCCCTTTCCTTACCTACCCGTTCAGCCCTCCCACAAAAATTAGAAAGAAAAACTATTTTTGTTTTTGGGACTTTAGAAAACTGGGGATCACAACGTTTTCCCGCGATCGTTTTCCCGTGTAACGTTTGCCCGCCGATTTGAAAGGTAGTTTTTTGCTATAATCCCGCAGCACGATAGCCCGTGGAACGATTGTCATAAAATTTTCTACTGGATTAGCTGCGGGATAGGCAATACTAATTAGTACTTTTTGACAATACTATTTTGCATTTATGCAAACAGAATATTTTATGTTTGTTAAAATATTTAATACTTTTATGGTTCCTTGTAATATTTAAGCATTATTGCTTCCGCATGAATTTTCAGTTTTTGTCAGAACTCCGTGGAGGTAAGACCTCTTCGTTAAGGAGATATTTACCGGATTCTGATAGGGTTTTTCTGTCGACGAAGGATTTAGTTTTAAAGTTTGTGGGTCAAATGCTTAAAACGTCATTTAAGAGTTGAAAAAAAATTGCTTTTAAAAACTAAAAATCAAATGTCCTAAAAAGTTAAAAAAAAAATTTTGTTTACGCTTAAAATGGAGTTTAAGGGTAAAAACCGTAAATCTTTGTATATAGAATCCATGCTATAAAAATACAAGGTATAGCTGGCACAAGCCTGTCATTCTGGCTTTAATTTGAATTTTAAATTTTGAAAATCCGACCATATAATTTTTCGAAAAAAAAAAAAATTCATCAATTAGTAATCAAAACTAGAATATCCCATTAGCCGAAGTTCAACCATATCATACACAATTTTTTTTAAACATTTGGACATGTATGTAGGTTTATGCATATACATAATGTACATAATATGTTTATGTATATCATGCAGTTCCGTTGAATAGGTATAGAGGAATCACATTTTAAGCTGACTTAAGAAATCACCTAAAAGAGGAATCATTATAATTATCCTAAAATAGGTTTCAGGATCTGTTGTGCTAACGTTTTGCCTATAATGCTGATGCCTTAATACTATTCGTGGAATTTTCAGTTTCTAATCTGGAACATTTAGTAAGTTTTGGGCAGTCAGCAGTCTCAAAAATTACTTTGAATTCCGTGATGATATTTTTTCGAATTCCTTGGAACGTATTTGATGTTAATTCCACTCCGATAGATTCGCTTTAGTGTGGGGGAACCTTTAATTCATACGTTTAGGACAAATAAAATTGTATTTAACGTTTACCGTTTCTCATTCAAATTTGCAATTTGTTTTGTTCAAATAGTGCAAAGAGCACGGGAATAAATTGAATTGAATTTTATTGAGACTTAAGAACAATTACAGAGTACAATTCATAATAAATGTTACTTAGCAAAGCTATGTTTTACTGCGGCTATAATGTATTGCCTGCTCTATCTAGTTACATTTTTGGGAAGCCTCGTGGCTGTCATTTATAATATATAAAAAATATATAGTCATTCCGCTCTTGCTCAGGAGCAATATTTCAGTTACGTGTTGGCTGTTGCAACGGATAAAAAAATATACATATATACAATACCTACAAATACAAATACCTTATAAACTAATATGCCATAGAATACATTTATATACATAAAATTTCGTGTTACATAGCGAGAATGCTCTATGTAGAATTTTCAAATTTAATGAAATCAATTTTACATGGATATGTATAATTAATTAAAAAACTGTTTTGATTATTTTACATTCACTTCTTTCACAGTTACATTAAAAAAATAAATTACTGGCACTGAAAATAAAGTAAAACGATATGTAAAAAAGTCATAAATTACATTAAAACATTAATGATTTAACACATTACAATTAGATTGTTTTTTTTTCGATTATGATGATGATTAACCCATCTGGGTTCACAGGGTGATGGCCTCGCCTGGAGAATCTGCCAGCTTGCGCTGCGTCTGTTGCTAGTAGAAACTTTCTAGCTGTAGTCCGTTTTAACGGTAAACGGAGTAACGGGGTTAAGTTCCAGTCTGGTGACGATGAACAGGAACTAATAAGTTGTTGAATATAGAAATCTCCAGGTTACCAAGCAGGTATCCCCCTCCAAAGAAACTGCCTGGTATTCCGTTTTGACGGTAAACGGGAACGGTATAGGCCTGGCACGAGGCACAGGAACTAATCAGTTGCTGGAGAAGCCTCTCCTGACGCCAGGGAGAAATCCCCTCCCCAAAGAACTCTGCCTGGTGGTGGTTCACTTTCACGGTAAGTGAGAACGAGTGTAATCGGTCCCAGTGAAGAGGCACAGGAACCAATAAAAAATAACTAGAGAAAAATATCCGGAAAAAGTACGGTGTGCAAGGCACGACCGGCCACGTTGCGCTCTCAAATCAAACTCCGAGCACGGGAATGACAATGGAAAAACTTGACAGCTGAAATTGTGTTAAGTACTGCCAAGTAGGTACGTCTTTTGAAGTTGGAATTAAAATTTTTAAGGTGCGTTTGCAAATTAAAGGTTCCCCCGCACCAACGCGAATTTTCGGTGGCGACGACGAAAACAATAATAACAACGTGCTGTTTTCATTGACAACCACGTGTTGTTATTGTTATTTTCGTCGTCGCCACGCAAGATTCGCGTTGGTGTGGGGGAACCTTAACTCTTAAGATTTTTCTTAAATTTTAGAAATATGCATTTATTATTTAAATATTCCCGAAATAGCCGAATATGCCTTTATATGCATTTATAGTAAAATATGCAAAAATATGCTTTAACGATTAAAACGCAATTTTTGCTAAGTTCAGTTCATCTTACATAGATTTCGTGACGAATACCTAGTGTGAACTATATCCAACAAGACTAGAATTCCTAATCATTAAATTGGAAGTTTTTATTTGTGTTTTAGCCCAGGGCCTGGCTAGTTTATATAAGAAGGTTTTTTTAATAATACAAATTCTAGAAGTATAGTATACTTCTGAAATACATCAGCCAAGTAGAAGACTGAGCACTATTTTAATGGACTTTGTTGAATTATTGATTCAAAATAGCTTTTAACGGCCTTTAAGTCCTACAAAAATTGGCGTTTCGGCCCTCATTATAGTCAACTGATGAGTCCAAGTGAGATCGCCGGGACGACACGCCAATTTTTGTAGGAAAAGCCGCAGCAAATTGATTCTCCAATAATTTTAAATCAGGAATTAATTTTATTTACAATTCTTACAGCTACTTCTTACAGCTTTTACAAATTATTTGGGCCATCCCCACTTATCAATACAAATATTCTTTTCTTCTTCTAATATATACAAATTATTTGTAACGATATTATAACTCATAATTTTGCATTCTGGAGTAGTGTAATAAAATACATTCATACATGTATATAGAATGAATGTAATAGCATTACATTGCAACGCATATAACTTAATATTATGGCCAAGAATTTAAGATAAGGGTTTGCCATTATGTTTTAAAAATGATTTCGGGCAAGTGGCCGCCACGCCGCTGGCTCGATTAAATTCCAGCCGAGAGGTCCAAGAGGCACCAATTGTTGCGCGCGATGGCGGATGGACTCATTCGGGTCTTCTTTGATACTCTGCTCCACAGCAGCAATAGCGCCTTCGGTGCGCACTATACGGCGTCTCTGAGGATGCTCATTATCCACTAAATAAACGCGATGCGTCGCGCAAACCAACCCATTATTTTGGTAAACAATTTGCACGATTTGTAAACGTTGTTCAGGAGTAATTCTATTCATTATGAAATGGCAAACCAAACTGAGCATAAATCAAGTGACAGCTGCCAAAAAGACCAACTCCGAAAAAAGTATTGCCAGATTGAAAACCACACGTCTTAAAAAAAACACCCTTTAAGCTAAGTACAGACGATTGTCAGATCTTACAATATTGTCAGAACTGTCAATGGTCTGACAATAGCTAACAATTAGCTGACAATTGACATATTTCTTACAGTGACAAATTGTCCGTTTACACGGTTGGTAGATTTCTTCCCAATTTGATTGTCAGCTATTTTTTTATCTCTCTTTAACCAACTCATTGACATTTCGAACAATGAAGAAATTGTCAGCAATTGTAAGATGTTTTCAATTAAAACATCTGACAATGACCAATGAGTCTGACAATGTCCTAATCGACTGACAATGATAAAAATTGTGTGCTCAGACGATTGTAAGAAATTTGGAACAGTTTTTTCACTGACAGATCTGACAATATTGTAAGATCTGACAATTGTCTGTATTTAGCTTTAGTTAAAAAGCATGAATGAATGAAGGGTAACAAGATTACGTCATTTCGATTTTTTAAGTTTGTTGTTGTAATTATTGTTACCAAGCGTCGTGGTCGTGAAGATATTGTAAGATACCTGACAACTTTTTGTCAGATTGTCGTCTGACAATGACGTGTCTCGATTTTTTAAGTTTGTTGTTGTAATTATTGTTACCAAGCGTCGTGGTCGTGAAGATATTGTAGACAAAAAAGGATCGCTTTGTTTACTTTTGGGGCGTACAAAATTAAAGTTCTTACAATAATTGTTGAATTTGTCTTAAAACGTTTTTACTTTAAACGTGCAATTCTTGTATGTATACATATGTAATGTATATATTTATGGATGCAGTTATGATTGTATGTAAGTAGGTATGTATATCTATTTGGATGGTCGTATAGTTTTCATATTTGGATGGCATTAAATAGGGCTCTAACGATTTTGATAAAATTTTCAAAGTTAATTACGATGAACGATAAACAAAAAAAAATTGGATTTGATTAAATCCGCCCACTTTTCTTACTTCTTAGTATGACGGAAACGGTCGGAAATGTCTTTATTTCTCGGGAACGGCTCAAACGATTTGAATAAAATTTTCAGAGTTTAATTTTATGGATAAGAACAAAATTAAAAAAATAAAATTAGCAAAATCCGCCTACTGCTACGCCCACTTTTATTAGTTTTTGGTTTTTTGAAAACAGCTCCAACGATTTGGATGAAATCTTCAGAGCTTATTCTTATGAACGAGAATTTATATTTAGTATAATTCGCCCACTGCCACGCCCACTTTTATTATTCCGCTTGGTTTCTCAGTAACGGCACCAGCTATTTTAATGAATTTTTCAGAGTTATTTCTCCTCAATAAGGAACAAAATGTAAAGAAAATACTAGTGAAATCTGCCCATCGGAAACGGCTCCTGAAAATTTGAATGAAACTTTAAGAGATCGCGGTTCTCTTTTACAGGACAAAAATTTAAAAAAGAAGTAAGTACTTCCGTGTCCACTTTTATTATTTCTTAGTTTCTCGAAAACAATTCAATAGATTTAAATGAATTTCTTGGAGTTTATTCTTATGAAAAAAAAATTAAAAATTGTTTTACTTAACTTAGCCCACTGCCACCCCCACTTTTATTATTGCTTGTCTTGGAAATGGCTCTAGCGGGTGAAATTTTCACTCACCCGAGATATAAATTTAAAAACTAGATTCCGTCAAATCCTGCAGCCACTGCTGAATTTTATTTTAAGTCTAACGATTTGGATGCAATTTTATGTTAAGAAGAGGCGCTAAGCTTAACTTTTTTACAATTTTGATAAAATTCTGTATTTAGATAATATTTTGATTTCCAAGTTGATCTTATAAAAACAGTAGTTGTAGCAAAAGGCGTGACAAAACCAGTGAACGAGTGAAAAATTTAAATTTGGACGCCATGTTGTTGTTAGGGTTTACCAAGGTGGAGTTATATAGTTATACGCTGTAATGCTGGGAGCTAGCATGGTATTTATGTAGGCAAGCAAAAAACAAAAATCTCATAAAAATTAGTTTTAGTAATTTTCAATTTTCTCAAAACCTGGAAGACATAAAATCATCTTGTTTTCAGTTTTTCATTAAGAATTAATAGAACAATGAATTTCACAAAAAAAATATTACATTATTTTACAGTTTTGAAAAGTTACAACTTAAGCTTTTTTTATGTTTTTTTCCCCAAAATTTTAAGTTTAAAATCCGTTTTTTTTTTTTTTCAAAAACTAGATATATGCATAGATTTCACTTGATTTCAAAACTAGCTAATAGAACAGAGTACATATTCTTAAAAAAAAGGTGTAATACTTAAATGTTAGTGTTGACGTAAAATATGGCCTAACGAAATAAGACCAAATCGCAAATTTGGCCTTATTTCCTTTTGAAAATGGAAACAAGGCCAAATTGGCTTTATTTCCATTTCGAAATCGAAATAAGGCCAAATTTGACTTGGAAGTAAAGCCAAATGTTTTTGTCAAACACTTTAACTACACCCAACCTCGCACCTACCCAAAATCCTATAGAGTGCCCAAGCAGAGGGGTTGCAGGGGGGCAGCATGCTCCCCCATACATACCTCACTGTTTATACGCCGTAATGCGGCTGATGACTAATAGTTCTGCACATTTTTGGAAAGAAAAAAAAAATATTAAACGAAATAAAGCCAAACTGGCCTTATTTCGTTTTCAAAAGCGAAATAAAGCCAAATGAAAAATTTGGTGTTATTTCCATTTTAAAAACGAAATAAGGGCAAATTTTTTAAATTTGACTTCATTTCGTTTGGCCTTATTTCACGTCACCAATGTTAATATATGTATTACCGTTATTTTTAAATATTTGTTTTCCATTTTCAGTACCTACTCCCACCCAAACGCCTACCTATTAGTCCTTTGAATTTATAACAAGACAAAAATGAACATCACAGTTAAAAATTTAAAACCTGCCTATGTAGGTAGGTATTTAAGAAAAAATATCTATGGCTATAGGTAGGTAGGTATATGTAGTTAAAAAAAACCTACATTCCTACTTCTTTTCTACAATTTAGAAATAATTTCACTCAATAATCACTATAATTATGGCGAAATTATTTAAGAAACATCTACTTACCTACCTAATTTTTTCAAAGTCATACCTGCCTACCTAGGCATCTTTTGAATTTTTTTTCGATTTTTTGCATAATGCATGACAAACTAAAAAAAACAACTTTCTATAAATCTATTTAGGTATGTAGGTATAATTTTGCATGTTGTCCCTTTTCGCTTTAGAAACTAGGTTTGCAATATATTTTTAGGTACAATAATTAGGTACATACCTATAGGAGAGGGTGGGTATGTATAGGACACAGGAAGAATGGGACACATGCGTTTTCATCCAGGGGTCCCAGGTTGAGGGGAAAATCACCATTTTGCCGATTTTTTTAAACGAAAGGGAAAGAAAAGGGGACGGGGATGAAAAAGGGGAAAAAAACTTAACAGGGGAAAATATAATTTTATTAAAAACAGTACATAGACACAATTTTTAAGAATCAGTTTAAATAAAACTAAACTTCGAAATAAACTACCGAATTCCACGATAAGTGGCATTTTGCATACGAAAACCTTATTAAAGACTGATAATTTTTACAAATTCGTAGTTGAAAAAGACTTCCTTAAGCTACATAACAACTCCATGTACATTAAATAAGTATTTATCTTTTAGTTTTTCGCTCAACATGTTATTTATAAAGAACTTTTTTAGTTTTTAGAAATGTTTTTAAGTTTCTTTTTTGTTAATTTTTTGTTTACCAACATTATAAAATGTTATTTTTTATGAATAAAAATCAAAATGTTTAAACAAATTTAAAATGCTTGTATTTTTTCTTTGGGGAAAAAAAAGGGATTTTTTTTAAAAAAGGGTTTTTTTTTGAAAACCCTTTCATCAACGTCGTAACCTTTTTCTCGTACCTGTTGATCACAAATTTGTTCTTTAGTCTGTATCCACCGGTCAACGGAGCAGGTCTTGCGCGCATTTGAAATTACGCAGTGGAGAGCAAAAAAAGGTAATTTGTGCATAAAAAGTGAAATTATTGGGTAAACTTTGAGTGAAAAAAATAATTAATGAGTAAACTCATTGTATAAAAAGTGAATTAAATAGATATTAACATATGTTATGAAATGAATTAATTCTAATTTTGTTTAGTCTTTGCGTATTTTAAGTGATATTATAGTTTATCTCTTTGAAGTGACCTACAGTAATTCCTCCTGCATTACTTTTTGGTTAATGAAGGTTTGTACTTTTATATTATCTTATTTTTTTTCGTTCAATATGCCAAGGGTTTGGAAGCGGAAGACTGCCACGGAAAAAACCACTGAAACTCAAATTCAAGCAACCATAAAGGAAGTCACAAATGGTACATCTAGTCGTTCAGTGGCTCTAGTCTATAAGATTTCGAAATCAGCTTTAGCTCGCCACGTGAGTGCCGCTAAATCAAACAGCAATGCAAATCATAAATATTCAGCAAACACCAAGGTAGGTACACCAAATATTTTCGGATGAGCAAGAGGTACTTATGGCGAAATATTTTGTGACTTGCTCAAAAATACATTACGGCCTCACAACTGCACAAGCACGGGTTCTGGCGTTCAAATATGCTAAGGTTTGCAAAATGAATGTACCAAAACAATGGAACCAGAAAGAAGCTGCGGGAAGGGAGTGGTTATTTGGTTTTTTTTCGCAGGCACTGGTTCTTTAAGAACACCTGAATCGACAAGCTTATCGCGATGCACAAGCTTTAATAAAACGCATGTTGATATGTTTTATAGCAACCTGTTGGACGTCTATTCAAGACACAGGAAACAGGACTAACAACTGTGCATAATCCTCTAAAAGTAATTTCATATAAGGGAGTGAAGCAAATCGGGCAGGCAACTTCTGCAGAACGTGGTCAGCTTGTCACCGTGTGTGGTTTCATCAGTACTTCTGGAAATACGGTTCCACTGCATTTATTTTCCCGCGAAAATTTTTAAAGATGCTATGATGAAGAATGCACCAGCAGGCAGCTTAGGACTTGCGCAACCCACAGGATGGATGAAAAATGAATGCTTTTTGAAGGTTATTAATATAAATTTGTGTTTATGTTGAGGTACGTAAGAAATTTTACTATTTTAACAGGTTTTCCAACACTGTATTACGTATGTTACATGTTCACGCGAAGATCCGGTGATCTTCATTTTTGATAATCATGAGAGCCATATTCAAGTTGAAAAAAAACAAGGGAGTGTTCATAATAACTCGAGTCCCAGGCTTCAACCTTTAGATCTCTCAGTTTATGCCATTCAAATGTCGGTACAATCAGGCTTGTTCTGATTGGATGGTTACAAACCCAGGAAAGCCGTTGACAATATATGATATTGCTGGCCTCGCCAACCAGGCATTTTCATTATCATTTAATAAGCAAAACATCATCAGCGGCTTTATTAAAAGTGGAACATGGCCCTTAATATAGTGACCAGATTTATTTGAAGCAAAAGCGGAAGACATTTTCAAAACTTCGCAGGGAGTAGAAATTATGATTTTTTTTTGTAAACAAATTAAAATAGTACGCAACATGAACAACAAATGACATACCCATTTATTTAAAAAAAGAACAGACTTCATAACATTTTTTTTAAATAAAAACTTTAAAAAATCAGCCTCAATATTGCTATAAACGTGTGTAGACAATTAATTTTAGTTACAAATTTAAAAATAATTCTTATACCTATACCTATTAAGATGCAGTATGAATTTCTTTAAGAATTTTATTATTATTTTAATTTTTGCTAAAATTGTCTTATGAAACATGGAAGACTGATTATAAAGAAACATTAACCATAGTTGTGAACTTGGGTCTTAAAAACTCGTCTGAAGAACAATGGAACACTTATCAATTGAGAGAAAATATGGTTTTCTTTTCGATTTAAAAATGATAGACCACAAGCAAGACTGAGAATTCATTTAATGTGGCATATACATGAACTCATTTTCTTCCTTTAACAGCTCTTACGTTTGTTTTATATGTGCCAATTGGTGTGCAATGAGGTGTAAAATAGTATTTTTATAATTGCTTAATTTGAGAATAATTGTAGAGACCTACACGTAGGAAAAGCGGGACATTTAGCGGGCTTTTAAGAAAAGTGGGACATTTAGCGGGACAATTATGGCCGCGGAACAGAGGCCTCAAAACCGCTAAAAGCGGGACGTATGGTCACTATACCTTAAATAGGGACAACTTTACAGAAGAAGATTATTTAATGTCCATTGTGACAGATCGGCCCGACCCAAACGTAGACGATAACACCAAACTGCCATGTTCGTCTGATGCTGCAGTGTTATGTGAAATGCCATCAACATCCACATCTTTTCTGGACGTTAACATCTTAGGCGTTAACGCACAACCACCGAGTTCCTCTGTTGTATTATGTGCGAATCCCTCAAACTCTTCATCATCCCTGAGGCCTGAGGACATCTATCCATATCTGATATCCTAAAGCAAAACCGCGTTCTGTATTAAGAAAGAAAAGGAAAACGGGAAAGTCGCAAATTTTAACCGATACGTTCAAAAAATTGAGCTAGAAAATTTAAAAAAAATAAGACCTGGCAGTAAAACGCGTAAAAAAATCATGGAATCTCTTCCACATCAAAGTCTAAACAAAGAGCACTTAGAAACGTTCGTACGCAAAGTACAACAGATGAATCCGAAGAAACTCGTTTAAAGGATGTATCTGATGACGAGAAAAATGAATTTGATTCATCAATACTTGCAGTTGGAGACTTCGCCGTGGTAAGTGTGTTACCTCAAAGATGGTAACACACTTCGTTGGAAAAATTGTCCAAGACGAAGAAGGAGGGCTTTTCCAAGTAAAATTTTTGCGAAAGAAAGGATCTGAGTCTATTTATTTCGTGTATCCCAAAATTGAGGATCAAAGTGCAGTGTTAAGAGAAGACGTAGTTCTGAAGCTACCGCAACCTCAGCGACTTGCACCAAATAAGAGGAATCCAAGGGATATTATTCCTTTAGTGTGAATGTAAAATCCAAATTTGTTTCATTGTCCTGAAATAACTGATTTTCTGAATTGCTCCTTTTATTCTTTTTAAGCATTTTTGTTATGTTTTTTTATTTTTTGTACAAATGAAGTCGTTTTTTTTAAAGTCTTTTTTGTTATAACTGAATAATATCTTTGTTTTGTTATGTTTTTGTTTTGTTAAATAAACATAAAATAAATGTTATTTAATCGTTTTTTTGTTTTGGGAATAAGATACAAAAAATATTTCAATTCAATTTTTCAATTCAATTTATTTCTTATGGCGTACAAGTAAGACATAGTCTTGTATAGTACTTAAAGCTAATGCATTTTAGATCGGATAGAAAACTAATACTAAAAAGTTTATAAATAAGAAAAAAAAAAAATATTTAGCAAAAAGTAACCATAATTTAATAATAATAATAACCTAGAGATATGTACAACTTCAAGGAAAAATGAAATTAATTATATACTATACATATTATGTACATTTTTTATTTTATCTTTTCCTTAAATAAATAAAATCAGAATTTCAATCAATTATTTTTTCAAATTGCTATTTCTATTTTACATTCTCCTCAAAATTCTGAAATAATGCCTTTTTGAAGTGAGTTGCTCCTATTATTTGTCTTACCATTACAGGTAGGGATTTAAAAAGTCTAATGGCATATACAAAAAAAAGTCTCGAAGAATTTAAATATTTTGATGCGTTGGTAGTGAGATTCAGACTGCGCGAAGCGGAGCTTATCAAATAGATGGATATGACGAGGCTTTTCTTTAAATTATCTTATACAGAAATACGCAACATCTTGAATCAAGAAATTGCATAAACGAGCATGCAAGAACACGTCGATAATATTGAGAAACATGGACAAACCTTCGCAAACCATAAACATACCATGTCATTAAAAGCAACAGATAGTTTATGCAGTGAGTGCGAATCTGGCTTACAATAAACAACAGCAGCATAATCAATGATAGGCAGCAACAGGGATTTAACAAGTCTCAGCTTAGTATCTATAGGAGTTAGGTTAGAGAAGAGGTTTAATTTTCGGAGACCACCATAGATAAGGCCGATTGAGAGGTTAACATGATCTTTAACAGGGTCTGATTTATTTTGAAGCCTAGATTCATGACACTATCTACAAAATTAAGTTCAAAACGCGAAATAAAGACAGGGGAAAGGGTTGTAACATCAAATTTCTTTTAAGAAATTGCAATTATTTGCGATTTGGCAGGATTTAAAGTAAGTCCATTACATAGGCTCCAGTTGTAGATCCCAAAAAGATCTTCATTGAATCTACAAATAAGGTCTTCTAATAAATTAAATAGGCGAGATAGATACATTTGAACATCGCCAGCATAAAGATGCAACATGACATTGTGGCACACTTGGGGGAGATCGTTGATAAACATGCGGAACAACAAAGGGCCCAAAATTGAGCCCTGAGGCACACCTGCAAGCAAATTCAAAGATTCAGAGAATGTATCACCAAATTTCACTCTTCGAGTACGTAGTAGCAGGTAGTTTTTAATTAAATCTACAGATCTTCTACTAAAACCTAAGTACGAACTAAGTTTTTTACACAGGATTTTATGATTAACTCTGTCAAAGGCCTTTGAGAAGTCTAGCAAACACAAAACAATTTATCTTGATTGTACTGAATTCTGATATCGTCAAGTACTTTCTACCGCAATGGTAGGGGCGAAATCCCGACTGAACAAAAGAAAACAAATTATAGTGACTGACATGGCTAGAAGTATTTTGATCTGCCAGAATCTTCTCAAGGACCTTTGACAGACAGGGAAGGATGCTTATAGGCCTAAAATCAGCACAAGATGATGGGTGAGGGTTTTTAGGTACAGAGATTACTTTTGCAAGCTTCCAGCAATCAGGAAACGATGAGCAAGTTATAAAAAAATTTATTATATGTTTAAAGGTTGAAATAATTTGAGGAAGTAAAATTTTGATAAATTTAATGGGAACTCCATCTTTACCTATCGAATTAGATTTGAGAGAATTTCAGAAGTCCTTAAATGATGAGGTCATATTAAAAATTTCATAAAAAGTGGTTCCATCAAAAATTGGGTGGTGCCATTTGATTCAGCATTAAAAAATACATGGAAACGATACCCCACTCGACCTAGTTCCAAAGGCTGAGTTTTTAATTAATTCGTATACCTACCCCCTCCTTTCCTACTATTGAACCCCTCCCCAAAAAACTGAAAAAAATATTTTTGCATTTGGCGAATCATAAAATCTGCATTTCTAGTGCCAAAATAATGTTAATCACAATTTTTCCGTAATGCACACCAGCTGCAGCCTTTTTCCATATGTCCTTTATTGATGACGTCATATCTCAAAACGCTCAACAATCTGAAAAGTACAGCCAGCATTTTCGGATTCAGCACGCTTTTTTCATATAGAAACCATCAAAATGTATTGTATATACCGAAAATTTGGGGTCAGGTCACTTTTCCCTCGACTAATTCGTTTTCTCAATAATTATCGTAATAAAAACAAGATTTTTTGTCTATATTACTTTTTTCAATTAAGAATTTTGTGAAGTATTCAGTCATCAACAACTTATGAAAAATATGAAGTTGTATTTGTTTTCTTTTAAGTATATCTAATTCGCAATTTGTACTTATTTTCCACCCACCGATTAAAAGCTGTGTTAACTTGGCCCCTAAAAGTGTCCGATTTTTTTGATTTCTTTGTAAAAGATGACCAATTAAATGAACATTTTTGACCACCCATTAACTTTTTTTGACCACCCACAGTTATCGAATAAATCGATTTTGAAAATTGGGGGGCCAAAAGAACGCCGCCCCCAAAAAATCGATTTTTTCAAATTT